>JANBPO010001714.1:18807027-19150186 GCA_024336825.1 Amorphophallus titanum | reverse complement strand
AATAGGAGAGATAAAAGATGTTTTTCGACCACTCGATGTGTTGCGGGCTTCATTCAAGCCAAACAATTCGAGAGTGGAGCCAACTCATGTCAGGACCAATTGCAAAATGATGAAGATGTAGGGAAGAATCTCTTTCTGAATGAAAAGACCCGACACGATGTAACTGCTGCTCTGCATATTCTAGCACATGATGAGGGATGCTCAACTCTATCTTAGGGAGATTTACTCCCACCCTTCACCAGCCCCTCACAGGTCACTCCGCGTAAAAGGGGGGGGCAATCGAATAAACAACTGCCAAGTGACCCTAGTTCACTCGGGAGGCACTCCGCAGCATACTCCTTTCCTGGAGTCAATAAAAATTCTATTCGAACACAAATCTGACAAGAGGGCAAGAATGAAAAGAGCTTCGGTCACAATCAAGCTTTGAAGTGTTGCTGGCCATAGTAAGACTCTACTCCCCGCTTTTGGAAGGGGGGCTGCCAATAACAGAGAATATGGTGGAGTCCTATGGTCAGATCTCCCCACTACTATTTATCTACACAATTGTTCTTGAAGAGAACAAGTTACATGAGGAAAAGACATGCTTTGAGCAACTTTTCACCAGCTACACACCCTAGCCTGGGCTCATAAAAAGGGACAGCGAAATCTCCAACTATCCACTTCGGCCCGGGGGTGCAACAGAAGAAAAAGAAGAGAAGAATGGAATTATTCGAGACACACCAAAGTCCCACCGGGAGTTGTACAACCCGTTGGAAATGCTTATTGCTCAATGAGGTGGGCTGCAGAAGATTCTATGTTCCTCACTTAGAGGGTCCATTTGTTATATAACATTCAAGGGAAGAATGGGATTTCTCCTTCTCTGGGAAGCTACTCCATACAATTTAGCACCATGGAATGGTGGCAAGCCTTGCAGTCTCCTCTTCAAATGAAAGCCTTATAAGCAGTGCATGGCGTGTAGCTAGTGGAGCTTAAAGCCATCGGCACCATTTTTGGAGTTGAAGAGACCCCGCAACCACAACTGCTAAGGCAGGCAAGTCAAGAGACAAGCATACGGTGCAAGTCTTGGGAGCCTACCCTCGCCAAGCTATAACATTCCAGGTATCCCTGCAGGAGACAGTAACACGAAGGGTGGCTGATGACTCAGTATACGGCCGTTGCCATTTGTCCCCCTGGGCAACGCCGACTCGCAGCAGTCATACAGCAACCTCCCCGCTATCAAAGGATCTGTGTTGATCTAGTCTAACTGAGCTTGTAAAGCTTGTATCAACAGTCCCACTGAGACTGAGAAGCCTTCATTGGCCATCGGGCCTCCTGTCTCGAGCATGGATCCAAGCCCCATCGAGGTATCCCTTTCGTCCTTAGCCTGGATCCTCCAGCCAGGTCATTAAATAAATATTCGTCAACGTTGCCAATTTCTCATCCTGTGGGATGCTCCCCATCAATCCCATCGGGATTAACCCTCTACCCTCGGCCTGGAACCTATGGTCCTAACCAATGTGTTCTCGCCGTCCTTTAACATTCCACTGCAAAAGCCACACAAACACACTAAGAGATACCAAATTTGTCCCACTGGACTTGTCCCCCACCACTTGGACTGGGCTCATAAATCCTTTCTTTGGCCTAAGGTACTCCACCCTTGCCGAGCTATAAAAAAATTGACCCTTAGATTGGGACCATAGACCCTTTCCTTGGCCTGAGGCACTCCGTCTTCGCTGAGCTCTTAAACATTGCCCCCTAGATTGGGCCATAAACATCTTCCCTCGGCCTGAGGCACTCCATCCTCACCGAGCTCTTACGTATTGCCCCTAGGTTGGGCCCATAAATCTTTTCCACTCTGGCTTGAGGCGCCCTGCCTTGGCCGAGCTCTCAGATGCTAATCCCTAGTCCAACCAATGCAATAACAAACAGTCAAGTTCATTAACAGTCCCACTGGCACTATATCCATTAATAGTCACACACAGCCTGCGCTATGGGGTGATCTATACCAGGAGGCAATGACACACACAAAAATGGAGGTTAGCAATAGAAGCAGACCACTTTTTGAGGGTACCAATCTTGGCCCCCGCCAACCTAGTCAACACCTACATGCCTCCCTCGGCTTAGACCCCATGTCTTCGTCAAGTCAGTTGACCTAGATATTCTATTGGGTCAACACCTACATGCCTCCCTCAGCTTAGACCTCACGTCTTAGCCAAGTCAGTTGTCTTCGGCATTCTGTCAAGTCAACACCTACATGCCTCCCTCGGCTTAGACCTCATGTCTTTGCCAAGTCGGTTGTCTTTGGCATTCTGTCGAGTCAACGCTACATGCCTTCCTTGGCTTAGACCTCACGTCTATGTCAAGTTGGTTGACTTTGACATCTTGTCAAGTCGACGCCTATATTCTGCCCTGTTTTAAACCTCACGTCTCTGCTAGGTGGGTTGACCTCGATGTACCATCAGGTCGACATCTACATCTATATTCTGCCCTTGGTTCAGACCTCCCGTCTGAACATGGTTGGTTGACTTTAACATCTCATCGAGGCGATGCTTGTAATCTACCCTAGCCTAGACCTTACGTCTCTGCCAGGTTAGTTGACCTTAATGTACTCTCGGGAAAACATCTATATTCTGTATCCTACCCTCGCCTTGGACCTACCGTCTAAATCTGGTTCTTGTGCAACTAGCTATTATTCATCTAGGGATAAGTTTTTAAAGGGAAATTTCATACGTCTTTGAATAATGTACTATTATAATTCACTTTCAAGATGTACTATTATAGTTAATCCATTATCCATGGCATCATGTACCTATTTGATCAAGTCCAACTCTAGCCTCTCCTAGAGTGAGAAGCTCTGGGATTCCCAGGCATGGCCCGCCAGAGTGGGCACTCGCTGGAGCTTGTCCACATGAGGGGAACGGCCAGTTGAGCTTTGACTTGCTTCGGCTGTGGGAGAAGGGTTCATATCAGGCGGTTCTATAAGGCGGGGGTTCCCTTGCTGGCTGGGTCTTGGGGGAGGTCTGGGCATAGCAGGATGTTTGTGGCGGTGGTGAAGGGGAACAATCCACCGGGGCTTTTGGCGTCGAGGAGCAAGTGTTGCTCAGACACAAGGGAGTTTTCGCCAGGCCTCTTGCTCAATCGAGCGGGATGGTTGCTCCAGAGCCTCTGTGTAACGGTGGTGGAAGGTTTAGTCGGGCCGGAGGAAGTCACTGGCAGGTTTGAGGAACTTGCAGTGGGCTGTTGGGAGACCTCAAGAGTGATGCAGATGACCTTCCTAGTGGTCGGGCAAGGGAGCAGTCGGTGTCGGCGGTGGCAGAGTCGGGCATCATGGTGGCGGAAGGAGCCCTCGCAGTGGTGGACGAAGTCAAGGGGCATTTTCCCTTGTCCCAATCCGAGGAAGTTTCACGTCATCCTAGAGGGAGTTCCTCTGCTGCTCTGCGATGAAGAAGGAATTTCGTTTGTGGTCCAGAGCTTCTGGAGCACAGTTAGGGGGAGCCTGGGCTTCTCTTCGATGGGCTTCAGGACGGCCATTGATGTGGTGGTGCAGGTTTCCCGCCCGCCGACGATTCCAACCATTGTCATTGTTCAGCTTGAGGGGGACTCGTATGCCCTCAGGCTCTAGGTGAAGACAGAGCAGTCGGATGAGTCGTCGCCGCCGCTTGGGCTACGGTTTTGTAGGGGCAGGTCAGAGGTTAGGGATGAAGTTAGGACGAGCTTTCAAGTTTCGAACGGTGTGAGCTCTATTTGGCCTTGAATGCTAGCTTGGGCTGAGCCCATTCACAAGGGGCCAGTTTTGCTGCGGTTGGTTGAACGCTCATGGGCCGGGTGGGTCAAGCCCACATAACCTGTCTTGTGCTCGTTCTGGGTCACCTAGCGGGACCCGAAACTTACTCGAGTCTGACAAATTGCACGATGCCGATTCGTCCACACCTGGTAAGGGGCTTCTTCCCAGTCGATCCTCCCTGCGGTGTAGGCGTGACCTGTGTTCACGTCTGGCCACCCAGAAGGTGTTATGGTGGTGTCGCCGTCCTCAACACCGACAGGGGGGGGTGGTCCGAAGGAAGCGTCCACCCTAGCCTTGCCCTGGTGGGGTGAGGATGTGCTGCATGGTGGCTGGCATGAAGGCCCAGTATAGCTACATGTCGTCTCTGGCACTCAGCAACATCACGGTGAAGCCAGACATCGGGAGTGTTAGGCGAGTCAATCGCAGGGAAAAGATGCAGAGCGCTAGGGGGAGACAGAGGGGTGTGACCCTCTGCCGGACCTGATGCAACCTGTATGCAATCGTCGTTGCCGTCCGCTCTAGACCTGGGAGCGATTGAAGTGGAAGTCCTGCAGAAGTTGGGAGTGGCCCTTTCAGATGCCGATGTTGAGGACCTTATCCTGCCCGAGGCATTAGCAGGCCTGTTGTTGGAGCAGTCAGAATGAGAACTCGAGTACTCCTTCTGGGGTAATCTACCTAGAGGAGGAGGTGATGGAGGCCTATGGCATCCTTGGCAAGGAGGGGAAAGAGTTGATCGGGGTGGCGGAGAGGCTAATGGAGGAACATATGAGAGGGTTGGAAGACACGTTGGGGGTCTCCTATGAGGGGGTGGAGAAGGGTTTTAGGGGGGTTTTGTTCCGTATCCAAAAGAGGTGGCTAGCGGCTTTGGTGAGGGCGGTGAAAAAAGAAAAATCACACCCTGTGCTCGGCGTCCCAGCCCGGTGGCGGCAAGGTCATGCAGTGCCTGAAGAGCCACAAGGACCAGGTGTCGGCGGGCTGCAAATCCGCCTTCCAGCATCTGCGGGATGTGCGCAAAGGGGCCTGACGCCCCGCACGCTTAAGCGATCAGCACCTAGCGATTGCCGTTGTTGGCCGGCTTGTTGTTGGCGGCGTCGGTCTCGGCCTGGATCACCGAGGCGCGGGATTGGGCGCTGAGCTGACCCAGCGCCTGGGACATGGCGTTCTGGTTCAAGGTCTGCTGCGCCTGCTGGGCCGTGCGCAGGTCTTCGAAACGCTTGGCTACAAGGGCGGCATCGTAATGCGGCGCGGCGATGGCGTCGCGCACCGCCTGGCGCAGGGCGCGCAGCTTCAGCCGCCCGGTGCGCAGCGCCGGCTGCTGCGCCGCCATGATCACATTATAGCGCAGGCGTTCTTCTTCCGGCAGTTCGCGGATGGCGCCCGGCCGCATCACCGCGCCGGCTTGCGCCTGGGCGGGCGGGTTGGGCTCGAACAGAAAACGCCCGGTCAGCACGCCGGCCAGGAACAGGTTAACCAGCAGGGAGGCGATGAATGCGCCGGCCAGCCAGCGCCGGTCAGTCAACATCGCCGGCGCTCCCGTTCAGGGCCATGCGCACCGAACCGACAATGGCGGTGCCGCTGGGTGGCCTCATCAGGGAAATCGTCTTGAATAGAATCCGTGCAGGGAATAGGAAGATGGGTGAGATGCTCAGTAATGGCATATCCTTTGATTACCTTCTGAACGACGAATGTGATATCAAACTGAGAGAGGAAGCTCTGCCAGCAAGCTAACCTACTAGAAAGGACAGGCTTTTCTAGGAGATAACAGATCGTGTCCATTCTAGAGATCAGCCTAACTGGGTGAGCTAGGAAGTAGTGATTCAACTTCTGAGCTACCCAGACTAAAGCGGCACAAGTCTTTTCCATGGCAGTGTACTTGGCCTCTACTGAGTTAAATAACCTGGAGAGGTAATAAGCTACCCGCTCTTTGCTTTCATCATCCACTTGTGCTAAAATCGCTCCTAGGGAGTCCTTAATGACAGAAATGTATAGGATCAGGGGTTTCCCAAAGATAGGAGGTTACAAAATCGGGGGAGTGGACAAATATACCTTCAGATCTTCATAGGCCTTTTGGCAATCTTCATTCCATTCAAATTTGACTCCCGCCTTTAGCAATTCGTAGAACGGGCGACATCTTTGAGAATGTTGGGATATTAATCTTCGAATGAACTGCAGACGTCCAATCAATCCTCGAAGTTCCTTAATTCTCTTAGGAGGAGGCATGTCCACGACGGCCTTGGCTTTGATAGGATCTATCTGAATCCCCCGTTTACTAACTATAAAGCCTAGCAACTTCCCTGAGGAGACTCCGAAAACACACTTCTTTGGATTCATCTTCAACTGGTACTCCCTTGCTCTCTGAAGCACCTTAGCTAGAGTAGCGGTGTGTTCTTCCTTAGTTCTTGACTTCATCAAAATATCGTCCACGTAAACTTCCATGTAAACATGCATCATATCGTAGAATATAGCCATCATCGTCCTTTGATAGGTGACACCTACGTTCTTCAAACAAAACGGCATTACCACATAATAGTAAGTGCCCAAGGGTTTGGTGAAGGAGGTTTTCTCTTGATCTTCAGGAGCTAGAGGGATTTGGTTGTATCCTAAATAACCATCCATGAATGACAAGGCTTCATACTCGGTAGTGTTATCCACCAATACATCTATATGAGGTAGCGGGAAATCATCCTTGGGACACGCTTTAGTCAGATCTCTGAAATCGATACAAATACGTACTTTTCCATCCTTCTTGATGATAGGGACAATGTTCGCCACCCAGTGAGGATACAAGAAAACCCTAATGAACCTGGCCTTATGCAATTTGTCCACTTCTTCTTTCATCCTTAAGGCCAAAATATTCTATAAGAATGGTTCATGTGACTTATCACTAAGAGTTTTTAATTGGGTAAAATGCCCAGATCTTTCTTTAGAGGATGACTCACCGTTACTTGAGGACCATGAGGACCTAGAGTCTCCCTCCCTAGGGGACACTTACCATAACCCCTATGACCCCTTCCTATGGGAATCTAGGCCCCCATGCAACCCACTCCCTTCACCCACCCCGTCTATTGTGATTGACAGAAGGCAAAAAAGCATGTCTTCCTCTATGAACTTCATAGCCACTCCCGACTGCGCCTCAGCAAAATAGCTCTCGAAGTATGCCGGGGTTTGTAAGGCCGTGATGATGACTTGTCTTGTTTCTTCATTGAAGGAGAGTATATCCCAGATAGAAAAACTTGCAGGGATTCTTTTCAGCTACTTTACAATTTTGTTGGTGGTTCTGACATTGGTCAACCTCAGTTCTTCGGACCTCTTATGATGTGACACCACCTTGGGGGTGGCAACCACTCGACCAATGACCTTGGACCTACAACCCACAAGCATGCAACTTGACGGCGGACTCACTCAAGCGAGCTCACTCGCGTGATGCACACAATTGCCCGTGGGCCAACTGGTGATGGTGGAGAGGGTCCGAGATGGGACCTTACTGTTCCAGGCATATGGCTAGCTAGGGATGGACCCCTAAGGGCCTGGGATGCCCAATTCAGCGGGTGGCCAGCACGCCGAGGGTGTGGGATGAAAGGTCTCTCTCACAACTCACCCGCGGTAGCCACTCAAATATAAGCAAATTCAGAATGGGCACTCTCTCCGTCCGATGGAGCTAAGAGGCAATACTAATTAAGTAAGATAACCAGCAAAGAGAGGGGGGGCAAAAGCTCACCTGATCAGCGTGAAGATGCCGATCATTGCCGGAGATGATGTCGAGCGGGGAGGCGTGGGTATGCACCCGTACACTGCGCCGGTGTAGCTTCGGATGGTGACTTGCTAGTACAATCACTACACCCTCGCAGAGGGGTTGATCAAGGGGTGGGGAAGTTAACTATTACAACCAAAACTACCTCTGCGCAGGGAGGGGCTGTAAGCCGGCCAGGCGGGGTGGGGAAAAACTAAGCTGGAAGCCGAATGGAGGCAGCTCGTCGGTTCTGCTAGCTCTCAGGACAGCTTGATAGGTAGTCGCTGTCAGCGCCGCCACGGTCTCTCCCGAACTCCGTTGTTGACAAAACGAGCGGCAAAATCTCCTGGGTTGGCCCAGGAGGACGTCTGAATTTTAGGGGAATTCCTGGTTGATGGCATTGGTCGGGGCAGAGGTGTGAACATGGTCTCTGTTTGCTGGTTCTGGTAGCTTCTGCACCTCTGCAGCAGGAAGATGAGGCCTCCACGGATGCTCCCAAGCTCTGATTCAGGAGTGGTTGGAGTCGTTGGATTTGTGGTTGAGTCCTCTTCAATCGAAAACCTGCGGGAACACCGGAGGATGTCAGAGTAGATGGCGAGGACCCAAACAGTGCCGGGGTATCAGACTGGTTCCAGAGGAAACTGATCAGCACACTGGAGGGAGAAAATTTGGAAATCACAGCTTCGGATGCCTAATGGAGTGACGCTTCTTGTTGGTTGAAGGGGACTCGTAGAAGAATTTCTCAGCCAAGTTTCGCTTCAAGATCTTCAGGGGGTTGGCTGTGGGAGTTTTAGGAACTCGCTTCAGGTTGCTGGCCGGACAAATCCTACATAGTCGGAGAAGAATGGCTCTCCTCGACAGCTCGGAGCTCGGATGGAGGCGAAACCACCTTGCTTAGAAATCTCATTGGACTACCTTTCCAGAGGTATATGACTTGTCACCAGAAAACTCAGGGAAGGACTGGAGACGACACTGCTTCTAGGACCTTGCTTGCTGCCTGTGAACAAGGAAGTGCATGTCGAAAATGAGAGGTGGGAAATGACGTAAATGGGAGGGAAAAGGTGGTGGATGGGTGTGGAGGCAACCCTTGGCTATTAGGGGATCTGGGAGGGGAAAAACCAAGGTGAGGGAGGGTGAGAATGGGGGCTGGAAGGTGGTCTAGCTGGTGGAGGGAGGGGGAGCTGTGACTTTAGAAGTCTAAGCAGGGTTGCTCACAGCACACTAGGTCTGTGCATTCAGTGCTTGTGCACGCACCATGTCAGTACACCATCTGCATCTCACACGCTCATAGTCTGTGCACTTCTACTTTGGCAACATATCAAGTTTGTACATATGTGTGCTGCGTGAACATTAAAACCGTGCATATGTAATCAAATGCTGTGTTGAGTCTATGCACATTTGGTTTAATATTCTATCAACTCTGTGCATTTCTTTGCTCTCTATCTAACTGTTATAAGCTGACGTCAAGTCTGACATATTGACAGGACATCTGCTCGTGATCATTAAGAATGGCACATGATCTAAAGTGGATCATCCCTAGAGAAGAGCTGCCACGTGGAAGGCTACAGTGCTCAGATTCTGACACGTGGCCAAGGTTTTCCTGAAGCTTCTTGGCGAGAGTGTTCCCTCCACATGCCTAGGGCCTAAGATTGTGGGTCCCAGACTGAAGATATATATACCTTACTTTTGCAACAAACAAAATATAACAAGAATCGAAGAGATTGAATATCTGATTGAGAGCAGATCGAAAAAGTAGAAGCAAGTAGATAAAGAGAGAGAGCCGAGAGGATAAAAAGAAAGAGGAGAGTTCGAAGAGAAGCTTCCGTAGTGCTTATTGCAGATCTAATTTCTGTAGTGTTCTCTGGATCAGATCCGAGACACTCTGCTCCTGCGTGAGCAGTTTGATTTGGTTTTATTGATAGCTTTTGTTGCTTTCTGATCTTCGTTCTCTTCTTTTCACATTTTCTTTCAAGCTGTGAGTTAGCGGAGCAAGCTGTGATGCTCAGCGTTGCAGAGGTGGATTCCTCTGGACAGGTTAAGCTGTAATCCTCAGCGGGTAGAGGTGGATTCCTTTGGACAGCAAGCTGTATTGTACAATGGATTGTAGGGATTCGTCCCCGAAGCTGTGGATCAGCGGCAAGCTGTAAGGCAGCAGTGAAGCCACACTCTATTGAGTGTGGGGTGGACGTAGGTCTGGAGGACCGAATCACCTAAAAATCTTCGTGTCCATTGTGATTTGATTCTCTGATTGCATTCCCCTAGATGCATGGTAGGCACGAGTTCAAAGCATACACCCATTTGAATTAAAGTCCTGCATCAATTTAGGGAGTCCAGATCAATTCGCCTTAGGTTAAATTTTAATTTGGTTGAGAATTTTAGAGAGGGATTCATTCACCCCCCTCTGAATCCATCACACCGGTCATAACAAAGAGATGTGGGACAAGCTAAGGTTGATCTATGAAGGCACTTCAGAGGTCAAGGAGATGAAGTTAAATCTTCTTATCCGAGATTATGAGTTGTTTCACATGAAGCATGAAGAAACCAACTCCAAGATGTTTGCACGCCTTATGGAAATTACTGATGGGTTGAAGTCACTTGGAAAGGAATTCAAGGACAATGATCTTGTTAGAAAGGTGCTGAGGTCATTGTCATCAAATTGGCACACTAAGGCGACAGTAATTGAAGGCTTGAAGGATCTCACAGCACTTTCATTGGATGAACTCATAGGGTCTTTAATGGCCTATGAGATAAATATCAAGTGAACAGAAGATGAGACGAAGAAAAAGAAGTCAATAGCTTTGAAGGCAAACCAAGACTCAATCTCAAGCCAGGAGGACTCTATGGAGAACACAGATGATGAAGAAGTTGCCATGCTTACAAGGAGAGTCAGGCAATTTTTGCGGCAAAGAAGAAGGTTTTCAGAAAAATTCAGGAAAGGGAAGAAGCAATTCAAGCAGAAAAGTGAACCTTCCAAGCCAACTGAGATAATGTGCTATGAATGTAAGAAGATGGGGCATATGAGAGGTCAATACCCTGAATTGTAGAAAAAGACAAAGAAGGACAAAGGCAAGAAGTTAAGGGCCATGAAGGCCACCTGGAGTGACGAGGAAGAGGAAGAGCCTACGTCAGAAGAGGAAGAAGACATTGAAGAAATTATGAAAAATTTGTGTCTCATAGCACAGGAGGACCATGAACAAGTAAATTCTGAAACTCGACGGTGTACTCTGTCACGGGCCAGTTCCCTTGGGTGAGATTCTGCCATTTGTCTATAAGACGCTGGCGGTATGTGGCAGGAAGGTACTTCTATCTCAACTTGGTTTTCATGTCATCCCAAGTACCTATCAGGGGTTGACATCATTGCATTAGCAGGCTCTCCACATTTATCCAATAGGTTTGTACCTGCCCATGCAATTTCATCTTTACGTAGCGAACCCTTCGGTGGTCCGACATGTCAAACCACTCGAAGTATTGATCCATGCTGGCCTCTCAATCTAAATAGACTTTTGGTTCCATAGCCATGGAACCGTCAAATGTGGGCGGGTCCGCATGAACGGTCCTGAGGGTCTGCTCATCCTCCTCATAATCATGGTTCCGTCATGGAACACGATGGTCACAACCATATCCCCCATGTTCATTCTTGGATGCATAGTCATCCACCTCGGGTGCTCACTGCCTCCTACCATCTACCCCTTGAGCCCTTGGCGCAGCATGGTGCTGAGCCGGCTCTTATTGGCCATTTGTGGGCGCGCGCTGTGCCTCAACTGGGGCCCTTTCTAGGACAGTAATTCTCCCCACCAGACCCTGGATAGACTGATCTGAGGCTTCGGCCCGATTCTCCAAGGCTTTCATCCTCCTGCTAGATGCATGCCTATGCCATCTACACGCGTACTGAGCCCATCCATACGCGTATCAAACTGATCCATGAGAGATCAGAACATTTCGGCCACTGAAGGCTCATCGGGACTACGAGCTCGAGAATCCGCCATAGGTGGTGGTGAGTATGGGGTGCCTCGACAGGTGGGCATGCAAAAGACACACTAACTGGGGTGCACGGACTAAAGCAAAGATGAACCTAGCAACGAGACACGACCCTAGACTCTAACTCGCTCTGATACCAAACTGATGCGGGATGAACAGAGGGACCGACTCTAGGTGATGTGAATCTCAGATTCTAGATGAAGACGCGACTAGCAACACATGAACACTAGAGACACCTTGGCACGACACTAAGAGTTCCTATGGGCTCTACGTCGCTAACAGAGACACAAGCTCACTCGTCGTCCCAAGCGAGGGATAGCGTGGATCCACGCAGTTGAGAAATCGATAGAGTCAAGGGTGGTCGACTCACTTCTGTGCTCGGACCAAGCCACGGGACAGGTCGCTCTCTCACTCACAGCAGTGACATGAACTCACAGGCTAGGTTTCGACACTCTCAGCAGCGGCATATGACCATATACTACCTAAGCAAATATAATGCCAAGAAGTTACGACCATACCTCCATGCTCCCGGCGTGGGGAAGACAACCCCAGCCAAATCCGTACTCCCGGTTAACAAATTTTACAGTGGTACAAATATTTTGACCCACTCCACGCAGGGAGGTAATAGGTCACATGTGGGTCCTGGGAGTATCGGGAATTGGGTTGACGGGCAGTATCTTGATGTCGTTCCGTCGGTGCCGAAACCCACTTTTTGGTGCTATCCAGATAATGCGTTAGACGGGTTCATGGGGCCCACGTGCTGCTCAGTCCTTTGGACCTGACAGGGTGGGTCCCACTGCCACCTGGAGGCGCGCTCCCCTGGACAGCGGCCGGGCTGGAACACCGGTCGAAGGCGGGGTGGCTCCGATCTCCACTTGCCGGAGCTACTGTCCACGGATCTTAAGCTTCTGTTTTACAGCGTGCGATCCAGCGATAAAAATTACTGCGACCAGCCACGATGTCGGATCGATGCGAGACTAGTGGCGTTGGAAAGCTAGCTTGAAATACTTTGTCCCTCTGTTGCTCCATAAATTTTATCAAGGCCGAAATTTTGATGGTAGAATTTTGAACAGGGCTGTTCCCCATATCAGATCTGTCAGGATAGAATTGGATCTGCCTGAGAACTGGCATTGACCGTGGCTCAAACGCCAGATTTGGAGGTTTGGCTCTTCATGGAAGTTGTGGATGGGAGGGTGAGGAAGACGAGGATAATTTTTATGACAAGTTTGGTGGTGGTTTGGTTGATATCATGTGCACTGGTCTAATCAGATTCTTTGATGTCCCATCTCAAAGATCCTATGACCATAAATATTTAGAACACATACATCTGGAAGATTAATCTCATTATCATAATCTCATTGTGATCCAACTTTCATTACATGTATTCAAGAACTTCATCACTTCAAGCGGCGATACACATTGTAGAGGTAGAAAAGTGTTACCTTAGGCCTTGTAGTACACCTTTAAGATTTCTTCATGAGGAAGAGAGTCTAACCGCCCCGAGGAAACCTGCAACTACAAAGCAACACATCAGAAGGTGCCCTACATGTGATCCCAGAGGAGAACTCTCCGATTCTTAAGTCACAGACACACACAGATGAATGCTAAGAAGTAGAGAGGGAGAGATGAGAGTTTAAGAGAGAGAGAGAGAGAGAGAGAGAGAGTGCTTGAAAAACACCGAGTGCTCGAAAAAGTGGCTTGGAGTCTAGAAGCTGTGGCGAACTCCCTATATCTCTCTGATGGCAGGAGTATGTCTGTGCGGGCGTCTATAGGCTAGTTGTAATCTCTCCTCCTAGGTTCGTCTAGGACCCTATTTATATCATTCACCTTGGCGTCGTCTATTTCTAACTTAGCGAGAGCATGGTTAGCGAAGCAATGAGCTACTCCATCATGGGGATCGTCCGCTGCCCACTCGCCCGTTCTTTGATCAACATCATGGAAGACATCTCAACGGCGTGGGTGAGATCTAACTCATGTCGAGGGTAATTCCCATAACTCTGACCTCAATGTTCACCCGTCGACGAATTTCATGGCATTTGGGGGGCACGTGCGTGAAGGTTAAGCTTGTGATCCGACTAGTTCTGAGTGGGCGTTAATTGGGCTACGTTCCTAGATTGTGGGCTAGTCGTTGATGCCCGTATTGGCACTGCCAATAAATGGCCACTTCGGGCCTGGCGTTACTGGGCTACATTGGGCCTGACAGTTTTCATCTCCTCACTAGCCCCCCACACCCAAGCAGCAAGAGTGCTCGGTGCTCGGGAGGAATTGGTCGAGGTTGGGTGAGGGGATATGCTCATCTGAACCTTCTCGAATCTTCTCATTCCTCTGACGTGGAGACTTTTGCTACCTACCGCCTTCCCTGGCGCGCAAGGCAGCTTCCATGTGTATAGGGTGACATCACTGTTATCATGACAGTATCTTTTCACTTCTGGAGAAGCAGAATCAGATGGCCATTGACGTAGCCCTAGGCATTCCCGCCAAGTGAACTGGTGGTGGCGATTGGACTTTTGACCATTCACTTGATTAGAGGCATCAGCACGAGGAGATTGTGCTGCCTTCTGGAGTCTTTAAGAGAGGTGGGAAGCGCCTGAGGAGACGCCTTTGTGATCTTCCATTTCGACGATGGTGCTCACTATCTCTTACTGCTTGCTTAGCATCTGGTGATGTTCCCTTCTACTTGCTTAGCACCCCTTGATCCAAGAGATGTTACTCAGTGATCTATGCCATTTCCCAATTAGAGAATGGCCAGCGTCACCGTTATGCCCGGTATAAATAGGTTTTTAGTGGGACCTAGAAGGAGGGGAGAAAGGAGGATACACACGAGAGAGAGGCCAGAAGACAGAGAGAGCATAAATGAGGAAAGAGGGGAAGGGGACAAAGGCCACATCTCCAATAGGATAGCAGTGATAAGTGAGAGGTTCACTCTTAGTTCTTCTCTTCCTGTCTCTCTGAGCATTTTTCGAGTACTCTTCAAGCATCGTTTCCACGCTACAGACTCTCCTGATTATTCCCCCACTTCAACCCCATCTCTCTTTATCCTTATTCTTGGCCCTCTCGTACGGTTCTGACTTAAGTATTAGAGGGTTATCTCCTGGGATCACTCCCAAGATTCCTTCTGACGCGGTCTTCTAGTGATTGTAAGTTTTCTCGGGTGGCTGACTGCTCTTCCTCAACAAATAAATCTTAAAGGTGTGATACAAGACCACGGAAATATGGTCATCAGTTGCTGGTCACGTCGTCTAGTGAGTCGTGTCCTGCAGTTGGCTTAGGTTTCGCGATTCATGACCGCTTCATTTTTCGTGTGTCGTCTTGTGTCTACTGGATTAGCACTGTGTGAGATGGTCCTGCTCTCATCAGGATGTGACGGGGTGCTTCTTTTTCGTCATGATGTCTGTCTCGACCAAGTTGTACTTGGTAGTATTCGCCAAATGGCTCGAATCTACAATACGTTGTTCGAGATTTTCTCATGAGTTGTTCAGGTTGTTGTTGACTTTTGGTGTTGGTCTGATGGTCGTGCACGTTCTTACGTTGTTTTGGTCGTCCCAGCTTTAGTCTGTTCAGCTCCTGATTTACTTCACTTCTAATTGAAGTGCTCGATTAGGTTCCTTGGTTGAGAAGATGCTCGGGCAAACCTAGGAGTTTCACTCCCTAGTGAGCTTCTGTTAGTCGAGCTTGATGTTTCCCATTCCGTCTGGTGGAGTCTTTTTGAGGCAAGCCTTGGAATTACTATCTTAGTAATGCCTTTGTCCTCTGTCTGCTTAAGTGTGGACAGTTTTAGTCTGAGCCTGATCTGTCACTTGTTTTACGGTTGCTTAGCTTTGGACTCCATTATGGTGTTAAGAGCTATTGCGTACCATGTTCGTCGTGCGGTGTCTAATGGCCGATGTATTATGAAGGCTCATTTATTGTTTCAGGACGTGAGGGTAAGCTGAGATTTACATTTTTCCTTGGACTTTGCGCTGAAGCTGGTACTCTTCTTCGTTGCACTTAGGCTTCCTGTGACTGGTTATTCGCTGGATCAGTACTTGTGGAGTGTTATTTGTGATGTTTTGTGAATTGCAATGGCGCCGTGTGAGTGCTGAGATGCGGATGCCGCGCTATTTTCTGATGTCTGTGTGTGTTGGATGAGTGCGCAGTGGAAGCATGTGGGCCGATAACCCACAGGTCGAGGATCTTTTCGTAAGGTTCTGGCCAGTTGAGATAATTACATCTTTTCGATGTGACTTCGTCTTGGCTTCCTGTGCCTTGATGTAGTCCGTTGCTGTGCTATTGCATGTATTTTCTGGTGTTGACATCGGCGTTTGTGAGTGTTGGGGAATTGGTCGGCATTCCTGCTGATTGAGTACCCTTTCTCTTGGGTGTTGTGTTCTCGAGGCGTGCTCGTAGTCCTTGAGATGCATCCCTTGAGATTGTCATTTTCTTATTATTGTTGGTCCTGCTTGGTAAGCTACCTAATCCATGACTCGTTCCCTATAGTCGTGTGATCAGCTGCTGTTATGCCTTGATGTGACCTAGCTTGCAGTTGTGTTCTGTGGTTCTGTATCCTGTACAGAGCCAAAATCTTGCAAGTGCTATCATTGTTGTTGTTTTTGCAAGTGTTGTTTCTCTATGCTTGTGTATGTCTATCATTAGCACTTTGTGGACCAACTCTTGTCTATTAGCTTTGCTACGCTCCTTTTCTCCTTGCAGAGTTAGCTTGCGACTCGATCAGATGTAATACCTGAGTGAGGACTGACTTGATTGCGCTCGTGGTCCGGTGCTACTATCATTGGTGTCCTGTGTGCCAGGTGTTCCCTGTTGCCTTTGGCACTGGAGCCGATGATGTGGTCAAGCTGTTAGCTGAGGGGACTATACTTCCTTGTTTAAGCTGATGCTTGCCGTATCTGTCATTTTGTTTCTTTGAGATCTGTTGTCATGGCATGGCCATGTCTCTTTCCCTGTGAGACATAAGCAACGTTGCCTTATTTTGGAGGGGTTGGACTTGTGTTCATTTGTGTCGTGCTCAATCTTGAGCGTGTACTTGTGATTATAATCTGACGTTCTGCCTCTAAGCTCTGTTTCTCATGATTCGTGTCATTTCGTAGTTGTGTTATCGGGTTGTTCTTCCTTGCTTCTATTTGGTTAGTCCTTAAATTTTGAGGATGAAATTTCTTAAAAGAGGGGAGGATGTAAAGCCCTGGATCCTTATTGGGTCTTGTTGGATCATTATTAGGTCTTTCGGATCGTTTTTGGAGAGTTTTGGATCGCTTTTGTAGCTCCCGAGTTGAGTTTGTTGGAGATAGCGTCTCCGTGTGTGTTGGAGATTTTCTACATGTGCTTCGTTGTGAAGCGAGTGAAGCCTCACCAGTTTGGTGAGGGGTGGACGTAGAGAGTCCGTCGTGGTCCCAAACCACCTTAAAATTTCTCGTGTATTGTGGTTGCATGTTTGGTTGCATCTTGTTCCAACACGATCGAGTGAGCATGGTGAGATCCAGAGAACCAAGCTTATCTTTGCTCAGTTAATTTCCATCATCTCGTTAATTTTGCTAGTTAATTTTAAACTCTGCTATTTCACTTGAGGGACAATTCAACCCCCCTTCTTGTCCGTCCACTTATCTAGGCCAACAATTAAAATGGTAGATGGTTCATCTGCCTACACACATAGTAGCAATGCTTCCCATTGTTCTCATTGGGCTTCTTTTGAGGATTTTGGCTTTGAGATTTTTGGTGATTGTTCACCGGGGAGTTGTTTCGCGGGGAAAATATTCGGTGGCTGGGATGAGGGAAGGAATAGAGCTAGGAAGGGGAAACCTGGGGAGGCGATATGTCTGGGGTATGCCCCCTCTCCGTAGCTGTATTCCTCTCAAGGTGGTACCGGACACTCACCTTTTAAGGAGAGTCGAGGGATGATCGAATGGCACGGGGAATTTCCAGGATTAGGATAACTAAACCGGGTGTGGGCGTGCCAGTCGATCTCTCGACAACCACCTGGGGGAACCGAAGGCTGGCTGGGAAGCATTGCCAGGGCGCAGCACATTAGCTCGGGAAATCGGGCAACACGTGGAGAGAAGGGAGGTTCTACAGGTGCGAGTGCACAGACGATTGTGGAGAATCATGTACTGGACGTCTTTCCCCACCGACCGTAACTAGTCGGTGTTTATTTACATCGGATTGAATCCAAACACCTTCATTTTGTGTTGGAGAAAAGTCTGTATGTGTCTGAAGCCATGGGTAGAGGGCCAAGGGCATTCCGCAGCTAAAAGGGGTGCGTTCGATTGGGAGGTGTAGTTCACTGGAGTCGGGGGGACTGGACACCCACTAGGTAACATGGAGGAGGGCTGGGACCCGGATACGGGCACGGAGACATGCATTCAAGTGGTAACATGTTTCATGAGAGCCACGTGGGCTTTACAAGTGGGCCGAGGAGGCCAAATTACAACCGGTGCAAGCCGCGAGACAATTCTGACACGTGGGTCGGTCCCCGGGTCGATGCATGATGAGGCGGATGTCCGCATGTTTTTACAAAGGCTCTCCACGAGGCAAGGGACATGCCCGATTCACCAAGGGAGGACTGGACTAGATGACAGGGGGAGATGCTGGCCGATGCTTGGAGACGGGCCCAATGTGGCTTGGAATGAGCGGTCGGATATGGATCCAAAAGGGCAGGTGTCTCCATACTGGGAAGTCGAGGCCGGTCCCGGGAGTATTACTTCCGGGATAGGGCTCAGTTCACTCGAATCAGAGGTCGGAGCGGTCAGTAGTTGGCTCATTTTGAGCGATGGGCACGTGTCCTCGTGATGAAGGTAGGTGAGGCATCATGGCATATGTGTGGCTATCGTAGGTTGTCATACGTGGGCAGACCCAAGATGCGGGTGTTTTTGCCATTGTCATAATGCCTTATTTGTGACGGGGAAAGACTTGTGTGACATGACTAGAAGTCGTATGAGGGGAGTACAAGCGACATACCCTCGGTGTGTGTAAATTGATTTACAAGCCAACCGTGCACACTTAGCTCCTTGCGTTCGTCCTTGCTTGCTGGATGCCTGCGTCTGGATGATCCTGTGTGCATGCCCTAGCCCCTTGAGCTCGTAAGGGGTTTTTATAGGGGAAGATGAAAGGTCAGGGAGGGTTTAGGCAGACCAAGTTGAGGGCCAAACTTGGTCCATGTAAACCCTTGCAAAAAAGTTTTTTTTTTATTCTGTGGGGGAGGGAGGGTTTAGGAGGACCAACCTAGGGGCTGAGTTTGGTCGGCCTAAACCCCTCCCCAGAGGGGTTTACACAGAGCAAAAATCGATGTGTTTTTTTAACCAAGAAACCAAAGCGGTAACAGCAGTAATAATAGCAAGAGCAACAGGAGCAGGAGTAACAACATGAAAGTAAAGAGGTAAAATCGTACAGAAGAAACCATGGCAACCGATGAGAACTCGATCCTCTAAACTACTCCTAATCCAGAAAGGCACAACTTCCCATACACCTGGTAAGGAGCTGCCAGACTAAACTCAAGAAAACTCGATTACATTGCCAAAACACGTCATGCTACAATAGACGTGTAGGCTCCACATAACACTAACCAAAACACCGGTGCACACACGACCTCACCGTCGTGTCCGCTACACAAGGCATGGTAAAGCCAGACAAAGGCTACCCGAAGCACTAAGTCAACAGCGATGAAGAATCGGTCACCAAACCAGAAGTCACGTGTCATGTGACAGAAGCACCTCCTCACTAGAAGCAAAGCCAGATGTATCCACTGATGTCTTACACTATGTCTCTAGCGTCTCACACTTGCCTCAAACACGGTGACTGAGACACTGTACCAAGTACAAAGAACAATAGTAATGAGTGACTAGTTAGGGTCACGCCCGCCAGCGCTCGTCCAAATGCCCCTGACCATGTGTGCACACACAAGCCCAATTCCTTGAGCTAGGCCTCTATCTAGTTTTCTCCCCAGTAGGGCGCTACTACAAAGCAAGGGAGCCCACAGAATGTAGCCTAACAACCATATCTCGGGAACACACCCCGCCACCACTCCCAGGTGGGCCGACACCAAGTGTCGTCAGGCTATGACTAGTGAAGGCTCACTAGACACAGAGACTCTCCGAAAGAAACTCTAAAGTGTGGACAACGTAAACACTCACCTATCGTACGCACTACAAAACACAAGGCAGCACACCAAATAGCTGCCTAACTTAGGACAGACAACTAGACCTGCACACAATGATCCTTGAGTCACAAGACTCGGGTCAAGATCATCACACATCATAGTAACATACCATTAATCAGCCTAGTCCCTAAGCCAAAATCATGATAAAACACAAGTTCTTAGCCCCTAGGCTGCACATAGGACTCTCGATTCTGTATAACACAAGTCCCAGAACATGAGAGAGCATCAAAGCCCTCAGACCAGGTAAGCATGCAAACCGAGGTAAGACGATACCTCCAAGCATCCAAAATAAGAGTCTCGATCCATACAGGATAATCGAGACACTCACGAGGTCACGTGTCAACCACTGGGTCACAACTGGGTTGACCAGAAACCATAATGACTCTCAAAATACACCAAAATACTAGTCGCTATCATGGCACATTCGAACTCACTATAACACAGTCACAGCCCTCATAGGACATCCACAACATTCATGTACAATAGGCTAACCAAGGGGCTGAAGTCAAGCCAACAAACATGAAAGAAACATCGTACACTGCTCGGGATGAGACTACTCTTCTGGGATCCCTCAACACACAGATATGACTCTAACAGAATACCCAAGGCGTCCATCGTGTCAAACACCAACAAGACATTAAATACTGGCTTCACCGGAGCCCGAGACAACTGACATAATACCCCAAAAATAGAAGACATGAACACGGTGCACGCCTGCGTCGGGATGATAAATGTGTCCATAGTATGCGTCGTGATGCCAGGCGAATGCGTCCAACACTTACAGCATGTCACCGCATTGACGCTGCACAGGGCTAGTTCACTTTAATAGACGTGGCCATATCCTCAAGTGCGTTAAGACCAGAACATGATTCAGACCTCAAGTGCGTTAACCAAGATCACGACCACCACCATGGCCACGTTCTTCAGGACCACATCCCTTACTGCCTTACCACCCTATTGGTCATCTTCTTACATGAATGCAGTGGCACGATATAGCGCGTTAATAAATGCGGCACCTAGGAGCTCCGCGTTAGTACGCAGAACCCAGGAACCAAAAAAATCTGTGGAAAAATGCTATTCCACGCCCCAATCATCTCTAGAACGATGAGGATTCATCCGAATTCACACTGCACACCTTCCACAAGCCGAAAGGGATAAAAAAATTTGGTCTCCAAAATCAATTGCGTACATAGAGACATGGAGGGTGCATAGTACTTACATTCTAGAATAGCTCCAAAAATCTCTTCCGCATTGATTCTTTAGTTTCTCACGTGGCTTCTTATTCTAAGCACTTGTTCCATTGTACTTTCACTATGGGAATAGTCTTGTTCCTCAAAACTTGGACCTCTTGATCAAGGATCTTCATCGACTTTTGTTCATAGGTAAGGTCCTTTTGAATCACCAAGTTGTCGTGGTCGATGGCGTGGAAAGGATCGTGCACATACTTCTTCAACATAGAAATGTGAAACACTTGTGCACTTTCGATAATTGTGGAGGCAAGGAGATACGGTAGGCTACCTCGTCAACCCTCTCCAATACTTCAAATGGACCAATATACCTCGGTGTAAGCTTGTCCTTAACACAGAATCTTCGAATACCTCATCCAGGAGAGACCTTGACGAAGACATGGTCTCCAACTTGGAACTCCAAGTCTCTTCTTCTAGTGTCAACATACGTCTTCTGCCTGGACTAAGCTATCTTAAGCCTTTCCCTGATAAGTTGGACCTCCTCGGTTGTATCTCTTACCATATCCGGACCTAGAAGTTGTCTTTTGCCAATTTCATCCCAGCATATCGGTGAGCGGCAACTCCTACCATATAGTGCCTCGAAAGGTGCCATCTGAATACTGGCCTGATAGTTGTTGTTATAAGTAAACTCGGCCAGGGACAGGTGGTCATGCTAGCTTCTACCGAAGTCAATGACATATGCCTTTATCATATCTTCAACAACTTGATTGGTTCTCTTGGTCAGACCATCTGTTTGGGGATGGAAAGTAGTGCTAAAGTTAAGTTTTGTCCCCAAGGAGTGTTGTAAACCCTTCCAAAAATGAGAAGTGAAGTGCGGGTCTCGGTCAGACACGATCGACACAGGGACTCCATGCAGTCTAACGATCTCCTTGATGTACAAGGCGGCTAAGACATCAACTAACCAATGGCTCTTGATAGGCAAGAAGTGTGCCGATTTGGTCAATCATTCTATGATCACCTAAATTTCATCATGTCTGCCCTTAGACTTAGGCAATCCCATGATGAAGTCCATGCCGATATCTTCCCACTTCCACTTGGGAATATCCAGAGGATATAGCTTTCCGGCAGGCCTTTGGTGTTCCGCCTTCACTTGTTGGCATGTGAGACAGTGAGATATGAAGTCTGCTATCTCCCTTTTCATATTAGGCCACCATAAGGTCTGTTTCAATTCTTGATATATTTTAGTAGCTCCCGAGTGAATCATGTACCTTGATCAGTGAGCTTCTTCTAGAATCTTCTTCTTTAACTCAGGACAGTCCGGTACACATGTCCTTTCATGAAATAGCAGTCTTCCATCAGACGCCAACTTGAAGTTGGGCCGATCCGCTAGCTTGTCCTTTACCTCTACCAGCACAAGGTCTTCTTCTTGTAGTTTCTTGATCTCAGATAGTAAATCCGGATGCAAACTCATATGTGACAGAGTAATGCACATTTTCTTCTTGTCTGTGCTTATGTTAAGTTCAGAGAATTTCTCCAACAACTTCCATTCTTGAATCATACAATTGGCCAATATTACTCTCGGCTTTTGACTAAGGGCATCAACTACATAATTACCCTTACTAGGATGGTATTGTATAGTGAAGTCGAAATCCTTGAGATACTCGAGCCATCACCTTTGTCGCATGTTTAGTTCTTTTGGGGAGAATAAATACTTGAGACTTTTGTGATCGGAGTATACTATGAATTTTTCTCCATAGAGGTAGTGTCTCCAGATCTTTAAAGTAAATACCACCGCGGCCAGCTCCAAGTCATGCACCGAGTAGTTTTCTTCATGCTTCTTTAATTACCAGGAAGAGTATTCAATGACTCTTCCATTTTACATTAATACACACTCGAGGCCAATACCAGAAGCATCGGTATATACCTCGTACTTCTCTCCTTCAATTGGTAACGATAAGACTAGAGCAGTAGTCAAGAGATCCTCAATAAAACTATATTAAAAGGCATCAAGACTAGGCTCGGCAAAGTCAAGGGAAGTTGGCTTGAGGAATTACCGAGCGTGCTGTGGTCTTACCTAACAACTCTAAGAATGGCCACCGGTGAGAGTCCTTTTCAGCTGGTGTACGGCACAGAAGCTATGATTCCGTTGGAAATCGACAATGCCTCTCTTCGAGTCATCTGCTTCTCGCCCGAGGTAAATGAGCAAAAATTACTAGAGAACCTTGATTTAGCAGACGAAGTCCAAGAGACAGCCAGCATCTGAGCAATGGAATATCAACGGTGCCTCACTCGATACTACAACGCCAGAGTCCGAGATAGGCATTTCCAGCCAGGTGACTTCATCCTCAGAAAAGTCGAAGCCTCTCGACCACGGGAGGCGGTGGGCAAGCTAGCCCCTAACTAGGAAGGCCCCTACCGAGTGGTCGAGATGATCGAAAAAGGGGCGTACCGACTGGCTACCATGGAAGGAACGCCCATCCCTCAGACATGGAATGTGGCAACACTACGCAAATTTTATTTTTGAGCCTCTCTCAAAAATGTACATGTAAGCAACATAGAGCAAAAAATTTTCCCCTTCTTCTTATTAGTGCTTCTTTGATACATTGGATAGGCCAAGGCCATTACAATGCAAGGCAAAAGAAAAAACAAAATTACATTATCCGCTGCTACAATCTGATCACTCGGTGCGAGCTCGGTTAGTACTCTCAGAATGAGCCACTGACTCTACCTCGTGTAGAAACTGGCTCGGCTGTTGAGATGACTGAACTGGTTTGCTCGAGATCTTTAGAGGGACAAGTACTAGAGGGAGAGGGAGAGGGTCCAATCTGTCAACTCTTTGGAAGAAACCCCTCCAATGGAATATGATTAAAAAGAGGATGGCCTTTAGAACTGGATTGCTCAGAAATTTTTAGATGGAATGCTCAATTTCTTCTTTTCTCTTCTCTTCTATTCTGCTCTTCATGCTCTATCTATTCTCCCTCTTTTCTTGCCTTCAAAAGAGGTGAACAAGCGTATATATATATATATATATCACCTGAGAATTTGGGGAATTTCTGCTTATGATTTAATCCTCGGATCTGATTCTTCATTGGTCTAGGTGTCCATGACAAAAGGTCTTCAGAACTGAATTCCATTGGCATAGGTGGCCATGAGGATATTCCTTCAAAGAAGTCATCCTGAGAGGTTGCCATGTGACCTGGGATCATGTGCCAAAAGGCTGAATTCGAGATCACATGGCTTCATTAAGTCATCACGTGCAGGGTCGATAGGTCGAGGCATCTTTTAGATGTGCAGATGCAACTGACTCTCGGAGGGTTCAGTGCTGAATGCATCGAGGCATGAGGTTGATGCGTCGGCGCATCACTAAGCTGCTTTGATACAGTTTCGTATCAAGGCCAAGTGGAGAACTGAATGCGTCGATGCATGAAGTTGTGGTGTCGGTGCATCATCGAACTGCTTCAGTCTTGTTAACAACCAAACCCAGACTTGGAGCTTAATGCATAGGTGCAGTCTTCCGAAGCGTCAGTGTAGTTGAAGACATGACCTTTGGTGTGGAAGGCTTGAGAGAGCTTCTGGCTTGATGCGTTGAGTTGTTGTTTTTGATGCGTCGATGCATCATTCCTGATGCATCAAGGTGTTGTTTCTGATGCGTCGATGCATCATTCCTGATGTGTCGATGTAGTGACTTGATACTTAAAAGATATTGCTATGAGGTTTCAAAGTGCTAAGTATAAGAGTAAGCTTGGACTTGATGTGTCGGTGCATTTTTGATCTTTTCTTCTACTGCGTCAATGCAGTGTGCTTGGTTTCTCTTGATGCATCAATGCATCATTTTTGATGTGTCGATGCATCATACTAATGCATCAACTTCAAATTCTGTGATCCATTTGTTACCAAAGGATCAATGTACCTATTCACCAGACAAGATACTTAGTCCATCATTTCTATCAAGATCAATAGTGTGTCATCATCAAAACCAGAGATCCAACAGTCTCTCCACTTGGCCCGACAAGCTGGCAACTACGAACCTCCACGCAACGCCCTCGAACCTCGAGGAAGAGCTGCCACACCTAAAAACCAAGGGTGAGCCTCCTATCACTAGCTCAGTAGGGATCCCGTGGAACCCCAACCGAGAACAACGGCTGTACAAAAAGTAGTAACTATAGCTAGAACAATAACCATAGCAGGAACGGTAATTATGACGGCTGGTAAAACCTCGGCTCTACAGCAACTCCTACTGTACCGAAAAACATGACCCGATCTCCCGTTGGGGGACAACCAAGTCACGCACCCGACATCCCGATCCCACAGTCGGGGGACAACCAGACACGAATCAGCCTAGTCACGCTGCTAGGAAAACGCCACGACACCTTAGTCGTGGAAACCTGCCCTCACAGTAGGGCCCAAGCTGAAACTACACAGTCTGAAAACACAATCATGACCTCACTGTCGTGAACTCCACGCCATCTAGGAAAAAACCCTCGGTGATGCTCACCAGAAACCCTAGACCTCGACTATGAGAACACTCTCAAAAACAACACCCGAAACCCCGTCTCGCAGATGGGAAATGAAAACCCAGGACACGACAACTCACATCACGTGATGGGAGTACCACCCACCAGAAGAACAGACCAAATGCATCCCCTAACGTCTTACACTGCGTCACAAGTGTCTCGCTACAACGCCCCAGGCGGAGACAGAGACACACCAAATAACCAGTAAAACAAACAAGGACTAGCTGAGGTCGCGCTCGTCAGCGTGGGCCCAACGCCCTCAGCCCCGTGTACACACTCAGACCATGTGCCCTAGGCCTGTCCTCTAGCTGGTTCTTCCCTCGAAGCCCGAACTCGACTGTGCGTAGGGGCCCTACGATAACCAGCCTAACAACCATCTCTCTCGGGTAAGCCACGCCACCACTCCCAGGTGGGCCAGCACACGCGTGCTGTGAGAAGGCTACGACTAGTGAGGGATCACAGAACGTGGACACAGAAAATCACGCACGCACCCATCGCGAGTAACGCGAAGGAACAAGTGGCTCGTGGCCTCTAGACTCTGGACAGCCCACTAGACCTATTAAATTTAATGGTCCTTGAGTCACAAGACTTGGGTCAAGATCGTCGCACGTGACGGCACAGCACCGTCAATCTGGCCTAATCCCTAGGTCTGAAATCACGGTGACACTCGAAAAATCTCCAGCCCCAGGCTGGTCAACTGGACTCATAGTCCAAGGCCATACACAGGGCCCGTACGGAAACTCAGAACACACGCATGCGGTTACCTGGACCCTAAAACTCATGAGCATGCTAATCAAAATAACGCGACACTTTTGGACACCCCAAAACACAAACACAGGTCTCACGGTGTCCGGGACATTCACGAGGCCAAAGGTCAACCACTGGATCACAACTGGGTCAACCGGAGACCAACACAATGTGAAACAGACACGGAGAACACGAAGAGTCACCTGGCAGTCCTCTCTTGGACCACTAGGGAGCTTGGCGGTCGATCTAAGGACTGCTAAAACCTGCGTAGCGGTCTACCCTTGGGCTGCTAATCTCCAAGAGTGCGCAAACCTCTAGCGGCCGCTTTATAGACCGTTAGAAGAAGTGGCGGTCCTTTGTCTGACCGCTGGACGAACTCTAGCGGTCAGTCATAGGACCGCTACCCCACAGACCTCAACGACCAAGAACACGGTCAAGTGGTCTAACCCTGGACCGCTAAAGGGACCTAGCGGTCTATCGCAAGACCGCGAAGGTCAAACTGACATAAAGTAACCGAAGAGGTCCACTAAAGGGCTATCGGACGCCTTAGCGGTCTCTGGAAGGACCGCCAAGTCGTCCCGAGAATGAAACCGGTGAATCACCCCAAAAATTCCATTCCATATCTCGTTCATGCCCACGTGAAGGTGAAAACATGGGGAAACTAGTCCCCTACCTCTCTAGCACTGAGAGGATCCATTTAAACCCCAAAAATGTGATCAAAATGCTAGATCGGGCGCACACCCCAAAATCAGCTTAAGGAGTATAAACTCTTCATGGTTTTTATTAGAGAGGAACTCAGAGTTTATATGCCCGAAGCTATTAGCCTCTGGCATCCTATCTACAATGCAATAGTTATAAGGAAACATCGCATCATGATCGTAGGGCTGTGGAGATCTACAGTTGCACTAACACACATTAGTCAAGTTCATAAATGATAATAGTAAGGAATAGTGAGCAATGCATTTAATGAACCATGAACCATACGTGACCAAAAACATGGTGTTTCCATGTAAGAGAGGAGGGCGGCCATATATGTGGCCTCCCTTGAGGGCTGGGCAGCCATGGTAGTGGTCGCTCAGGGAGTGATGGACAGCCGGCTACTCGGCCGCCCACCTGCACTTATCCCGAATGAAGCGGGAGTCCAAGCTAGATCGGACTCTTACCTTCAAAGCAACAAATGAGGTGCCCCTTCTCCGCCGTCAAACCAAGGGTTTTGAAGACGAGGAGAAGGCCTCAAGGTGGAATACAAGCATGGCCTCCTCCTCTACTCTGTCGGGAAGTCGCGAGCTGGGAGTTCTCTCCGATGTGCCCGACCATCTAAGTGGCCTTGTAAAGCGTGGCAAGGTATGGTTTGTGTGAAATTTCGAATTAAGTTTTAAATGATTTGATTTGTTCATTTCTATTGTTTTTGTTTATTCTTTTCTTCTTTTATACATGGTACAACCTATTCCTGTCTTTCCTGGGGCAAGGCATGCTCGCCGGTATGGTTGGCTTCATGATCTATTGGCGGCAATCATGCTAGACATGAGAGTGCTCATGCACCAGTGGCATGTCATCCATCTGGTCATCATGGCAAAGCATTTCAACAGCATGAAGTGGAATTGGGAATCCCTAGGAGCTTTGATAGAGCTGTGGCATCCAGACATCGATACCTTTATTTTTCCTGAGTTCGAGGCCTCGGTGATGCGGGACGATAATGAGACTCGAGGTGTGGACACGTTCCTTGGACTTCTACTAGATGATGCGACTAGTGGATCGTTGAGACCAGCAACTACATGACCAAGTCATCGCCTAACGTGGTTCCCTAGGGACAAAGATGCCCCAAAATAAGAAGCACTCGCTCACGGTCATCCCTGGCGAGGGAAACGAGTTGATCTGCACGGTTGAGACATCGGCGTTGAGTCTTGGGTGGTCGGCTCACTCTCGTGCTCAGAACGAGTCACGGGATGGGTCTCGCACTCACAGCTCACAGTGGTGATTAACTATAGTGATCTAGGTGCCTAACATACTCACAAGCAGCGGCATCTAGAGCCTATACTAGAAAAGCAAGCAACTATTGTGGGGATACGGGTGTACCTCCACGCGCCGAGCATGGGGAAGATGATCCCGGTCGAACCCGTACTCCCGGTACAACAATTAAAAATAATTACAGAGGTGATGATTTCTGCCCACTCCACGCAGGGAGGTAAAGGGCTGCACACAAGATGTGGGAGTAACGCGTTTGGGTTGACGGACAGCACTCGGGGCCGCTTTAACGATGGCACGTGCTAGTACTCGTGGGGCCCACGTCCTGGTTGGCGGACCGGGGACGCCGAAGGCTGCTGCCACATCGGAGACTCCTGGCTGGGTGGTCTCAGGGGTGGACGCGTGCTGGTTGGCCTTGCGGAAGGCGAGGCGGCCACCTCGGGGGTGGTCATCGGGTGTCGCCCACGAACCAGAACCGTTATTCTACTGCGTGCAACCCGGCGAGAAGTGTTGCTGCGATCAACACCGACATCATATCGATGCGGGGTCAGTGGCGTTGGAAAGCTCTTTCAAAATACTACCACCCCAGGCTAATAAAGGAACTTTGAATCTTTTGTGCTGGCTGTGGCTGAATTTAGAAGCTTCTGATTCTCAGATCTAGGACTGACCGGGCTGACAATGAAGTTTCCTAAGAATAGGCATTGACCTTGTAGTAGATGGTGGATCTGGGTGTTGCACTCTTCATGAAACATGTGGGGCTTGAAGTAAGAAAAATGAGGATATTTTTTGTAGGGGATTTATTTGCACTCCAGGCAGTGGGGGGTTCCCCTTGGCCGCTGCGTCAGGTACACCTTTTTTTTTTGCATAAAGCTCATCCCAAAAAGCTGGTTTTAACAATATCAAAATGTAAAGTACTTATTTAATTGATTAAATAAGAGAGTTATTTTTACAATTATCACTCTGGATCAACGATGAATCGTCCGCGATATGCTCCCATTGACACGGAGAGCTCCGTCACATAACGTCACATCCACGTGGCACGCGGTGGGACGAGGCGCAGACTCTTTAAATTGTGTCGCACCTGCGGTGCAGCGGAACGAATCCGGCTCCGAAAGCCGACGCTCTCACGTAAAACCTGGGAAGTCGAACATTCGTCTTCCCCGCCACTCTTCTTCTTCCTTGGCACCCCGCAGGAGGTCCACAGACCGCGCTCCTCTCTCCGACTCTCCTTCTCACCACCTAGGTAGTGAAGTGTTTTCTCAGAGCTCATGACCAATCAGTATCACCATGTTCCTAATATGTGCTTGTGTCTGAGCACTAGTGTGTCCATGCTTTCATATGTATACTGTGATCTGCATAGCGGGATTCCTTGGGCAACTGTGTGTTGGTGTCATGATGGCCGTGTGGCCTCCTTCTCAGTGTTTAGTGGCTCTCCTGGGTCAGATGATCACCTCGAGGCTGGAGCATGCATCCGTGATGAGTGTTGACATGCCCTCTCTGGAGGAATGACCACCGTTCATGTACTATATATGGGTTCTTTGTTGCTGTCCATTTCTTTGGTACGGTGGGTTCGATTCCTCTTGGGGTGTTGGGATGTTAGTGAAATGTGCTTGCTGCTTTTGAGGCTTTTCGTGTGTACCATCGTTGTACTACCCTTAGCGGCACTGATGCCAGGGCGGGCACCGGGGCACTCCTGGTTAAATGTTCTAAACTCGAAGTTGAGGATTCTATATATCATTCTAGTTTGATGATTGCCCACGGGAACAGGGACAGGACAATGCATGCACGGTGAACAGCGCAGCGTTCGATGCATTCTTTACAGTTCTAGCTAGGCATTCAAATGGGAAGAAGCCTAAGCTAATTTGTGCTCTGGTGTTTTTTCTTTTTAGTTATTGGGTATACCAGCTGGTTTTTGTGTCTTATGATCGAGTGTTTGGTTCCATCGGTACTTGTTTAGATATATGGTTAGTTTGAATCTGAAACCGCGCAGTCCTTGATGATGTTTGTGGTGGTGTTCTCTGGTCGAACAAATTAAGCATGCATGCTGTTCTATTAATGGGTGTTTTAATTAGATTATGTAATAGCAAGAGATATTAGGGAAGGGGATGATCGATGACATATATATAGCGGCGGTAGTGGTGATTTCAGCTGGTTCTATCCATCTTTCTATGGCACTGGCGTACATCTCATGACCTTGTCATTGCTTTGCTATAGTACTATGTCTCTCTTATTTGAGATATCTTGCTGCGTCTCTGCCTTTTCTTCTTTGGAAACATACCATATGATATTTCATTCATACCAAATGAGAGTACATGGAAGACAGGGACCCCAAATCGAACAGAAATGCCATCCATGGCCCAGACCGTCGTCAGAGCGACGTACATACATGGCAAAAGAGGAATTGTAGAGATCATGAGACGACTACCAAGGGTGGGAGTTCCTGAAAACTCCGAAGAAAAATCAGCCTGTGCTGAAGGTGACGAGTTTCTTCCTCGAGGAGTGCATGGTTGTCAAACCACTCTTGCATGATGCGGTGAGAAGAGGACACTCGGGAGGCAAGTATCTAGTTGGATACAAGGGGGATAAGCACAGTATCTCTGAGCTCCTTCGAGATCGAGAGTAAAGACCCATAACCTGCATCATGGGGATCTGACCCATTCTCCGTCAAGTGTCCGAGAGAATGCCCAATCGGCAAGAAATAGAGTCAATGAAAAGGGGTAGGACTAAAGGGGAAGGGGAGATGGTGGGCTTCAAAAGGGTTAGGGGAGACGTCACACAGGTGGGAAAGGTAGAGGAGGGGTGAGGCTGGAAGATTGGCACTACGCCTGATGGGATCTTTTCGTATCGAGTATGATCGAAACCGATACGTTTCGGCCGAAACAAATCGATTTTGGCCGAAGCTGCCAACAGTGTCCAGATCAGAAGTTTCACCTTCAACGGGCTCCTCGATCTCCAGATGCGGGAAGCAAGGCCATCCCGCTGTCAGAGATGATGGAGTAGGCAGACCTAACAGGGAATGTCTCCTCCCTGTCCTATCTCTTAAGTCCACGCATCCTCCCTTAGGGGGTGCGGGCCAAAGTCAAGGAGGATCAAGATTCAAGAGGAGGTCATGGAACTGCTCCAACTCGGCACTCCTGAGGTTCCTCCTGAAAGAGGTGGGGATCAAATGTTCAGTCAATTGGCCCCAAAGAGTCAGCCGAGATCACGAACAGACTAGGAAAGGAAGCCTCCAAAGTAAAATCGCTGCACCATCTGTCCTTCCAGAAAAGGCAATAATTGCCTTTCCCTAGACGGACCAGAACACCGGAAGAGATGAAGTATGTGCAAGAGAGGATGTCACACCAAATAGAAGACATCTAGGATGGCGTTGAAAAATCCAAGTACCAAACTCTACTCGTTGCAGGGGATTTTATATAAATGTAAAATTGACTTTACTCTTTGCCTTTTCTCTCCACTCTACCTTTTCAATACCCAATAGTCGAGTACCTTTTCCAAGAGAACAAAGGCGGAGAGGGTGGGGGGAAGGAGGAGGAGGTCGACAATAGCGTCAATGGCGGCAGGGGGTCGTGATGGTAGCATCAGCATCGTGTCTTTTTCTTCTTCTTTCGAGAGAGGCCGATGGCGAGGATGAGGACGAGGAGGTGCCGGCAATGGGGACCGACGACAGTGACAATAGCGACGATGATTCTTCTTCTTCTTCTTCTTCTTTTGCTTGTATTGTACTGCTAGGATGAGGAGGCACGTGAAGGAGGGCAAAGAGGATGGGTGATGATCGTATCGAATCACCCGATTCGGGCCGATCCAAGCTGATTTAGGGGGGTTTGCGCCGATCTAGGCCGATCCAGCCGATCTTGGCGACGGATCGGGGTAGGTCGGGTCGGAATCAGATCGGCCCAACCAAAATCCGATCAGATCGGCCGATCACGATTTTGCATACCTTGATTCAAAGTTGTAATAAAAAGAGAGATTCATCAAACTCATCATCTTTAAGATCTTGAATGAGGGCAATGCCACCAATTGGTTTTGAGTTGGATGCTAATTAGGTGTCACATACCATGGTCCTTTTTCTACCAATTACATATCATAATTGAAGAACTCTTATATATTTTTTTGAAAGTGCGTGGTACCACTATTGTATTAAACAAAAAACGGGATACACAAGTAAGGTCAAAGTACCACAAAAAGACCCTATACAAAAGCCACACAAAGATAGTGTGCATCACTAACCCCCCAACAAAACAAAAAAAGAGGTGTTGAGGGAATTCACATTACCATAGCTGTGACTTTAAAGGAAGAAAAGGCAACATCTCTTCCAATGGAACACGCTGGCCTTGCAGATAATGATAAAGAAGCAGGTGACATTGTCAGGAGAAAATCCTATAGGTGCTCACAATCCATTCTCCATTCTTGCAACTTGTTTCCTGTTCTTTATAACAAAATGGTTTAGAACGTGAGCTACGTTGGACCGTTGGTTGATCACCACAAACAGAACCCTCCACAATCATTTCCGTTTATTTACATTCTTGCTGTCTATGTTTTCTCAATGGAGATGTGATCTATTCCTTGGGAGGATAGTAGAAAACCAACATCCTGCCTTCCCTCCCTCTCCCCTCCTGTTTCCTCCCTGTTTTCCCATTTACTTATATCTTGCCGTTTATGTCCTGGGGGTTTTAGCATACAAAGTAGCCTGCTGCCTACATTGTTGTAGCTAACACATCAAGTGTCCTGCATAGGTGTCCATTCGCAATGGAGATCTAATCAATTCCTTGGGAAGGCACCTCCCTCTCTGTGCCCCCTCCTCCGTCACCCCGTACTCCGCATCGTCGCCCCGCCACATGAAAACCCGCAAGGGCACCTGGATAAAAACAAGAGGGGGCCGACTTCTGCGAAAACCAGAAATGGCGCTTAGGTCGGTAATGTGACAAAAAAAATGATAAAAAAAATGAATGACGAATGAATGAAACCATGATGGAATCAACTATCTCATTCACCATTCAGGCCCCACGAGAATTCCTGCGTGCGACCGACAAGTCACGTCCCACCGGCATGAGCCTTACGCCTATGCTATAATGAATCCTTTTGCTTTGGCATTTAACCCATACTGATGAACAAATCCTACCATCAATTTTCATCATCATCGACAAAGTCGGTCAATAAACCATCAGCTCAGACCTTTTGTCCACGTCGATAAATGAATTTTTTACTTCGACATTTATCCTATGCTGATGAACAAATCTGACTGTCAATTTTTGTCATCATCAGTGAAGTCGATTAATGAACCATCGGCTCGGACCTTTCGTCCCCATCGATAAACGATTTTCTTACTTCGGCATTTAACCTATGCCGATGAACAAATCCTACCATCGATTTTCGTCATCATCGGTGAAGTCGATCCATGAACTATCGACTCAGACCTTTCATCCCCGTCGATAAATAAATTTCTTGCATTGGCATTTAAACTATGTCGATGAACAAAACCACCATCGATTTTCATCATCATCGGAGAAATCGATCAATGAACCATCGGCCCGGACCTTCCGTCCCTGTCGATAGACAAACCTCTCGCTTCGACACTTAGCGCATGTCGACGAACGAACCTACCCTCGACTTTCTTCATTATTCGCAGAAATTAGGGAACTTACCTCTGACTCGGGCCTTTCGCCCCTGTGAAGAAATGAACATGCTCCTTGTCTCTGGCATTCAAGGTCACCAATAAGAATGTTGCTTACAAACTTCATCACCATCGGTGAAGTCTATAAACAGACTCTCTGACTTTACCCTTCCGACCTAGCAGTCACTATACCTTCACCCCTGGCATTTAGCTGATTCTAGCTGAAGTTAGGGCCTTGGAACAGTTGTGCCATGGTGGAGTGAACTCCTCACACCTTCGCTGAACGCGTGAGCGCTCTCCCGCCTTAGCAACTCACGTATCCGGGCTAAACAAACTAGCTAAAAAGAGAAAGAGAATGGGGCCGTGATTTGGCGGTGAACATACTGAGTAGATGATAAAGACATCTCATTTGTATTAAAAGAGCAAGATACATGATACTCAAGGTATTCCTCGGGATACATGGAAGTCTACCAAAAAGGAAAAAAGAAGAAGATAAACTACTGCAGTGGGCGTCGGAAGATGTCCTCGAATTCCAAGATCCCTAAGGAGGGGTGACGAGTGAGCCCTTGTAGGCGAGACTCTGCGGCTTCCAACTGTGTCAACCTCTCCTTGAGGGAGGCGACCTGCCCCTCAGCCAACTCTGCCTCTTTTATGCTCTGGACCTCTTGCTGCTTGGCCAGCTCCAGCTCTATTTTGGCCTGGGATAGTTCAACGCGGAGCTCAGCTATCCTGCCAGGCAAAGAAGTGCGGCACTGGGAATAGACGTTGGTGGCATCCCGCATCTGCTGAGCAGTCCCTCTCAAGGATACAAGAGCAGTTCGGCATTCCACCCACTCAAACTTGATGGCCGTCAGCTGATCAGTTACACCTTGGCTGAGGAACTCCCTCCTGTTCACATGTTTTAAGAGCAGGATCACTGACTACATCCAATCCTCCATGGGGCCGCCAAAAGCTAGCAGTGAGCGGGAGAGGTGCTCTACTAGCCCCTTCAGTTACGCATAAGTTAGATCTGGGTGAGTTGCCACGGTCTGCTGCAATGTCCCCAGATACTGCCATACCAAATCGCTTGATGACTGCAGACCCAATGATGGCGTATCAGGAAGTTGGAATTCTACCCGACTATTAACTGCCGCCCGGATGTTGTCGCTCAGCTCAAAAGATGACGATGGCATATCCTGCAGACCACCCGCACTACAATCAGCCGTAGTTGCTAGTTCAGTGCAAACAACCCTAGTAACAGTAACTTCTCTCCTGCCTTTTGAGGGTGGAGAGGCATCTTGGGTCTTAACAATGGAGGATATCTCCTCTTCATGGCCAGTTTGGTCGGCTCCTATGGACGCCGACTCTGTAACGAGGACCAGAGCCATTGAAGCCCCAGCTGCTACCTCAACAATCTCTCTTGCTTCTATCTCTGGATGACTCCTCTCTACCAGAGGCAACTCTTTGCCAGCAATGGATGGCGGGGATTTTGAAACTTCAGTCGGCTCACCAGCTCCTACGATTGCCCCTGGAGCCTCCGATCCCGCTACTACAACATAGTCCTTGGGGTATCATAGATCTATAGGCCACAAAATCGATGAGAATGTTGGCTGGTCTGTACCCAAATATGGGAGAGATATCTTCACAGTTATGGCCGACAGAATCACCACGGCCTGCACAGTGGGAGCTTGCAAAGAAAATATGGAGTACAGCATGCTTTAGGCATCTGATGTAAGAACCAACGGGAGAAGCCATGAGGCGAAGCTGACAGGGGATTTCTTACCTCTGTCGACACTAGACTCAAAGCCCCAGCAGCAGAAGCTATCATCTCCAACAACTCGGCTCCTTCCTCTATAGAGGGACCAGGTAGCCCAAAGCTACTCCATGCCAACTGGGGAGGGCTGAAGGTAGTATAGTCGCTCTCATATGCCGAAGATGCTCCAGCATCTTCAGTCTCTGTCTCCACGGGTGAAAACTCCTCATCACTGGAGTCACCGCCATAGTCGACCTGCTCTAATGAAGAGGAGCTCTCTACCGGTGCCTCACGCTCCTCCCTCGGAGTGGGTGCTTCCCCAGTCTCATGACCTGTCGTAGGGACATCTCCCTCGATAGAAACTTGCTCAACCATTTTTGTGATAGGAACGTCGGCTGAATGAATCCTGGGAGTAGGCCCGCCCCCTGGAATAGTCTTGTCCATAGCAGAGGCTTCTTCAGCAGCCCCGATAGCGGGCGGAGAAGGCATTCGGACATCAACTGAAGTTCAAAGAAGGAATGTTCACGTAAGCCGAAGACATAATAGGCTGTGAGGAGCCTCTAAATAAACCATATATTACCTTCCATCTCATGGCTAGGCATTGGAGAAGGTAGATCTACCTCGACGCGAGCCACGGGCACTCCCTCCCCTCTGCCCCTTGCTGTCGCAGGGATGACCACCTCCTACGCAACCACTATAGTAGAAGTGGCGGCAGCTGCAAAGAACAATTGTTAGCCGGTGCAGCCAGGACAGAAATGGGTTGCAGAAAGAGAAAGAATATACCTCCTGTCATGGGCATCTCAACATGAGAAGTCTCAAATTCTTCGAATGACACTACGTGCGGAGGAACAATGACAGGTTACTGCTCCGTAGCCTTCCTCCAGCGACCCCGTGTCACCTGAGTGACCGCCTGTAGCAACGGTGATAAATTATGGAAATGAAAGTACTTAAATATCATTAAAACCTGACAATTAGTCAAGGCCCAGACTCTATACATAACACCACAATACACAAATGGGCTTCTCACCAAAAACCAAGTGGGCTAAAGGAAAGGGAGCCCATCCCTAGGGCACCAAATCAAAAAACAAAGACTCTCAGAATGAGTGCTAATTTCATGCACTTGCACTTGTAAACAACATTTGTAAAGGGAAAGGGCACCCCTTGAATGGGCACTATTTCACGAAGTGAAGACTTCCTATGTAGGCACCATTTCCTGGGGTTATTAGACTCCATGGGTTTTGTTTTTTTTCAGTAAAGGGTGCCCCTCATTGAGGTGCCATTTCATGAAGAAACGCCCTAATGCAAGGCGCTATATCCCTATAGAAGATTTCGACTGCAGTGTTTCGTTCGAACTAGGAAGTAGGGTGCTATACGGGAAGGTCTCAATCTAGGAGGATTGATACATAGGAAAGTTGATTTTTAATAGGATTCTTACATGGGGAAATATTAATCCTGATCGAATTCTAAATTCCCAGTAGGTTTTCTTTATAAATACCCTACTCCTACAACCAAACCCCGAGTACTGCTTCTCCGACACTCTGTTCTTCTTCATCTGGTGACCTTAGAAATCTCTGTGGCTGGAGCATTAAGAAGCCAACTACTTCTTCCTTCATCTTGTGACTGTGCATCACCCCCTCTTTTCTGCTACTGAGAAAGGAAAGCCTCTGTTTCCTTGTCCGTGGCAAAGCTACTATTTCTGCAGAAGCTGCGACATCTTCTTCCTTACCAACTGACTACTGCCTCTTCGACTTCCTGAACTAGGGAAGCTATCTTTTCTTCTCTGATTCGTGAAGCTACCATTGTTGCTGCTTCTAGTTCCGTTGAAGCTGCAGTACCCTCTTCCCTATTCTTGCTAGATTGCATTGATATTACTACATATCATCGTCTTCTCTTCTCCGTTCTGCCAACCAAATCAAGCCAAGAGGTAGGTGTTCTCAAGTACTAAGCCTAAAAAAATTAATCCCAGATCATATGCATGCATATAGGTCCTTTAGTATTGGATTCATTGGTTTTACGATTATTTTTCTGAAACACAGTAATAGAGGGACCCTGACTTGGGCGCCCTATTGAATTCATGACTATGTGTGTAGTCATTAACTGAGATGCTTTTTGTGTGAATGCCCTTGAATGTTGTATGGTTGCTTGTACTTAATGAATTATGGTTGTCATCATCAAAAATGGGGAGAATGTTGAGTCCCTTGGTTTTGATGATTACAAATCATAATTTATTATCAGATCTTTGTGGTTGACTAACATATTCTACTTAACTTCTGGTTTAGACAAGTAAAGGAGAAGTACAGTTAAAGTGTCGACCTGCCATATGGAAGTGTCGACACGCCATGAAGAATGATCTCTGGCAAAGGTAATGTGTCGACACGGTGCCCAACGTGTCGATACGTCAAGAATGAATCCTCGTCTGGACCATCCTTGACTAGTCTCTGGAATGACCGAAGTGTCGACACCCTGGGTGGAAATTGTCGACACTTCAATCTTGTCAGAAGGATCTTTCTCGCACCGTAGTCTCTGAACTGATCGAAGTGTCGACACCCTGGGTTAAAATTGTCGACACTCCACTCACTGACAGAAGACTATTTCTCCCCGCGGCCTGCTGCCTCGACACTTCAAGTGTAATGACTCGACACTTAGGCGCAAGCTGCACACTAGCAACCGATTTTCTCTAAAAGTACACGAATGGACGTGTGGACACTTCCACTGAATGTGCCGACACCATCTGGTTCGCGTGGAATGGAACTGAAATCGGATGCACCCGCTTTTCAAGATCCGCAACCGATCTTGGAGGATCCGTTCACGTACAAAAAAGCTTCTGGAAGCCCACCTTTTCAGAGGCTCTGATTTCCTATCGGAAGATTCACTCAGAAGTCCAGTTGATGTGGCAGTTTGTGTTCCCTACCTACTATGTACGAGGTGAACACAGCGCAAAAGAACAAAACAACCTACTGAAGTAAATGGAGAAACTAAAAGTGACGTTCAAAACGGAGGTACGACCCAGAGGATAAGGCTGGAGATGATATAGCTTGGAGAGAAAGAAGCAGAAAGGGGTCCTAGAGAGAACAGAAGAAAATAGAGCATGAGACTAGGAGCAAGAAGCTAAGAAGCTTCCGTGAAGAATGAGTCTTCTTCCTGTACTGCAAGCACGTCCGCCAGAGAGAGTAGATTGCCCCTCAGCCTCAGTCCTAGTGAAGATGGTGTAGTTGGTGTACCTCTGTTACATTGCTCGCGGTGAAGAACCAGAGAAGAAATGGAGCACCAAGGCCCTAGCTTCGTCAAGCTCTCATCTAGACAAGAGTCTCCTCTCCTGAGAACTCTCACTCTATTACTCTGTCTGGTTCATCCATTTCTTTGTTTTTGTTTTGTTTCCAAACTATACTATCTCATTGCTCCCTACCTGCGTGTAGGAAGATGGACAGTGTGTGTACTGGTCCGTGGTGCTGAGTTGTGTACCTTCAAGCTGTGTGACAGTGGTTTGGAGAGTGGTATCTCTCCGTTGGAAGCTGTGAATCAGCTGTAGTGCTCTTGCACTAGTGAAGCCTCACTTGGTTGAGTGAGGGGTGGACATAGGTCTCTAGATAGAGATCGAACCACCTTAAAAATCCAGCTTGTTCGTGGTTTGCTTGCCTTGTGCTTCTTCGCTAAATGTATGTTTAGGACCGTTGTGGACCTATTTTCAGAGCGTCTTGCCCAGTAGACAGTCACTCTTCTAGCTTTCTTGCACTCAATTTTTATCTAGCTTTTATTTCCGCATAGAAGGGGCTGATCTATTCACCCCTCCCCTCTAGATCTGCCTATCACTACTTATCACGATGCAGCTGAAGAACTTCATGCTGAAGGTCGATGCACCTCAAGTTATCAATTGAAGTAAGGTCGATGCACATCAAGTTAGAACAGAACAAAGGTCGACGCTACCTCAAGTTATCAACTGAAGTAAGGTCAATGCACATCAAATTAGATCAGAACAAAGGTTGATGCTACCTCAAGTTATAAACTGAAGTAGGGTCGATGCACATCAAGTTGCACAGAACAAAGGTCGATGCTACCTCAGTTATCACAGAACAAAGGTCGATGCACCTTAGTGATTTTAGAAGTAAGGTCGAAAATACAAAATTCAAAAAAAGGGGTAAAAAGGGGGGGGGGGCTCTCCTTGGTCAAGAGGAGAATTTGGACTTTTCTCCCTTGGTCCAAATTTGAATGGTCTTGGTCTAAGCCCACCTTGGACCAGTCCCACATGGGCCCTAGAAGCTAGGTGACCCAATGGGAGAGAGGGTGAGGGTCTCGCTGGGCCTACGTGACTTTTTACAAAGAAACTCACTAATTCCTAATGACTAACCCATTGGCTTATAATGCCTCACAATTGTAAAACCCAATTGACTCAAGGATACAAATGTAAACTAAAAAAAATGTTAGATGCCTGGTGTCGATTCCCATCAATTCTCCTCGGGTGGGAAGAACTCGACCCCGTCGAGTAAGGGGTGCGACTGCTCATGTGTCACTCCTGCATATCTGTATCTCTACTCTGGTGATCCACGTGTCATCAGATGTGGGCCATATTCTCCACCTAGGTAGCGTGGGTACGCTCCACTTCCAGTAATCGTCACCTGCTCATCCCATATATGTTCTATATGCTCACGTTGCTGTGGGAATGAGACTAGTGGTGGACACTCAGGGGTGGGGTCACTCTTAAAGGGGAGGAGATGGCTCGAAGACTCACTGGGAATCACCGCTGGGTCCCTGTTGGTGACTAGATCCGATACACTGAAGGAGGAGCTTATCCCACAATCCTCAGGCAAGTCCACAATATGCGCGTTAGATCTGACTCGCCTCAATACTCGAAAGGGACTGGCACTGCGAGCTTGCATTATACCGACTCGACTCGACGTATGTAGACTTACAACAGACTGTACGAAACAAAGACTCACACATGACCCTAGGCAAACCTAGACACTCATAGTAATACTAAGATTGACGACGAAGAGACACAAACACAAGGGACGCACTAAGGAAGACTCGGTAAGGTTGATAGATACCTTCTACATACACTAGGTGTAAAGATAAGCTGACCCACAATTTGATGCTGTGAGTCTCAACCCTCGTCAGTCGTCTCTAGTTCGAGAAAACTCATCCCCAGGTACGGAAGTGTAAGAGGGTCAGGAGGCAGGTGACGAAAAGGTAATCCAGGCGTTTAGTGTGGAACATGGAAAATGGGAAGTCCGGACATTGCCTCTTGAACGTGTGGCATAAATCAGACCACACCACATCAACATAGGGAGTCGACAGTGGTATAGTAGTCACTAGTGGCTATGCCACTGTAGGAGAGATGGGCAAAAGAGGGACGACTGGCTACTACTCGGGAGTGGCTAGTATGAGAGAGGTGGCAGGCTGGTCAGGTCCGTCAAGGAAAGTTGGGATGGGTGACAGCACAAAGTCGGTAGATGGTACATCTACCGTGGACAAGAGGGGCGGGACAGACAGCTTTGGGATGACCGATGCCATAGGGGTGACAAACTGGATAGAGTTGTTGGCTGGCGCCTTAACCTGGCCGACTAGGGACTCTTTGGGATCACTCTCTAACCCCACAACCTCAGCGAGGTACTCCTCGGCCAACTCTTGGTCAGCCTCATAACTCACTAGAATAAGCCCTGGTGGGGCATCCTCTGAATGTGTGTCCTCTAAGAGAGGGTAATGTGAAGGACACTGGTCGGGGAAATGGCTACTCCCACTACAGGGGGCCACATGGACAGACTCTAGGAGTGGTGGCAGGCGTGAGTCCAGAGGCAGAGCGGGCCATTAGGGGTGGTTGGCTGGTGACATGGAGGTGGTCGGCTGAATGCCGTCGTGGAAGATGAACTCGCCGGGTAGGTGAGGTGGGTGTAAGGTGCAGGTCCTCTTGTCCTGGTCAAAGGTCGCTCTCCTCTCTTCCAACCAAGTTTTCCCTAAAATGATGCATGGACCAGCAAGTATGTCGATCTTGCACCATGCTCCATCGTGATACAGAACGTGGCCGAACCTCCATTGGAACTCTATGAAAGCTAAGCCACTATTGAGGACAATGTCCCCGGTCTTAGAGAGAGACTCAACAATGTCCTGGGAGACACAATTAGATGACACCCTGCGCCTTGACCTCGAGCCACGACACATGGCACCCAGCAGTGGGGCCAGGGGTCTCCCCAAAAATGTCTCCCTCCAGCCTTCAAAAGTCCAATGAAGACTTTTCCCAGCCAATTATAGGTCCCGGGGGCCCTTATAATGCCTATACGGTCCATGCTCGCGTATCGAAAATTTTCCCCAGCACCCAGTGGGCGAGCATGTTCTAGCCACTCTACAGCAAGCCGGAGTCCAACCCGTGGCTCGAGCACCCTAGCGTATCCTACGGCAAACCTCCAGCAAGTTGGGGCCACCCCCGACCCTCAGACACACAGCGTTGAGTTTACCTTCAGCACCTGGGGCAACCCGGGACTCCTAGTAACCCATCACGTCACACGGTGCCTAACGGAAGAGCAGGGAACAACTCCCGACACACCTTCTGCAAGTAGCTTGACCCCAGCGAATCCAACAGTCACAACACACCTGGGTTCACCACATTCAAGACAGAGCTCACACGAACATTGGGTTTGGCCGATCTGGGGCCAAATTCAAGTAAGTTATCTTTTCACCCAGTCCACCTGACCCTCGTAAGCCCCAATTCATCTAACCAACCCAACCCCTGAACCCAACCAATCATTACAACCTACATAACTCCCAGACCCACTCAATTATGGCCCATTAAAACCCTTTGCTCTAGCCTGTCTTAACCCCCAAGAGGACCAACACGACTTTTCCCTCCCTTCCAAGTCAAACCCAGCCATTTTGGCCCATCCAAACCCCCTAGGGGGAGAGGTTTACCCGAACCAGGAAGCTCCCAACCTCTTTGGCCCGCGTAAACCCCCTTTACGCAAACCAGCGTGCCTGATTTTGAGCGCGATCACCTTCAAAACCATGTTCAAAGTGGAAAAATGGCCGGTCAAACCCACGTAAACCCTGGCCCGCATGTTAGGGTGAATGTGGTTGCCTAGGCGACCGCATTCATGAATGATAAGTCAAACTAGCCAAAAGCCCTGGCCTACGTGTCAGGGTTCACGGTTGAACGCGGTCGCTTAGGTGGCCGCGTTCTTGATAACACAGTCGCCTCGGAGTCCACGTTCAGAAACGGCCAGTCAAACCTGCGTAAACCCCTATTATGCAGACCAGACTGACCCCCTCGGTCCAATCTGCATAAACCCCCCTCCAAACTCTATAAAACCCCCCATGGGGTGGCCTAGGGTCACAAGATGCATGGAGCTCATCCCTGGGACAACGAACGCTGTGTGAAGGACTTGGTTGGCTGGTTTTATGTTTGCTAGGGCTCACGATGAGGGCATGTCACAAGATTGTGCCCCCTATGATGTTTAGCCAAAACACAAACCTCCTCGAGTGTGACCCCCTGCTTTGATGAACGTGCCCTATCTGGGTGATGCTTTTGATGATTGCATATGACCCTGATACTGCTAGACAAAAGTACTCTACTCGGGCTTTACCTCGATCATCATGCATCGTCAGACACTACTTGCTGAAAGCACACTACCTGATCCTTTCTTGATAATCGTGCTTGACCCCGGATGCTGCTTAATGATAGCACCCGACCCAAGTCCTGTCTTGATATTTGTGGGTGACCCTGACATGTTTGATGAAAGCATCTTGCCCGGCCCTATCTTGATAATCATGCACGGCCCCAGATGTTGCTTGATGAAAGCATCCGATCTAGCCCTATTTCGATAATCGTGCATGACCCCAGATGTTGCTTGATGAAAGAACTCTATCTCAGGCCCTGTCTCGATGTTCGTGCATGATCCTGATGCTGCTGCATGAGAGCACCCTACCCAATCTCTACCTCGAGGATCATGCATTGCCCAGGGGTCACCTCGATAAGCGCACCCTCAAGATGGTTATTTGAACAATGGGCATACTTCACGAGTCTTGACGCAAGATGAAGTGCCAAGCCCTTGCCTCTGTGAATGCGCCCTGAGCACAACCATCAAGGTCTTACGACGCCCATCTCCTTAACATCGGTTCCTTCGGCCCCCGACTGCCAATCTCAGACGCGCCCCGAACGTCTCTTCTCTCTCCCCTCACGTTCTCATTCTCTCCCTCTCTGTTCTCTCTCCTCATTTCTCCTCTCCCCTGAGCATGCGACCGTGGTGGAGCTAGGTGAGGTGGCGATGGCGTGGAATTGACCTGAGGCGTGATGGCATAAAGATCGGAGCGTGATGTTGGCGTGATCCCATTCGTGGATTCATAGTGTCACAGCATGAGTTCGTGTGATGGTGTCGGTGTTTTGGATCAGGTGGTCGGTGAACGAGGTAGGGGGATAGATTCCTTACCTTCTTTTCTACTTTCCCCTTGAATTTTGTGCCGATTCGTGCGAGTTTGAGTGGGTTTTCCATTTTCGGGGAATTATAGCATGTTTTGGGGTGTGAGCCGTGTTCGCCATTTTAGGCGACGATATTCGGTTTGAATGGTTTCATTCGAACCCCCGGCATGTCTGGATGCCATCCCCACTAGTTTCATTGCATTTGGCCGTGATTTGGGGTTGATTTGTGGAAAATCACCCATGTCGTGTCGTTTCGTGGTCTATGTGATCCCTTCCAGCTTGTGGAAGGTGTATATTGTGATTAGGGTTGTTTCCCCATCGTTTGGAAGCGATTGGGGTGTGGAAAAAAGGTTTTCATGCAAATTTTCCAGTTTTCACACCGTGACGAGAACACACTGGTCACGTTAGCTGCGTTCTCAGTGTAACACGCTATATCGTGTGACCGCGTTCATCGATGGTGATGAATAGTTGGGCGGTTAGGAACGCGATCTAAGTGTTGGACGCGATCCTGGAGAACGCGCTCAAGGTCTCCACCGTGATCTTGAAGAACGTGCTTCAGTCTTCCACTGCATTCTGGTGTTAATGCATTGTAGTCTATGGTCGTGTCTATTAACGCTACACTCGCTTGTGCCGCGTCAATGCGTTGACGCGCAATAAGGGTGGGACGCATTATGCTGGCATCGTGATGCATCCTTTGGACGTGTTCACCATCCTGACGCAGGTGTGCACACATTCATGTCTTCTTTTTTCGGGATTTTATGTGAGTTGTCTCGAGCTCCGGTGAACCTAAGATTCAATGCCTTGTTGGCATTTGACTCAATGGATGCCTCTGGTGTTCCGTGAGAGTCATATCTGTGTGTCGAGGGATCCTGGAAGAGTTGTCTCATCCTGTGCAACGTTTGGTGTTTTTCTCGTGTCCATTGGCTTGGTTTTGACCCCTTGGTTAGCCTATTGTACGTGGATGTCGTGGACGTCCTATGAGGGTTGTGACAGTGTTATAGGGTGTTCAAATGTGCCATTGCACCGAGTAGTTGTTTTGTATGATTTCATGGGTCATTATGGTTTCTGGTCAACTCGGTTGTGACTCAGTGGTTGACACGTGACCTCATGAGTGTCTCAGTTATCCTGTATGGATCGAGACTCTGGTTTTAGGCACTTGGAGGTATCAACTTATCTCGATTTGCATGCCTATCTGGTCTGAGGGCTTTGATGCTCCCTCATGTGCCGTGGTTTGTGTTTTATCATGCTTTTTGCTTAGGGACTAGGCTGATTAACAGTATGTTGTCGTCATGTGCGACGATCTTTACCCGAGTTGTGTGACTCAAGGATCGTTGTGTGCAGGTCTAGTTGTCTATCCTGAGTCAGGCGGATGTTTGGTGTGCTGCCTTATGTTTCATAGTGCTTGCGACAGGCGAGTGTTTACACTGTCCGTACTTCAATATTTCTTTCAGAGAGTTTCTGTGTCTAGTGAGCCTCCACTAGTCGTAGCCTAATGACACTTGGTGTCGGCCCACCTGGGAGTGGTGGCGGGGCATGTTCCCAAGAGACAGTTTTTAGGTTACTTTTCGTGGGCTCCCTTGCTTTGCAGTAGCTTCCTATTGGGGAGAAAACTAGCTAGAGGTGATGGGAATCGATGCCGAGCATGTATAGTTTATTTTAAATTTATGTCCTTTTAATTTGTGTTTATATCCTTGGGAAAGTATGTACGTAATTGTAAGGCTTTATAAGCCATCGAGTCATTCCCTTGGATTGTACGTGACTATGAAGCTAATGGACAACTAAGACCAGGAACAACGTAATAGATCAAATGGCGTAGACTCGACACCTAGAACTCCCACGAGGAGTATCATGACAAACACAAGAAACTCAAGCACACATGCGTCCCAAGAGTGGGAAGCGTGTCGATCCACATGGTTGAGAAATCAGAAGGGTCTAGGGTGATCAACTCCATACTCGTGACTCAGACGAGTCACAGGACGGTCTCGCTCTCTCACCGTGACAGTGAAGTAAAAATATGTTAGCTAGGACCCTAAGAACTCTCAAGCAGCAGCATCCAGAGATTATACTAAATGAGCAAGCGAATCAAGAAGGTAGTGGACGCATACCTCCACGCTCGGGGCATAGGGAAGAAACCCGACCAAGTCACACGGTCACCCAGTACATGAACTAAAAGAGTACAATCAAACACAACCCACTCCTCGCAGGGAGGTAAAAGGTGCACAAGGAATCCGAGATGTGTGACGTGGGTTGACGGGCCCCTGGTCGGTGAAGCTCATCGCCCACGAGGTGCTGCGAGCTGACGTGGACTGGTCCACACTCACAGGTCAACCTAGGTCCAACTGTAGGGATGATGTGCCACTGAGGCTAAGGCTAGTACTAGGGTGACAGTTGGCGAACCACGTGTGGAGGCGATGACTCCAGGAGAGGACGATAGTCGGGGAAGCTGGCTTGGGCCCTCGTAGCGTCCGCGTGCCGGATGTCAAAAATCTAGCCGGCCTGCACGGGTGCAGGCAGCCAGCACAAGATGGCTTTGGTAGGTGATCTTTCGAGTGTCCTCTAGTCACGAAAACTACCGTGGACGTGGGTAAGGATGTCCCTACAACGCTCAAGGAAGGAGAGACACAACGGAGCACCGAGGGAGCCGAGACGACGCTGAAAGTGGAACCTGTGCTGTTTGCCCTGCCTGCTGGCAACAAGGGAGCAGCAAGAAAGGGGGGGCTGGGTCACGGCCTTGTAGTCATCCGTTGGTCGCAAAATTTGGCTTGGACGTGGGTGGGGACGTCCCAAGGACACCCGTGAATGATGAGCTACAACCGAGCACTGTGAGAGTCAGGGTAAATTTTGGAACAGACCCCTATGCGTTCAGGTCTGTCTGCAGGCAACAGAACAGAGCATGGAAGATTGGGGCAGTACCGGGCCTTCCGAACAGCTTTTGGGGCGGGGTTTTCTCTGAGGGTTAGAGGTGGGTCGTGGGAGAGTAGAGATGTGGTGCCAGGTGGCGTGTAATGGGAGTTTTGTGCATGGGAGTTAGTGGCAGGCGTGCTCTGTTCTACAGATCTTTGCGGATAGAACTCAGAGCAGAGAAAGAGGACAGTGGAACGCGGGGAAAAAGGCTCATAAAATTATGGAAAAATTATGGGGAATGATTTAGGATGCAGGGAAGTGGTTCTCCAAGTTTCTGAGCATTTGGAGAAGGTTTTGGGGGAGAGAAGGCTACTGTGGTCTGCTTCTATCCCTATAGGTATGCACAGAGGTAGTCTGCGCTGGGAAAAGAGCTATGAAGGGAACTTCAGACATAGGATGAATTAAGGCATGAAATTTTATGGGGACGTGGGGGACATGTGAGGAAAGAAATGATTAGAAGAGAAGGGGTGATCAGAGGATGGGAAAGGGTTGGACCAACCCAGTCTTTGCAGCTCTATCCTGCAGACAAACAACCAGGGGCACACCAGGGAGAGGGGGGGTTCCACCGGCCTTCTCATTGCAGCACGACCACGAGCAAGCTTCTCTAGGCTTGGGGGAATGTCAGGGAAGATGCCTCGATGTCGGAGTAGCAGTAGAAGTTTAGAGGAAGACCTTGGGAGTCGCACCTAAGAAGAAGAGAAGGGAGGGGAGGAGGGAGTCACACCCTCCAAGAAGGGAGAAAGAGGGAGGCCACGGCCACTCTTAGGGTTCACCAAAATTCTTTCCTCATTATTATTTCCAAAAAGAATACATCATGTTTTATATGGGAGGGGGGAGAAAACCTAATTCTCCAAAAAGAAATCAGTAGGTGCCTCGAATTCAGACGGCTAATAACAGGATCTGCAACCAACGACAGACGTTGGACCAGGCAATTCTTGATCTCTGGTATAGCAGGTCTCCCATATGAACACTTAGCAATGATAGCATGATTAAGAGGTTACAGTGATGCTTCAACATCCGCTTTGGAAAAAAAGATCGCCGGCTCACCAAGATCCATGAAACCTGGAACCTTGATCAGGATGGAAGTTATTGGTTTCTGTTGAGACGCCATGAGAATTTGTGCATAAGAGCGGCGAGCAGCATCGTTGCCATGCCGAGATGAAGCTTGAAAAGAAGCAGAAGCCGCAGAGGCAGAAGTCACAGAGGCTGGGGGGGGGGGCTCCCCCACCGCGGCCGCCATGGATCTCCATTCTTCTTTCAATGCCCTAAGGACAAGTCTGGGAGAATGATGGTATTAGCCATCCAGGCCTCCAAGCTGATCAGCAGAGGATGTGACTATTTCTTGGCTAGTGTGGTGCTTGAAGAAGGCTCTATCAAGATTTTAGAAGACTTGGACGTAGTTCAAGAATTTTCTGATATATTTCCCGAAGATCTACCAGGACTACCACCAGCTCGAGAGATAGATTTCTCTATTGAGCCAGTGCAGGGCACCGCACCCATCTCTGCTCCACCATACCAAATGGCTCCGACAGAACTTGTCGAACTCAGGAAGTAATTACAAGAATTGCTAGATAAAGGCTTCATCAGGCCCAGTGTGTCTCCATGGGGAGCACCAGTTTTGTTCGTGCGGAAGAAGGATGGGACCATGCGACTGTGCATTGATTACCGCAAGCTCAACCAGGCCACCATAAAGAACAAGTATCCCCTACCGAGGATAGAGGAGTTATTTGACCAATTTTCATCTACCAAGGTCTTCTCCAAGATTGATTTGAGGATGGGTTACCACCAAATCAGAATCAAGCCCGAAGATGTGTCAAAGACGGCCTTCAGGACTTGGTATGGCCACTAACCATTCGGGTTGACCAACGCACTGGCTGTGTTCATGGAGCAGATGAATCAGATATTCCGCCCTTATCTAGATCAGTTTGTCCTGGTCTTTATAGATGACATTCTGATATATTCTGTCAGTCAGGAGGAACACTGGCAGCACTTGAGAGTGGTTCTACAGACCCTCAAGGAGAACAAATTCTTCGCCAAATTTAGCAAGTGTGAATTTTGGCTGGATTGGGTTATGTTTCTCAGACATGTTATATCCGGGAATGGCATATCGGTGGACCCTAGCAAGGTGGAAGCAGTGACAAAGCGGGAAGCGCCGAAGACAGTCATGGAGATTAGAAGCTTCCTTGGTCTGGCTAGATACCATCGTCAGTTCATTGAAGGCTTCTCCACCATTGCAGCCCCCATGACCAAGTTGACCAAGAAAGGAGCGAAATTTATCTGGTCAGAGGAGTGTGAAGATAATTTTTAGATGCTCAAGGAAAAGTTGACTTCGGCCCTGTTGACACCCGTTTATGGCCAATAAGTTGGGTCATCCCCTTACTCATCTAAATGGTGCTCCAAGTTATCCACCTTTGTTGAAACTCCTTGGACAATTCTGAGGCCTCTTTCATGGGTCATTTTCTCCTTGGTTGGTTCTGGTTCCTCATCCTTTTCCACTGGATCAAGTTTAGTAAACTCTTCATTTTATTTGCCACTCAATGGTCTCTGACGCATCAGTATTAGCGCGTTACAATCATATAATGCGTCTACATCTGACCGTTACGCAACTCAACAGTCTCCCCCACCGTCTCACCCCATCATCTCATCTTCCATCTCATCTATCATCTTTGTTCTGTAACGCATCTCTCTTGGCGCGTCACCATGGTGTAACGTACGTACATTTGATTGTTACAGTCCTAAAGCCAGCATCGTCTCATCATCCGTCGCATCTACCGTCTTTGTTCTCTAATGAACCTTCGTCCATCCGTCACCATTACCTAGCACCCCTTGGTTAGTCCGTTCCGCCTTCCAGAGTCCTCTTTTTGAAAACTTCGCCCGCCCCGACTCTGACCTTTGGCACTAACGCTGGGCACCTGAACCACGCTGAGCCTCAGACGCGCTCCCCTGAAGGCGTGCCTTACCTGAAACACGGTAAAAACATGCAGGAAATGAGTCTCGGAACAAGACTCAGTAGGGATCACCTGAACACTACCTCACAAAACGAAAAATCGCTACGCTAGCAGCTAAGCGCGTACCTCAAAAGTAAATACCCTGCACTACAAACACTAGTCTCACGGCGTGAAAGCCCACACATGCACGCCACGACGAAACAACCGGAACTCACCGGTCAACCCGACCAAAACCCGAAGGTCGAAGCGACTGAGACTGGCAGTCTGTCACTCCCCGACTCGACAGGAGTACCTCCCACTAGAAGCACAGCCGGTAGCATCCCCTAACATCTTACACTGCACCATAGGTGTCCGCCTGACACACTAGCGCATAGCAGAGGCAAGGACACCACACAAGTAACCACAAAGCGAGTGACTAGCTGGGGTCGCGCCCGTCGATGCGTGTCCAAATGCCCCCAACCACGTGTACACACACAGACCATATGCACTAGGTCTGGCCTCTAACTGGTTTTCCCCTCACCAGACTCTGGCTGCTACACGTGGGGCCCAACAGAGACTAGTCTAAAAATCATCCTCAGGGTAACCCCTCCACCACTCCCTGGTGGGCCAGTACATGCGTACCGAAGGCTGCGACTAGTGGAGGGTCACTGAAGGAGTAGACTCTCAAGCCACGAAAAATAACGTCACAGCCGGACCAGTATGGGGACCGTCCATCGTACCCACACCGTCACATGGTGACTCCGGTCAGCGAAGAAACATGACTGCAACCCACTCGGGGTAGTCCAAAGCCTGACGGACCAACCCTGGTGCGTCACAGGCTGTGGCGGACCAGCCCTGGTGCACCACGGTAACCTAACAGATCAACTCAGGCACGTCAGGCACTCGGTGTGAAACGAACTGTAATGCGCCTACGGTGGTGCGTCACAGCACCTGACGGACCTAAACAGGTGTGTCAGAGCACGAGATGAAGCAAGCCGTAACGCACTCCTCCAGGGGCGTTACAGTTCCTAACCGACCAACTCTGGCGCGTTAGGTCACGGGACCAAGTTGGCTGTAACGCGCACCTTTAGGGGCGTTACAGTCTCTAACAGACCAGCTCAGGTGCGTTAGGTGGACGGGTGCATCAACCCTGACGCGCCTTCCTAGGGGCGTCACACACCCAGACGCCCCACTCTAGGTGCGTCCGGCGTCTATGACCCCCCAATGGTCAGAAAACAACGGTCAGAAACTAACGCTTGAATCGTTACTCTGACAGTCGACTCTAGGGGCGTCACACCCCTATGATGGTCTATTGTGGGACCGTCAGGCCCACAGACACCAAACCAAATCTCAACGGAGCGTAACGCACCTCCCTGGGCGCGTTACGCACCGTGGCGATCACTGGTGCGACCGCCACAGCGCTCCGACGGTGAAACAGCGAACAAGACCCAAAAATATCAACCACATCCCCATACCTCCATGGGAGAGGGGGAAATCAAGGGGGAAACTCCCCTGGGACCCTTAGCATGATTCTAGGCCATTAAAACGCCGAATCGCGACTCAAATCCATAGATCAGACGAACTCTCCCCAAATCATGATTTTGCCCTAACCCGCTCAAAAATCTCCCTCTTGGCTCTCATTTGGCCTACAAATCGTTGGAGATGACGGGATGAGCATAGGGATTCGTCCCCCTACCTTAATGGTGCAAATGCTCTGCTGAATCAATCACAAATCGTGAAGAACTCTTTGAAACCCTCGTCCCTTCACGATCTCCCACAAGCTTTACGCCGCCACGATCACCTCGCCGTCGCCGTCGTCGCCACGCCGCCGTCCCGCGCCGTCTCCAGCTGGAGGGGACGCGCCGCGGTCATCACCTGTCGAAGGGTGAGAGGAGGGGGCGCTCACGGTGGAGGAGAAGGAAGAAAGAGGAAGAAGAAGAGAAAGGTGAAAAGGATTAAAGAAAAAAGTTTGAAGAAAAAAATAAAGGAAAGCAGCTTATATAGGGGGTCCATGTCAACCAAATGGCGCACCGGTTTAACCGGCACCGTATTAACACCCAACCAAAAAGTGCGACATTTTACACGGCGCCGGTTTAACAACCCAGACAAGGGCGCGCCGTATTAAGCGGCGTCGTTTCAAGCCCGACTGTGTCGGATTAGCATCCGCGCCAGACTCGAGGCCGTTCGGAGCTTCCGTCAATCAAAAGGAGATCAATCCAGATGAAGCTCATTCGTCGGTCCTGCTACGCTCGTGCCTCGCTCGCAACACCCACGGCTGGGGGGCATTTGTTGGCACTCAAAATATGATCAACGGCGAGCAAGCCGCAAAGATGAATGATACGGCCCACTGAAGCACAGAAGCCGATGAAGATCAATGTATTGAAAGCCTTCTCAAGCTGCCGGAGCCTCAAGTCACCTGGAATGAACACCGGGGACTTCACCTCAGGAGAATCGAGATGAACTCACAACCAATCGACAGTGCAACCAAGCCTGCCCAATGATCCGGCATCGACTCCCTCGTGCCGCATACACTATGTCCGTTGTCTGACCAAGGACAATGGTCTACCTAGTGTCCTGCCACCTGAATTATTCTCCCGAGGAGGAAGAGCGCCATCGGCCCTTCACAACAAGGAACTGGAGGCTCTGTCAGCAAAAAACCCTGATTACCTGACACGGGTACAACTTCTCACTACATTGGGTTCGTCAGAGACCGAATGATCACCCAGTCAAGGCGGAATCATTCTAGGTGTCGTGGCATCCCGCAAGGGAGCTTCGAGCCCGAGTCAGGCCGAGCCGCAAGCACGAATCATAGTGCCGAAGGCCGTGTCAGCGGAAAATCTGCGTGCTCAAGCCAAACACGTACAAAGTTCTGATTAAGGCCATACATCGTGCCGAGAGCTTCGTCAACGCCCCGTCAAGGTTTTCCAAGGATCGCGACGAGAGGAATGGTCAACGGCGGCCTCCGGAACCATCCCTGGACTCGACGATTAGCCCCGGACAACCGAAAAGGGTTAATACGGTGCCCCCGCTTCACCGGCGCCCCCTAAAGCGGCGCCATCTAAAGCGACGCACAAAGTTCTTGGAAGCCCAGCACCCCTCTACGTGGCGCTCTCCTCATGGCGCCGTTTTAACGTTCGTTATATATATATCCTCCATTTGATTCGACCAAAAAAAAGGAGAGAGGTAAGTGAAGAGACAGACGGAGAGAGGGAGATAATAGAAACAACAAGAAGAGAGAGCGATCGAGAGAGAGCTTCCACCAATCGCGTTCATCCAGTGGAAGGATTTCGTGAGGGAGAACCTCCTCATCCGATAGCCTCTGGCCGCCGTCCGCCGCTCTGCACGAACTTCCCGACGTCGGAGGAGAAGAGTGTCTGCTTCCTGTTTAGTTAGGTGTGTCGTCGTGTACTCCCGTCGATCCCCTCCGTTTTGCTGTAATATAGGTGACATGGGGAGGGGCGATGATATGAGCCTGTCTCCCCCTTCACCATTTCTCCTTCTCTTCCCCTGTAATCCCTTCTTGCGATTAATGTAACCGACGACCGCGCGACAACACTGGCGCCGAGATTCATAGCATGTATGTTTGTTTCCTGATTCATGGAATGAATGGTATGCACTAATAAATCATGCTTGAGGGAATATCTATCTCCCCCCCCCCTCACCATCACTATTGCTTCTTCTTCCTCTGTAATCTCTCCCTGTAACTAGTGGACACGGCGCCCGTGCGACAATGCCGACGCCGCATCTGTAATTTGCATATTACTTCATGTTCCCAGTCTGATGGTATGTACGAATGCTTGAGTGTTTTGGATGTCCGATGAATGCCTCTCCCCTCTTCTCATTATACCTTCCATTTCTCTTTATACGAATCCTGCTTCCTCGACGCCAGATATGCCCCCTGGGATGCCACGGGCTACAACAATCTTCCCCCCTCTCCCCAGGGCTTCTTTCTAATGGAATGTCGTATCAAGTTTCCATAACTTTCCTGAAGAGACTCCGAAAACACATTTCTTCGGATTCATTTTTAGCTTGTACTCCCTAGCTCTTTACAGCACCTTAGCCAGAATAGCGGGGTGTTCCTCCTTAGTTCTTGACTTCACAAAGATGTCATCCACGTAAGCTTCCATGTAAACATGCATCATGTCAGGGAAGATGGCCATCATCGCCCTTTGATAGGTGACACAGGCGTTCTTTAGACCGAACGGCATAACCATGTAACAGTACGTGCCCCAGGGCGCGGTGAAGGATATTTTCTCTTGATCCTCGGGAGCGAGACGGATTTGGTTGTAACCTGAATAACCATCCATAAAAGATAAGGCTTCATACCCGGTAATATTGTCCACCAAAACATCTATATGAGGCAGCGAGAAGTCATCTTTGGGACATGCTTTGTTTAGATCACTGAAATCGATGCAAATGCATACCTTTCCATCCTTCTTGATGACAGGGACGATATTTGCCACCCACTGGGGATATAAGACAACTCTAATGAACCTGGCCATGTACAATTTATCTACTTCTTCTTTCATTCTTAAGACCATGTGGGGGGTGAAATCTTTTTAATTTTTGTTTAACGGGTGTTCCCCTGATTTAAGCACTAGTCAGTGTTCCACCAATGAGGGCTCAAGACCTAGCATGTCCTCGTAAGACCAGGAGAAAGAATCGCTATACTCCCTTAAAACCTTGATTAAGTCAGCTTCGACCTCTGGAGGGAGATTAGCGGCAATAATAATGGGCCTGGGGTCCTCGTTAGTTCCCAGATTTACTTCCTTCGTAGGTTCATCCACTGCTGATGACGGCTCATCGAACCTCTTCAAACCTTGCGCATATAGGTCGACAGTGTCATCTACGTCGCTGTCCTCATAATCGACTGGGTCCTTTTCATCCATGACTTCATAAACTCCTAATCCGTCATTGCTCCACAGCCCGTCTTGCTCCTCATCATCTTCTATCATGATCGCCGTAACTATGAACTCTGCACTTCAGAAGAGCGCGACATTACTGAGCTAGATCTTGCAAGAACCTATCAGGAATTGATTTGGAATGACGCGCCAGCGGGCGCAGCTCAGGCAAGGATAGGTTGGATGACTTAGAACAAGACCCTACTTCTCTAAACCTAGACTCTACCTCCTTAGAGTCGACAGACCCTACATCTACCCTAGGAGAGAGCAGGCCTACTGGGAGGGAAGCAGGGGCCTCATGCCCTTGGGAGGAGGATGGACAGAAGATAGCATAATCTTCCATTGAAATCTTCATTTCAAATTTGACATTTTTTTTAGAGATCAGTGGAGACCATGCAACAAGATAGAGAGGAGGGAGGAGGAGGAGGAAGCGTGAGGGGATAGATGGATGGACAGAAGATGTCGAGGAAAGGATTAGAGGAGGAGAAGAAAGGAGCAGAGAGATCAATCGGTGGGCAACGCCCACATGGACAATTCGCAATCAAAAATTCTGTTGGCATCAGAAATTGGCAGAGCAGTGGATTAATCATAATAGGAGGTAGACAGGGGACAAAGTCCAGCATCTGAAAGAGTGTGCGCAAGCGGGAAGGAGACCAAGTAAAGATAACAGGTGAGCTCGCCCTCTCCTACGGGAGGTAAGCTGGCTTCTTTGGCTCATAGTGTACAAGCTGAACCTCCTGATTTTTCTTGCAGCAATCTCCTTCATAGAACAACCTGGCAAAGGGCTGACCGAAATCAAGCATGTCATCAATGGGCCCCTTTGGCGGTGGTGGCGGGCCGGCAACCGTGCAAGCTGTATTTCCCTTCTCGGGCTGACTTGGTGGTGCCTTTAATGTTCCCAGCTAGAGAGGGCCTTTTACAAAATGCTGGCGGTAATCCCAGGTGAGTGGTCCTGAGTCACCCAAGATTCATAATGCGAATTCTCGGTAGCCGAGACCCCTTCTACTCATTTTTTTTCTTTAGGGACCGATTTGGTCCGCCCCCGGAGTTGTACGCTGAGGCCTCTCCCCAGTTAGTAGCCCAGTTTCAATATTATTATTATTATTATTATTATTATTTTCTATCATTTTTATATGGGGTGCTACACTTCGGTTAACAAACTTCAACAACAAGAGCACCCACTGCACCCATTCATCCAAGGGGCATCCATAAGCTTGAAGCACCAACATGATGTGCTCCACTATGCCCCATAGCTACAAATAAGTTAGACCCTAATGGGTCAACATAGTGTGGCGCAGCGTATCCAAGTTCTGCCATACCATCTCATCTGAAGAAGACAAACCAAGGGATGATGCCTCTGGAAGGTGAAATTTGACCATGCTATCAATGTCGGCCCAAAGAGCATCGGAGGGTTCTGATGAGGAGGATGGCAGCATCACTGAGTAGCTTGAAACTACAACCATCTCCCTCGAAGGTGACGATAGTTCCCCACCATCATCTTTAATAGGCATAGGTAGGGCAGGAACAATAGCCGCAGTCTTATCCTTGACTTCAGGTGCAGAGCTAAAAATCTCAAGCATGGGATCAGAAATTGGCTCTGGGCCAGCAGGAGAGGGTTCCTCATATTCTTCTACCTGAATAGTCCCTTTAGGCTCTACCCCAACAATGCTTGCTAAGTTGTCTGTTGTCTCGGCTACTTCCTCCTCAATCTCCATAGGAGCTATCCCGTCATCAGCAATGTCCTCGGTTAGCCCTTGTTCGATGGCTAAGGGTGGAGGCTATAGCTGCTCCACAATCTAGTCAAGGCCAGGAATTTTTACAGGCTCACCAAGGCTCGCCGTCTTAGGATACCGGCTTGGAAATCGTAGGGCGAGCGGCCTCCATAGGGGCACTACACCTTCACTAGGGGAGAATGTGAAGGACTCCAATTAAGGAGCCAGAAGTAAGGGTGCCACACTAATGCGGGACGCTATACAAGCTAAGACTCTATGTGAAGACGCGACTAAATAGGCAACTAAGACCAGCAATTCACAACTAATAGAACAGTGTGAACTCAACACTCGAAGTTTCCAAGAGGAAATTTGCGTCAATCAACAAGGAACTATTGCTCACAGGCGTCCCAAGAGAGGGAAGCATGTCAATTCGCACGGTTGAGAAACTGGCAAGTCTAGGGTAGGCCAATCCACACTCGTGACTCGGACGAGTCATGGGACGGTCACACTCTCTCACCGCAGCAGTGATATAAATAAATATGTGAGCTAGGAACCTACAATCTCACTAGCAGTGGCATCAAGAGAATATACTAGCTAAGCAACCTAACTCAAAGGGGAAAGTGAACGTGCACCTCCACACTCGGGGCATGGGGAAGACTCCCGGCCAAATCACATAGTCTCCCGGTACATAAAGCTTAAGCAAGTACAGATCAGACATGCCCACTCCTCACAGGGAGGTAAAAGGCAACAACGGAAGTCTGGGAGTGTGTGACGTGGGTTAACGGGCCCCGGGTCGTTGAAGCTCACCGTCCGCGCACTGCTGTGACTCGAACAGACTGAACTGCGCCCACAGACCAGTCTGGATGCAGCAGGAAGGAAGGTGGGCCCCGGGCGCCAAGGATGGGGTAAAAATCCCTAGAGGCGGCAGCAACGGAGGACAACCGCTCTGAAGGAAGGTGGGGGCTGACGGTGCTGATGTAGACCCCCGGCGTGATCTCGAGCGGTGGGTAGATTGCTGCCTAGACTACGCTGGTGCAGGTGAATAGTAGGAAGTAGATGGCTGGAAAGTGACCTTATGCTCCTCCATTGTTCATGGAAGTCGGTTTAGACGCTGGTGGGAAAGTCTCAGGGATGCCCGTGGAGTATCGGCTGCAGCTGAGCACCGTGGAGGTTGTGGCGAATTTTGTAGCAGGCCCTACGTGTTCTGGTCTGTCCTCAGGCAGTAGGATCGTGGGTCGAAGATCGGGCTGGAACCAGGGTTTCCGGGTGGCTAGTAGGGTGTGGTTTTCCCTAGTGGATAGGTGGGGGTCGTGGGGTGGTTGGCTAGCAGTGGCGGGGTGGCATGTAGTGGTGGTTGTGGGCGTGGGAAGTGAAAACAGGTGGTGCTCAGTTCCAATAACCTAGGGGCAAATGGGTAAAAGATAGAACCCAAATGGATTGAGTTTGATGGGTTTCGAATGAGATTCATCAAACTGGATCTAGAGGCCCGACGAAATCGGTTAATCGAAATTGGACATCAGTCGACCGAACTCTATAACTTTTCTGGATGGCTAGTACTATTAATTTCGGTCGACTAAAGTCTCCATGTTGGTCGACCAAACTTTGTAACTTTTCTATCTGGCTGGTTCTGGCGATTTAGGTCGACCATAGACTTGATGTAGGTCGACTGAAAACCTACAGAAGCATATTTCAAGGGAAATTCGATAGACCAAGGTGAGGATGCATGAAGTATACTTATGAAAGACCCATGTACAAGGTGCATGAAAACACTTTGTAAACTTAATTAACATAACTAAACATCAAGAACTTATAGCTATGACTTTGTGCAACAAGAGTGAGCATCATGAACCCAATTACACATGAATGATTTGAAAGATTTATACACTTGATACCTTTACAAATCTTTGCAAGAAATGTATGTAGACCACATGAGCAATTTGATCATTCTACTCAAAGTTCAATCATAGCAAGAGATAGAACACACATGACCAGTTTACACATTCTTCAATGAGCATGCTCAATAAGATCTAAAGCAGATTGCAATGCATCCATGCAACATGTATGATCATTATTCAAACCAGTCATCATCTGAATTTATAAGAATATCTCAACCATATTAGATGCTAAAAAACACATGAAGAATATGCATATTCTCACATTAGCTCAATGCACAACAAGCAAGATCGCAATGGCTTAATGCAATACAAGCAAGGGTCGACCTCATACAAAGATGAGTCGACTCCATTGTGGAAGAAAGCATGAGTTAGCTTGTTAACAAGTGAATAGGTTGACGCATATGATGAATGGGGTCGACGCACTTACATAAAATAGAACCTTTCACCCAATTTTAAGATTTTGTGAAATGTAAGCGTTACCAATCTTTCTTGATGAATGAAAATGTCATCTACCACCTTTTTTGACTTCTAGGCCATAGGATGACTCATTCATACATTCTCTTGACTTCTAAGTGTGAACCATGGATCTTCCAAGTGTGAACCATGGATCTTGATCCTGTAGAGCTCATGCACAAATACCTAATCAATGAAGTGAGCTAAACTCTTCAAGCAAGCACACACAATTTGATGCTTCCACACACATACACACAATCACAATACACACAATATTTGCTATCATTAAAACCAATACCAAAGTCAATGAGGGATCACAACAAACCCAACAGGGTCAACCTTACCAATCGAGTGCAACGGTCACCCTATAGCTGCAGTGCACATCCAATCCTCTACCCTCGGCTTCAAGAACATCCCGGCCCACTTTTAGCGAAGAACAAAGGTGTTCGAATTGAATCTAATGTAAAACAAACACCAGGTACTTGTGGTCAGTGGGGAAAGACATCCTGTACATGAATCCCCACAATTGCCTACACACTCATACCAACGGAATCTCCTTCTCTCTCCACGTGTTGCCCAATACCCCCGTGCCCGCGTACCACGCCCTGGCTGCACTTCCCTGGTAAAAATTTGGTTCCGCATGTGATCATCTAGAAATTGACTGGCACACCCGCACTCCACCCAAAAATCCTGGTTCCAATCACCTAGGACGATTAGTCACACCAATCCTTATGCATTTATGTTGTTCTTTACTTACCCTTTTCGAAACCCCAAAATCCATGCGTGCCAAGTCAAGCGATCTGGACCTTCCGTAAAAGGTGAGCGTATGTCACCGCCGTGAGAAAAAAATATAATAATAACAAAAGTCAAAAATTTTCTCGCGAGATGACAGAGGTGGCATGCCAAGTGGGACATCTCCTACCTTTCTTCTTTTTGCTAAAGAGGAGCCTATGCTAGTCATGAAGCCATGGTGCCCTTTTCCTATCCTTGCAGGAGAGGTAGAGGAGGGACATCCCCCCGTAGCTTCCAGTTCATGCCCGACAACCATATTTGACTGTCACATCCTCCAACAGCCAGTAGTCCAGCAACAATGGGCGGCTATGACGTATGGCTGCATCGTCATTGCCACCCGCGCACGGGTGGGCTACTTGGCGATGTTGATCTCTTTTGGCAACTTCGCCCCCATCATCGGCTCGCCCTCCTTCCTAGGCATAGTCCCTGTGGCTATTTTACTGTCGATTCTAGTTCCTCTCCCTATTCGTGCGGTGGACTCATCGCGTGCCTTCCCAGCACCAGCGACCCACACTAGTACCAGGCTCGGGGTCTCTATTTTCAGCCCCCACCGGGGTCCCAGATCATCCCTTGCCAAGACAAGCATCAGCTCTCGAGTCCAGCACCGGTCGACCTCCAGCATGGGCATCACGCTCTGGACTTCTGCTGACACCTCAGCACTTCACTTGGGCTTTCAACCCCAAGTCCTAGTAAAGCATGCACCCAACACAGGCTCCCTGCCCCGGGTCCAAGGCTCCTCAGCATTTTAGTTGGGCTTCTAACCCCAAGTCCCAGCCAGGCTTGCACCCAACAAGGGCTCCCTACCCTGGGTCCAAGGCTCCTCAGCACATTGCTTGGGCTTTCAACCTCGAGCTCCAACTGAGCCTGCACTAAACATGGGCTACCGACCCCGAGTTCAAGGAATCTCAGCACTCTGCTCAAGTTTCCAACCACGAGTTCCAGCTGAGCCAACACTCAACATGGGTTCTCAACCCCAAGTTCAAGGCTCCCCAGCAGCCAACTCGGGCTTACAACCCCGGGTCCCAGCAAGGTCGATTCCCAACAAGGGCTTTCTGCCTTGGGTTTCTGACCTCTCAACTGTACAACGAGGTTTATTCCCCCATGATTCAGTAGTGCCAACTACTAGTACAGGCTTTTCACCTCAGTATACGGCAACCTTAGTACCCAGCATGGGCCTTTGGCTCTAAGTTTGAATAATGCCGGAACTCAATACGGGTTTATAACCTTGAGTCTTTGGCATCCCAATATCTCCTACAATGTCGGCTCTCAGTGCAAGAATGTCAATTTGAGCACCGACAACACTCCTATCGACCTAGGTAGAAGCCAATGCTCGGGTCACTCAGATATCAGCTCTCGATACGGGCATCACGCCCTGAAGGCCGATCCCAGGACTTCTTACCGACAACACCACACTGCAGGTGACGGTAGACCAGGTCTTCTCAGTCTACCACCTTGGAGCAGGGTCCTCTTTGGCTCCCCAGAAAAATGTCATAGCAGCCATAGAGGATGATGACCCATTGCTGCAACTAGCAATTCTAACAAGACTATTCTTGTTGGTGACTTGAGGATTCATCTCGATGGAGGCAAACCGATCGTATCATAGGATCAGAATGTGCCTACGGTCCTCATCGCTAACCGCTTCAGCCTCCTGCAACGCATGTGAGAGGACAAAGTAGAGTTAAAAGAAATCGGCGCCTCAGCAACCCACAGGGGGCATCTACACCAGTCTAGCACCCAGACTCCCTACTCCAATCAAAAGAATAACGACAAGGGAGGACAACAACTCTGCCTGAGAAGAATCGAGGTTACCCCATTGGAGGCTCAAGCTATTCGAAGGGCGCCCACCAAGAACTCCCTTTGAACTTTCGGGTGTCGCATCCCTCGAGATATCGTCAAATCCTCATCGACTCATTCCAGTGAAGTCCAGTTACCTAGTCCTGCTTGCCTAAATAGGCCAAAGCAAAGAGAGGCTCGTGCCGGGCTTCACCAGCAGCCAACCTCAAGCTCTTCTCGGACCAACTCTGGTCTCATGATAGATGATCCACATTAAAGGATCTCAGTCTTTCATAGATTGGGGGCACTAGCCTGCTCTGAGAAACATCCCCAGAAGAAGTGAACGGTTTGGCTCATCAACGATGTTGTTCGGGTGTTCGCATGTTACGCCATCGGTCAACAACTAGAGACCCAATCTGATGACCTGAACCAGCCACTGGCCCAGCTTAGGAGGCCTAGCCCCCAAGCCCAACCCTTGATGTCGCCAGGTCACATCAGTACTTCTGTCAGACCATAGGCATTGGAACGTGTTAAAGAGGTGCCTGTAGAGGACCATGGTGTGCCTGTAAATGCGGACCCAGTCAATAACAATCCGCCAACAAATGAGGGTCAAGAGATGACTCTTGAGACTCTTATGAGAGAGAATCAACACTTGAAGACCCTCCTACAAGACTTCTTCAGGAGCGGGATCTTCACTCTCAACATCCTGCTAGGCCTCCTGCCGAAACACAAACACTACCAGTTGGGCACAATGGTGCCAACACCTCAGCAACAGCCGCCAGAACCCCGACGACAGCAGGGTTCGACAAGCCACTAGTGGAAGCTCATCCACGAGCATCCAATATGTCGGTGCCAAAAAAATTCATGGCACAATAGCAAATGATCGAGCGGATCGTCGAGACAAAGCTCGCCCAATATGGGGAAGGGGTCTGTAGACCTTTATAGTGTGCCATACTCACTACACCACTGTTAGGTATTGTAACGCCTTGGAATTGTTTGGATCAGGATCCATGGGTTTTGGATTACTTTCGTGGGTCCCAAATCGTGTTTTCTGATTCACTCGAGTTTTTCATCTGACGAGTCTTCAGAACCCCTGCCAAGAGCATTTCCTTCTTCTTCCTCCCCTCCCCTCTAGGGTGTGACACCCTCTATCTCTCCCTCTCCCTCTTCCTCTTCCTCTAGGGTGTGATGCCCTAACCCCATCCCCATCTTTCCCTACTGCACCAGCTACTGGGAGGCGACCACCCCAACATCTCCCCAAGCCCGGAGTTCAGAGATCGTGGCCGTGTTGCAAGCGAGGAGGAGATAGATCTCTGCTGCCCTACACACTTCCCTGGTTGTCTGTCCACATATTTGAGCCCGGAAGATCTGGTTGGAACGCCCCCCTCCCGTCCCCAAATCCCATTGACCTCTTCACAGATTTTCTTTCTCCTCCTGTCCCCCACGTTCCCTGAAAATCCCATGCCCTAACTCGTCCAGTAGTAAAATTTTCCTTTGTAAGCACTTTCTCTGCGCAGGCTGCCTCTGTGCAGACCTGCAGGAAACCTGAACCCTGAAGTTCAGACTGGGACGCCCTCTTCTCGACCTCTGATCACTTCGACCTCTTCATGACTTTTCTTCCCCTACATGTCCCCCACCGCTCCTGAAAATCCCATATCAAAATTCATTGCGTCCACAAACTTCCCTTCAGAGCCCTTTTGGTTGCGCAGGCTGTCCATGTGCAGCCTTGGAAGGACAGTGCTCAAGAACCTCCAAAGGGACAGCCCCAAAATCTGCTCCAAGTGGCCTAAAATTTTGAGAATTGTTTACTCACGCCCAAACCCTTCACCCAGAATTTTCTCACCATTCAGGGAGCCTATCTTCCCCACTTACCCCACCCATACTTCCCTCCATCAGTTCTGACTGCACTGGACTGCATAACTGAACCCAAACTGTTTACACTTCCCACGCCCAAAATCCCCACTGCATGCCACTGCACCACTACTACCCAAAAACCCCACGACCTTCACCTATCCACCAGAGAAAACCCCGTCCCATTTGCCATCCGGAAGCCCTGGTTCCAACCCAATCTTCGACCCACGGTCCTGCTGCCCGAGAACAGGTCAGATCGCGTAGGGTGTGCTACGAAATTCGCCACGTCTTCCTCGGTGCTCAGTTGCAGTCGCCCCTCTATCGGCATCCATGGGACATCCCCAGTAGTATCCACACCAAGTCTTGTGACCAGCAGACAGCAGAAGGTGGCATACCAGGTTCGTCATCCTGCTGCTTCCCAGCACCGTGCGGATTGACCAACAGTCTGCCCGCCCGTTCGAGGTCACGCTAGAGCTTCTCTCCCACGCCGTCGGCATCCAGTGTCTTCCTGAGTGGTCTTCTCCCCTTGCTGCCCTCCTCCAGGGGCCGTTACTCCTTCCTAGGCAATGAGGCTCGCCTTCCTTGCTGCCAGATTCTGGCTAGTTCATGGGCACGACGTAGTTTGCTTCAGTTGCAGCCATACGTGGATGATGAGCTTCACCGACCCGGTACCCGTCACCCCACCTCGCACGATCCTTGGATTTCGCTGTGTCACCTTTTACCTCCCTGCGGGGAGTGGGCATTTGTTTGGGTTGTACTCTTGTCCCGAGGATCGTGTAACTTGGCCGGGATTCTTTCCCACGCCCCGAGCGTAGAGGTATGCGACCACTTTCCTTGCTTGGTTAGCTTACTTTTTTAGTATTTTCTTTTGATGCCACTGCTAGTGAGAATGTAGGTTCCTAGTTCGTTCATTTATTTATATCGCTGCCATGGGGAGAGAGCGAGACCGTCCCGTGACTCATCCGAGTCACGAGTGTGGAGTCGACCACCCTAGACCCTGCCGGTTTCTCAACTGTGCGGATCGACACGCTTCTCTCTCTTGGGGACGACTGCAAGCTTGAGTTACTTGTTTAGGCATGATCCCTCTCTTGGGAGTCAAAGGTGTTCGAGTCACGCTACTTTACATATTGTGTCGTTGCTAGTTTAGTTGTCCCGTTAGTCGCATCTTCACGTAGCATCGTAGTTCGCATAGCGTCCCGCATCAAATTTGGTATCAGAGCCGTAGGTTTGTCTAGGGTGCATTTGAGTCTGCATTCCGACTATTTTTCCATAATTTTTTGAATTAGTGAATTTTTGAAGGAAAAATTAGAATATCAAAAAATTAGGAAAATTCCTATTTTTTTCTTTTATTCTTTTCCCTCCTCTCTCCTCCCTCATTCTCACCCTCTCGTTCTCTCTCTCATTTTCTCTCCACTCTGCTCCTCTCGACGCAGGGCGTGTGACCGTGACGAGCTGGCTGAGGCAGGGATGCGATGGAGTGAACCTGGAGCGTGATGGAGTGGCGGATGGAGCGTAGCACGACAAGATCCCTCGGTGGATTCAAAGCCGATGCGGTTTGTTCGTTTGGCAATTTTCGACACGGTTTAGTCACTTTAGTGCACAGAATCTTCGGTGGAGGTAGGTAGACAGATCACCTACTTCTCCTCTGCGTTTCCTCATGGTTTGGAGCTGAACGGTGCGCGAGCGAGTGGGTTTCGCTCAGTTTTGGGAAAAGCATGCTCGGAGGGGGTGTGCGTGGGGTTCACTAGGAAGCGGCAACAGTTTTCCATCTAGTTAGTATCATTGTGACCCCCAGCATGTTAGCGTTCTAGATCCGCTGATTTCATTGCGATTGGTCGTCATTTGGGGACGGTACGAACCCGGGAACCCTGGTGACCCAATTAGGGTCAATTCGGTGGAATCGCCTGTTTCTTGCGATTTAGTTGTTGCATGGATCCCTTCTGGGGTGTGGAAGGTTATTTTCATCAATTAGGACTATTTCCCCATCGTTTAGACACGATTGGGGCCTGGAACTGCCGAGATCGGCCATTCCCATGGTTTTCCCGCCGTATCGTGCTGGCGGTCGTTCCAGAGACCATCTCCTGTCTCTAGCGGCCCCACGATAGACTGCCACACTCCATAGTGTGTCGATTAGTTTCAGGTCAGTTTAGGCTGGCGGCCTAAACTTAGACCACCTCTTGCCTCTGGCGGCCCTATAGTGGTCCGCCAAGCTCAATAGTTTCTCGATTTTAGTGTAAGTCAGTTTGGGTTGGCGGCTCTAGTTCTGACCACCAATTTCCCCTGGCGGCCCTTTCTTAGGCCGCTACGGTGTGTTTGACTTAGTCAAGGTTTTAAGTCAGTTGACCTTGGCGGCCCAACCTTTGTCCGCCTCTTAGTTGTAGCGGCCCATTTTATGACCGCTACGGTCCATTCGTCTTAGGTCAATGTCTTAGGGTGGTTAGCGTGGCGGTTCATTCTTAGACCGCATAGTCCGTGTAGTGCATCTAGTATAGACCGCTAGGTGGTTTGGCCTGCGTCTGTCGATTCAAGGGTTGACTGGCTCTAGCGGCCTATTCTGCGACTGCTACAGTAATCTCGCAGTCCAATCTATGACTGCTACAGTCTCCTCGCGGCCCTACCTATGACCGCCAGAGTCTGGGTTTTCGTGTGGAGGAACGGCTCTTTTGCTGACTGCTTGGCTTACCTAGCGGGGAAGCGATCGACTGCTTATTCCCAGAGTGTAGTTTTATCGATGTTTTAGCTTCCGATGGTCTTGGCTTGACCTTGCGGTTTGCCCGTTGTCCCACGGATGTCTCTTGATATCCTATGAGGGGGATGGGCGGACCATAGATGGCCGCACAAACTCATGCGGTCCATAGTAGGCCGCACAACACTCGTGCTGTCCATGGGCGACCGCACGAAACCAATGAACCGACATAGGAAAGGCGGTCCCTAGGGGGCCGTCCAAAGATCATGCGGTCCTCATCGGGCCGTTCAAACCTCGTGTGGCCCAGGAACGGCCGTACAAAACTTAGAAAATAGCATACGAAAAGCGGCCATTAGGGTGCCGCACAAAGAACCTGCGGTCCGTACTAGGCCGCACAACTTCCCTGTGGCCCAGGACAGGCCGCCCAACCCCCAGTCATACACAGTCTACCCTTGGCCGTATATGGTGATGTGTGGTCCCATGAGGACCGCCCATCTCGCAGGAAAGAGACCTTGCTTTTTCCTTTTATTATTATTATTATTATTATTCTCCCTTCTTCTCCCTTTCCTTGAATTAATTTATTAATCAGATGTAGTGAACTTGAAGGAGAAGTTGCGCAGAGCAAATTGAATGGAGGAGTGAATACTAGCAATAATCCTCCTCGCTGGTACTCGAACTGACTGGTAGAGCATCATGCATCTAGCCTTCCAAATCTCCCAGAGGAGTAGCAGACAACCATACAGAGAGATGAAGCCAATCGGAGACTGGGTATTACATGTGGATATGAACGACCAAAGCCTAGTGGAAATCTGTCCATGGAGCACAGTCTGATGCCTTACAATGGGAAGAAACCAAGTCCACAGCTGGGAAGCAAGTTCGCTAGATATAAAGAGATGGTTGAGGTCCTCATTGTGTGGGGTTTTGTAGCAGGAGCACATGGATGCTAGGTTAACGTCGTAGCTAGCGATACGGTGATCCACAGGTACTGCTCAATGGAGAAGATGCCAGCCAAAAATAGTAGCTTTGCACTGGAAGTTGTGGTTCTAGAGTCGCTTGAGGAACGTCCGATCAGGACCCCTGGGGCGGACAAGATCATATGTCGATTTGGTAGTAAATTCCCTGGAGGTAGTGCCCGTCTAGACACGAACATCATCCGCGCCATTAAGAATTAGGCCATTCAGAGGCAATGTGGAAGGGAGGATGGAGTGAATGGGATGGTCCAAGGACTGAACCACTTGCTGGATTGTAGTGACAGGGCCGCTGTATAGAGCGGTTAAGAAGTGTCGGAGGGGGTGAGCCCCTGCCCAGACATCATCAAGGAAGTCGATCTTAGTGCCCTTACCAACAACCCAGTGAGTGTGACTCTGAACAACATTGAGGGCTTTTATGAAAACAACCTTAGAAACACCCAGGGGAAAAGGGGTAGGGGAAGGCTGGTCAACCTTATATCTGCATCGGGCGTATTTTGCCCACAAAGAGTTGCTTGTGAAAACCTGCCAGATTTGTTTAGCAGCAAGGGCCTGTTGTACATGATACAGGCTCCTAACACCCAGACCACCCTCAGACGGCGAGCATTTGATCTTGTCCCATGATATCCAATGCCTTCTATGCATGCTATCAATTCCATTCCAGAAGAAAGCAGCCATAACCTTATTAATATGATTGAGAACCATTTTAGGGATGGAGGCAGACGCAGCAAGATAGACCGGAATGGAACTAAGGATAGAATTGATAAGAGTGACTCTTCCTACCTACGAGAGAAACCTGGATTTCCATTTTGGTTCATAGTTAAGTTGACTTACTCTGCTTCTAAGTCGACATGCTAAATGAACTAGCAGGACTGACAAAGAGCTCATTCAAGGTCAAATTCAGAAGACTATCAATATCTGGAGTCGCCGCTATAGTAATGTGGAGTCGACGCTGTGGAGTTCTGCAGTAGTAGTGAAGTATATCAAACATGGGAGAATAATGGCTTTTCAATGCTAACAAATGTTGAACAGCCATGGATTCTAGAAGAAGAAGATTTTTGATGAAAGGGAGTCGACCCCAAAAGCATTTGGAGCTGACTCGGCATCTTTCGCTAAGGTGAAGTCACCCGGCAGAAGCGGTAGTCAATAACGGTAACAAATACATTAAGGGTGAAAAATAAGTGATACAGGTGACAAATGAATAGTTAAGGGTAAAAAATAGATCACCCGACAGATGAAGTGGCAAATGAGACTTAGCTACGTCGACACAGCACTCCTTATGCGTCGACATAGTCGGGACGGATGAAGAATAGTTCACCCAGTAGATGAGTGGGCAATGAGCTACGTGGACACAACACACTTTGTGCATCTATGCAGTCAAGCTACCAAGCAGGTCAAGCTGAAGAAGGAAGCATCACTGGTGAAAAATGGTTCAATATGGGTGACAAATAAAAGTTAAGGCTGACAAATAGGTTTGCATGGGTGAAAGATAGCTTGCAAAGGTGAGTTCAACAAATTTCACATCGTTGCGTTGACGCAACGTTCTAGTGCGCCGACGTAGCCGAGTAGAATCAAGGTCCAGTGTTTTCAAAGGTGATGACTCAGTGGCTCAGTGCTGACAAGAGAGTCGTGTCCACTCTTTGTTTGCTTGCTAGGTCCGAGGGTCATTCGGTCTTGTGACTACCACCCCCAAGGTGGTTTCACATCACACTGAGAACCCTCAGTACACCTAGATATGCAAACTGAGGTAGAACGGTACCTCTAGGCATCCAGAACCAATGTCTCGAAATGGACAAGGCCGCCGAGACACGAGAACCACTGGGGAAGCCCGGGTTGATGGGAACCAGACACGACACGAATAGACTCACACATCCACCGCCACTGCAGCACAAGTAAGTAGAACCAACAAGGATAGGAGCGGCGGAGGATGACAACAACGCTCTGGGTAGAGCATCCTGTCAGTCAACTGCTAGGGGAAACCTAACAGTCAAGAGACAACTGCTACGCAACCAGAGACAAGGACAATGGTAGCTTTGAGATTAAGTCGTTAGGGTACTATCGTAGTCTAGGAAAAGACCACAACCAGTCACCTAACTGACCAATCTAGACAACCACCGACAGATAGACACCGCCCTAAACAAGGACGTAAGACAGACGGACACACAATACCCACAAGCAAATGGCCACGATGGCAAACGGAAGTATAACGCACCAGCATAGGGGCGTTATACCCACATAACGCACCACCGGAGGGGCGTTATGCCAACCCGACCTGAAATCACGTACAGAAGATATAACATGCCTACATAGGGGTGTTATATCAACATAACCCACCAGGACATGTGCGTTATGCCCGACTGACCAACACAAAGTATAACGGACCTCAACAGGCATGTCATACTAGTATAACGCACAAGGGCAGGTGCGTTATACCCAATAGACACAGAAACGCATAACTACAGACTAAGGGCACATAACGGACCACAACCCATCTGTTATATCCACAAAACACACGGGGTGAGGCGCGTTATACCAACCGCCATACCCAGTCAAAGCATCGATCAACGAACCATGGCATATCTACACCTGAGCGTTATCTTAAGCATAACGCATGGGTAGAAATCCGTCATGCAAACCAACTAACACAGTCTTCGAGGCAGACATGATCGTCGAGGGATCTGACATGGTAGACCTAAAAAATCGCCCGACCATAACGCACCTGGATAGGGGCGTTATCCTCCACATAACGAACTAGGCCTGGTCTGTTATGCTCCAAGGCCTCCGAAGACAAAAATGATGAATGGTGCATAACGGTCTATCGGGGGACCATTATGCAACATAGCGGTCTCTGGTAGGACCGTTATGTCGACCCGACGATAAAAATGGTGGAATGGCCAATTCGGCCCGTTCCATGCCCCATGCACGCCGTAGCACACGGGAAACACATCCAGACGGTAAGAAATCCTTCAAGGATTCCAAAAACACCACATGACATGCACGCCGTGAAACGCTCTAAATCGCGAGATCCGGGCGATTCAGACGAATCGACCCAAATAAAGTCACCGGCGTTCCCGGACTCCTACCGCCCCCAAATGACAACCAATCGACACGAAACTTGTGGGGTTGGGATCCTGACATCCCAGCGGTCAGTTTGACACTAACTACGACACGAATGGTCGTCATTTTTCGGCCAACCCTACGAACTCCAAAAATCACACTTTATACAAAACTGGCTCGATCTCCCCCGATCGGCCACCAAACTACGCACGAAAATAGGGTAAACGTGCAAAACGTAGAGGGGGTCCATCTCCCTACCTCCACCGATGAAACCAAGCACCAAGGGTGACTAAACCGTGCCGAGAACACCGTCGCGAACCGAACCGTCGACTTTGAATCTGCCGCTTGGGATCGCGCCAAATCTATGCCATTCCTCGCTTCATCACGCGTCTCAGCAAGTCCCACGCGTCGTCACCTCACCCGTGGACCACTCCGTCTGCAGCCGGGTATCTCCGAGAGAGGGAACGAGGGAGAGAGAGAGTGAGAGCGTGAGAGTGAGAGAGGGGGGTGGTTTTGGGGTTATAAAAAAAAGAAATTAGAATATTTTCTAATTTCCTAAAAATTCGTAAAAACGTGTCAAAAATGCACTGTCGATTCCAGTGCCCCCCGCCTCGCCATCTCCTGCTCCTCCTCCTCCGCCGATCCCCACTCCCACGCTGCCGCCGCGCCCCCCAGGCAACACCACCGCCGCCCCGCCGACGAGAACATTCGCGAGGAGGCCTGCCGCCAGCAGCACACCTCCAACCACAACCACGGCTTCTCCGCACGGTACGTCCCCTTCCCCTGCCCGCCGCCGCCCTCCAATGGCGGCGACGAGTGCTACTCCCTGGACGAGATCGTCTACCGAGGCCGCTCGGGGGCCCTGCTGGACGTGCAGCACGACCTGGCGGCGCTGAAGAAGTTTGATGGAGCCTACTGGAAGGCGCTGTTCGACTCCCGCGTCGGCCGGACCACCTGGCCGTATGGGTCGGGCGTGTGGTCGAAGAAGGAGTGGGTGCTGCCGGAGATCGACCCCGACCACATCGTCTCCCTCTTCGAGGGCAACTCCAACCTCTTCTGGGCGGAACGGTTCGGGATGGAGTTCGTCCAGGGCATGAACGATCTGTGGGTGAAGCACTGCGGCATCAGCCACACCGGCAGCTTCAAGGATCTGGGCATGACCGTGCTCGTGAGTCAGGTCAACCGGCTGATCCGCCTGGGCCGCCCCATCGTCGGCGTGGGGTGTGCGTCCACGGGCGACACGTCGGCGGCGCTTTCTGCTTACTGCGCTGCTGCTGGGATCCCCGCCTTTGTGTTCCTCCCGGCGGACCGAATCTCCATCGCCCAGCTCGTGCAGCCCATCGCAAATGGCGCGTTTGTGCTCAGCCTGGACACGGACTTCGATGGTTGCATGAGGCTTATTCGGGAGGTCACATCGGAGCTCCCAATCTACCTCGCCAACTCCCTCAACAGCCTCCGTCTCGAGGGCCAGAAGACGGCCGCCATTGAGATTCTCCAGCAGTTCGATTGGGAGGTCCCGGACTGGGTCATCGTTCCTGGGGGGAATCTGGGCAACATCTATGCTTTCTATAAAGGGTTTGAAATGTGCCGCGAACTCGGCCTTGTGGATCGCATCCCGCGTCTTGTGTGTGCCCAAGCGGCAAATGCCAATCCGCTATACCTCCATTACCAGTCGGGCTTGGCGGATTTCAAGCCTGTCATTGCCACCACTACCTTTGCCTCTGCAATACAGATTGGTGACCCTGTTTCCATCGACCGCGCTGTGTTTGCCATTCAGGGTTCTGATGGTATGGTTGAGGAGGCAACTGAGGAGGAGTTGATGGATGCCATGGCCAAGGCGGACCTCACGGGGATGTTCGCGTGCCCTCACACTGGTGTTGCATTGTCGGCTTTGATAAAGCTCAGGGAGAGAGGAGTTATTAGGAAGACTGATCGGACGGTTGTCATCAGCACGGCCCATGGGCTGAAGTTCGCACAGTCCAAGGTTGCTTACCATTCCAAGGAGATCGTGGACATGGCGTGCCGGTTTGCAAACCCACCTGTAAACGTGAAGGCCGATTATGGTTCGGTGATGGACGTGTTGAAGAATGTACTGAAGAATAAGATCTCGCCTGTTAAGAACGTGGTTTAACGGGTATATTCAAGGCTGCTCATTTTTGTGAGAGTTGTAGGCTCCTCTCTGGGAAGTTTACTGCAGCTTGAGATAGAGGTTTTGATGCCTTTTTCTTCCTTTTTTTTCAGTATGATGTTTGGTATTTTCCTTGTAGCTTGCGAGATGCTAGAATTTGATAGATATTGATCGAGCATCTGAACTGGCTATCTAGTTATTTTATGCAATGAAACATTTGGCTTTCCTGGTCTCGTTAAATAATGTTGTAATAGGCAATATCATGAAATTCTTTATCAGCTACTGCAATGGCCTCTTTATAATGTGGTTCTAGCTGCTCCTCACAACAGGTACCTAAAGGACCTTGGCAATTCCGAGTTAGTTCTGCTTGGCTCCATTCTCTAGATGATTACACTTTAGATAGTAAATTAATGATTTCCGGATATGTTTATTCTATATGTCAGGTCAGGTGACTCAGTATCTTTTTGCATTCTCGTCTATGAATCATGATCAATACTGAAATGCATGAGTACCTTTATATTGAACAAACCAGATTTTTGTCTAAGTGTCAAAACAAAGGTCGATGCACAAATAGGTGCTTAGTCACTAAGGTCGAAGCAAATTCAGTACGTAAACCACTGAGGTCGATGCACATTCACATCTTCCTCTCATTATGTCAGTGCACCAGTCTACAAGAAGTATGATCGGTCAATGCACATGTTAGGCTTAGGTCTGAAAGGTTTATGCATAGTTTCATACTATGTTTGAAAAGTTGAAGAATGTATCAGTCCTTCATCAATTTAGGTCAATGCATCTTTACTTTGTCGAAACAAAGGTCGATGCATGTTTCTGCATGGTTTAACAAAGGTTGATGCATGTTTTAACAAAGGTCGATGCATGTTTCTGCAAGCAGTAACAAAGGTCGATGCATGCTTCGACAAGTAGTAATAAAGGTCGATGCATGTTTCTGCAAGTAGTAACATAGGTCGATGCACATTGCATCTTGCGTAAAAGCAAGGTCGATGCATATTGTACCTCATGTAAGGTAAAGTTGATGCATGTTGTGTAGCATGGTATATAAGGTCGATGCACATTTTTCAATATACCTTGTAAGGTCGGCACACATGCTGCATTCAAGTCTATGCACATTCTAGAGTCTATGCACATTTAGGTTTCAAGGTCTATGCACACTTTCTAGCCTATGCTCATATAAGTCTGTGCATGTTCAAGGTCTGTGCATATGATGCAATAAGGTTGATGCTCATGCAAGACCAAGGTCGATGCACTTCTGGTTTCATGTTACTAAGTCTGAGCATCATAATCCATGCTCTAAGGCATTTCTAGAACACTCATGTGATAAGTCTGAGCATATGAATTCTCTTATTATTTTCCAAGTATGAACTCTAGTGCATAAGGTGTTTGACTAAATGCCTTTGTTTTGATTGGCAGGGACTTAAGTCACTAAAAGACCCAGGATCAAACATATGAAATGCAGCATGCCTTACACTCAGTATGGTCACATGGCGCGAGGTCTTTATCCACAGGCATGTGATCCAAGATGGGGATCTCATCTGAAGATTCTGCCACGTGGACAGCGTGCTTTCATCTCCTGACACGTGGACTTCTAGTAGAGCACTTCTTTTCAAATTTCCCTAGGCGGGAACATGTTTCCCACGCGCCTTACTCTCGCGAGCCTATAAATAGAGGCCAAGTCACTCAATCAAGCATATAGAGAGAAGCAGAGAGCAGAAGTGTGAAGCATCATCGAAGAAGAGAAGGAGCATCTTGGAGAGCAGAAGAGCCAGAGTTTGAGAGAGAGAAGAGTCCGAGAGAAGATTGAGAGAAAGGGTCTTCAAGGTTCAGAGAGAAAGAATAGAGTGCCATACGTTGTAGAGTTAGTCTGAGTGAGAAGAGAGTTTGAGAGAATCTATCTCTGTAAGTGACTTCTGGATCAAATCTAGAGTCAATTTGCTCTGTGAGAGCTACATTGTTTCCTTGATCATCTTTGTTTTTTCCGTTTGATTTCTTATTTCCTTCAGTGTATCAGTGGTCAGCAAGTTGTGGTGCTCAGTGGTGAGGAGTGTTCCTCAGTTAGCAAGCTATGAAGCTCAGCGGTCTGGGACGTGTTCCCCAAAGCTGTGGATCAGCGATTTGTATTGATTTATTCCCCAAAGCTGTGGATTAGGGGTTCTCAAGTTGTGTGTCAGCGGAAGCCTTACTCAATTGAGTAAGGGGTGGATGTAGATCTCTGGATAGAGATCGAATCACCTTAAAAATCTCTTTGCAATGCGTGTGCATGAGTGTGTGCTTTTACCTTTTCCTCATCCTACAAGTCATTGAATGCTTAGAATAGATTTCTGAATTCCTGATATATTTCGTCTCTGTTTGAACCTTCAACCAGTGTTGTATATCAAAAGGTTTAGTCAGAAGGGTAATGTCATCATGACTCACTTTACATAATTCACATGTCCATTCCAACTACTGATTCACTCAAGGTAAGCTTGAATTAGCAACATACAAGGTCTGTGCAACTTTGTAAACCAGGTTTGTGCACATATAACCCCAAGGTCGGTGCACGTTGTGATTTAATGCACAAGGTCTGTGCACATTTGGTTCAACGGTTGGTGCACTTCATGCCACTGCAAGCAAAGGTCTGTGTACATGAAAACTCAAAGGTCTGCACAAATGTTTAAAGGTCTGAGCATATTACTGTGCAAAGTCGGGGCAGCTGAACAGTCTATGAATCAAACTCAAGCCAGAAAGGTCAAAGCATATGCCTATAAGGACGATGGCAAGTGTTTGATGAATTGCCTAACTGAACACTCAAGTGCTAGCATAAAATCTCAAGGCACGGGAGCTCGAACCAGGTGATGGCACGTAATCCCAAGTCAGCCAATGATGGGCACGTGTTTCTTCAAAATGGCAGGTAAGTGGCACGTGAGCCCAGGGAGCATATGTTGAGCACGTGACCACCTTAAAGAGGGGTATTAGAAGAAGTTCTCCAAAACACCTCAGATGCAACCTGTGAGAATCCCACGTGCGGACTTCACTTTGGCACGAAACTATAGGCCACCTGGGACTTCATTTTGGCACGAAACTATAGGCCACCTGGGACTTCACGTTGGCGCGAAATCAAATGGACACGTGGTAGATTATCTGAGGGCAGTCTTTGGGGAATATTCTTCTCCACGTGGATGGTTTCTTTTGCCAAGACCTTTTAGCCTACGATGCCTTGTTCTATAAATAGGAGTCTTCTTGCTAGGAAGAAGTGTGTGAAGAGGCCGCCAGAGAGGAGCAGTAAAGAGAGAAAAGAAGAGAGAGCAGTGAAGAAGAAGCAGCTAAGAGCCCAAGTGAGAAAGAAGAACAAGAAGAAGAAAATGCAGAATAGAAGCAGCAGCCGCCATAGATGGGAGCCAGTAGAAGAAGAAGAAGAAGGGAGAGCTGAGAGCTGAGAGCAATGAGCAGATAAAGAGAAAAGTAAGTGAGCAAGATAAGAAGAGAGAGTTCAGAGAAGGAGAGCATGTGAAGAAGGAAGAGTGAGCAGCCGGTGTTGATATTTGAAGATCTGTTTCAAGATTGGTCTCGTGGATCAAATCCAAAGCCATCCTGGTCTTTAGAGCTATATTCTTGTTACTTTCATTTTATCCTTTTTGTGTTTGCTCTTTTCCACTTTGTTCTTCTGATCCTCTGGTTTGAGGTTGGGTTCCTCCTGAAGATTCAGGAGAAGGGAGGCCGTGTCTCCGGTTAGCGAGTGGCGGGGTGTCACTCGTGGTTTTCCCTTTGGGTTTCAGAGGAAGGGAGACTTAGGTCTCCGGTTGTGAGTGGCTGGGGTCACTCACGGTTTCCCCTCCAGTTTGGAGGAAGGGAGGTTTGCCTCCGATTCTAGTTCTGTGGATAGCAGAGCTAGGGTGCTGGTCTTGTGGGGAGCAAGACCAGGTCGAGGGATTTGTCTCCCTTAGGGCAAGCTGTAGGGTAGCGGTTGTTTGCAGACTGAGTCTACTTCTTGCTTGGAGCAAGGGAAGCCTCACTCAATTCCGAGTGGGGGATGGACGTAGGTCTGTGGTAGCAGACCGAACCATCTAAAACTCTCTGTGCCGTGGTTTGTGTTTGAGAATTTGTCCAACTCCATTTCCTCTACCTCCTTCACAACTCGAGTGTGAGTTGAGTCTGCGCGGATATTTCATTGTTGGTTAAGTGGTTGATGGTTGGTCTGACCGATGTATGATCAGTTCATGTTATGCAATCTCAACGTGTGCTATGCATTCGAGTCTTGTCTCGCATGGGTTGCAACATTGTTAACAGGAATTGCTATATGATTCACTGGGTCACACTTACATCCTTCATCCATTCAGCACACTGAGCGACAACTTCCATTGCCGTTAACTGATGCCTTTCGACTGGTTGAGCATCTCCAGGGAAGTCAATGTTTACTCTTGTGTCAAGATCAGATTAGTGTGTAGTTTGGTAAGTCCTTAGTATTATCCTCTACTGTGCAAGCTTCACTGAGAAGTGTCTGAGAATGTGCACCAGATCCGAAGGGCACATTCCAAAACTTGACAGGCCATCCTCTGATTCTCCCACAGACCAACACCACGTTTGATCCAAAACCTCACTTGGACACCGCATCCAGACATATCCCTACGCCAACTCTACCCTCTCAGCGGAGCACGGCGGAACCAATGGACAAGATCCTGGAGTCTTCAGGCTTCACCTTACTTGACTCAATCCTATAGGGGAAATCCTCCTATGCTGGTCATAGACCAAGGACCGACATTCCACATCAATGTCTCATCAGAGTCCTCTGCACACAAGCACCGTCCTTCGTCTCGTCTCATCGAATCCTATCTCATCTCAATTACTCCAAGAGGATGCCTACTAATCCTGATTCCGCTCTCACCACAGAGCCACAGGACACAACCTGAATAATTCACGGCACGCAACTTCAAGATGGGAAAGTGCCACCTGCCTCTACAGTGACCTGGTTGATGACGTCCCGACCAATGCACATGGGTCCCCAGACAATACACATCTCACCACCACTGAGTCCTCTCCCACATCATTCTGAAACCTCTAGGCTCATCTGACCTCTTGATAACACAGACCCTGTCATAGCCGATCACACGGCTAGCATTACCAGCCACTCACAGCTACCAACTGAGACCCATAATCTCTTAGAGATCACTTCTCCAAAAGCATAGCCTCATCTATGGTCACAACTTCCAACACAAGAACAGGGTACTCATGCGGCGCACTCACCAACATATTTTCCAAATTCTCCCCCTAGCTAGTGTCACAAATCATAATGCCTCAAGCAACGACACGGCAACAACACACCTACACTGAGGAACCAATCCTCTGATGCTCAACACATTCTCGAAATCTGCCTGTAGCATCCAACGCTATGATCCTTGCACTCTGATTCACACACACAACCATCACAACCACTCAGGATCTGCCATCCCGACAATCCTCTACAATTCCATAGGCTCTGATCCTCAACACATCAAAAATCACAACACCGGTCACAAATTCTCACAAACACCACCCAACCGACACTCATCCTTCCAGAATAATGCCAACACCCTTACACATCAGGGAATGGGCAATGCTTCTCACTGGCAACCACCTTGCCAACACACGGGACGTGTCTCGCACGGACTCCATGGCACACGAAGGCCAACTAACATGGACGCATGATGCGAGATGACGAACCTTAACCTGACGCGATCTCCTCCAACCAAGGGAAAAACTCAATACTCCTCCGACCAACGGAAGGTCCCCGTGGTCGACCTAACCTCGAAGCTTGCACACGCTAGGAATAGCACCTTCCAGCACCGAAAAAACCATTACCTCCATCAGGTCAGCACCTCCGACACACTCACAAAGTGTCTTGTCAGACCACGATCACAACACCTCTCGATACACCATCGCTGCGACTCCTCGAACTGCAACACACCATGCCTCGAGCTACAACACGAGCCATAACTGGCACTCGCCAACACTCACTCTCAAACCACAAGCTTGCCACTGAGCCTTCACATCTCGAACCAGATCCAGGGCAACCACATCCCAATCCATGAAGATCCTTCGCTCATCCGAGCATATCTCGACCAGAGTGTCGGCTCTGCCACCTCAAACGATGATCTCAATGCCTCAGGGGCTAGATGAACCCCAAGCTGGGATGGCCAACCCGATAACAACTCCCTCAGAGCATACTCACGGCCACCAAACCATGAGCAATCCTCGCTAGCCACCTGACCTCACTGTAGAATCCTCGAACACAACACCGTAGTGGCACACCTGTCGACAACCTCTGCCCAATGCAGCACAACTGGGGCCACCATTGATTAGGGAGAAAGCTCTTGACCTCGATCCTTAGACCCCACGCCGACACTCCGACGATGATAGCAACCACCTTCACAGCGCCAATGACGCGCACTCATGCTCCCACGAGAGAAACCAAGTGAAAAATAAGCATGAAACCCTATGCCAGCTGCCGACTATACTGGACCTTATGGACTCTGATCACTATAATATTGGCCAGGACACTAGCCGCCCTCATCTCCCTGTTTCTGAAGCTATGTTTAACTGTTATATATGGTTTGACGTGATGGTTTAATGGCTCATTCAATAAAATGCGATTATCACTTTATCATTATTATCATTGATGAACTTTACTAACGTGTGCTAATGCAGCTGCAGGTCTTCACAGCTATGGGACCAGAGGGCGGTAAAGCCCCCATTATCTTGCATTATCGGTAGAATGCCAGAGGCTCATAGCTTCAGGCGTATAAACTCTGAGTTCCTCTTTTAAAAAAATCATGAAGAGTTTAAACTCCTTAAGCTATTCGATGGCCGCCTGCTGCCTAAACACGGGATGACGGACTTCCTGAATTCTTGACTATGCTAAACTACAATGTGGAACAACGGACCCCCATCGGGATCCGGACCACGTCTGTCACCAAGCATGGGATGATAGACTTCTCAAACTCTTGATCGATTGGTTCAGAGGCAGGCAAATAAACCCTCCGGCTTTGCATTAGATAGGTTTTTATTTTTAAACCCAACATGTATCATATAGGTCTCTTTAGCCCCATTTGAAAGAAAATCCAAAAAAAAAGAAAAGGGAATATATGTAAAAGAAACAAAAATTTACATACATTTCATCTGGAAGCCGTGACGCATAAGCAGGGAGGCCACGTTGATCTGACCAACCCATGGTTTGTGGTCCCCGCATCTGGTTTTTCGAGTCCCTCGATTTGGCAAAATTTGCTCGAATGAGTTTATGTGATTCCACTCTAATTTCACCAATAAAAATGTGTTTTATGCAAGGCCGTTTTCAGTATTTTGTGATTCAACGAGTCATTGTATTCTCATATCCTGATATTTTTACTTGCCTTTGTTTAGGTCTTGTATCTCCTTGAGCATCGGATTGTGTTTTCGCCCCCTCAAGTCCCACAGCGCCATTCTAGGGGGGCCCCCGTGGCCGCAGATACAAGTCCTCTTAGATTAATTGTCCTTCCCTACCTTTGCCAATGACTTACTTGATTACTTGATGCTCGTGCAAGCCTGTGTGAAGCTTGTTTTCCACTCAAGAATCCCCTTGAGCGTGTTGCCCTCATTAGGCTTGTTTCTTTTCCAAAACACCCATTTATCAGTCCGCTGGGCTCCCTTGCAAAACGGGCATTCCGGAGGGGCATTTGTAGACGCCTAATTTCGAACATCTCACGGATCCCCAATGGACCTTCGTGTGAATGATGTTAATTATGGTACTTGATTTCCTGATGTTTTGAGTTTTAAAGCCTAGCCCGTAGCCTTAAAGCTATTGGGCCTCGTACACTTAGGCGCCCAAGGAGCATGGTCTGGGTGGCCAAAGACTTGGCCGCCCCCAGTCCTGGGCGACCGGGGCGATGGCCGCCCTGGTCTGCTAGGTGGCCAGAGTCCTGGCCACCCTCCCTTCAAGGAGGCCAGGGCGATGGCCGCCTTCCCTAGCTGGGTGGCTAGCTGCCTGGCCGCCTTCTACTACTGGGCGACCAAAGGCTTGGCCGCCCTCCTCTGTTTACTCGGTCAGAGAACGTGGCCCAGCTCGTGGGCACGTTTCTTTCCCCCATTCTGCACGATTTTTCCCACGACTTGTAACTCCCAGCCCAGGGAACAAAACGGAGGATCTCTCCAGTGCGAAGGGGGGGGATTTTTCATTTTTTTGGTTTTTGGGTGCAGGAGGCGATCGAGGGGGAATATCGGAGTGGAGGGAGTTCCTCCCAGAGAGTGAGAGGAGTCGTCATCTTCCTCTTTCCTCCCTGCACTGGTTTGAACCCCTAGCCTCATTTCCTACTTGTGTCACGGCTTCCAGGTAAGTATGTAGCATTGCATATAGTGATCCCTAATCTAAGAGGTTTCTTCCCAAAACAAAGGGAAGGTGGGTGGTCGAAAGTCTCGGCCACCCCTCCTTCCCACCACCCCCAGGTAATCTCGCCACCATCGTTACCGCCTTGGTCTATTCACTAGAGTAGATACTACATCATAAGCTTGACTAATGGCCTTCTTTCCTTCAAGTCAAAAGAGACAATCTCACAATAATTCTTTCAATCAATCCTTTATTCATTCATTCAATGTTTAAGATACATCATCCTCTCAATGAATCTTTATACATGAATCATGAAACTCAAAGCACATTCAATTTCACATCCGCGCGGGGCCAAATCTTGCACAATGCCTTCACGTAAGCTCGGGAGCTCTCCTCATCCTCTGTCACCTCTGCCTGCAAGGTACGGACTTGACTGATCTCCCACATGGTCAGAGCGCTCCGGCCCGCCTGCTCATCCTCCTCGGTCCCAATCTTCCTAGCTTGAAGGGGAGGGAAGTGTGAGAGTGCTGGAACCATAGTACGGGAAAGTCCAACATGTAAGTAGCACAAGTGGGGGTTGTAGAGTGCCAAGGTAGTGTTCCCCACTAGCTGGAGGTCCAACCCTAGTCTCTAGGGTAGTCTAAGGGTAGTGCCCTACAAGGCCCATGGTCGCATTATGAACTTCTCAAGTGGCAAGGTGTTGAGGAAGAGCCGCCAATCGTTCCTTATTTTCTTATCTGCAGTCTGACATTCAACCTATTCAGGAAACTCGGATGCAACTCCAATAAAGAAGAGTGGGTGGCTCCCAAATATACAGCTCGCTGATGGCACATCCTCCTTGGGTAGAAATTTCACTCTAATCCCTATCCAACACTCAAGGACTATCATAGACCCAAAGAGAGGACCCCTAAGAGAAGCTGAACTAAGACCCTCATAAAGGTAAGAAAGGATGGCTTGAGAGATAGACAAACCTTGCCACAACCCACTGAGGACACTAAGGTTTGGAATGTCCAATAGGTGGTCGGTGGTAGAAAAGAGCAAAATTCCACATAAGCAAATAGAAGTGGCCTTGGCTATGACCTCATTCCACCCACACTTATTTTTACAATGGGCGGTAATCCATTGGGCCATAGGGATCAAGTGAATGTGCCAAGAGCTGATCATGGTTCTAACATCTTTTGTATTGGGTATGAACTCCCCCAAGATGAGTGAAGGGTCTATAGAGTTAACCGTGTGAGACACTAGGTCCTCATCCCCCACCTTAGTCTTAGGAAGGGCTAAGTATGACTCAATCTCCTCTATAAGGACAGTAGCTTCAAAGGTTGGGAAGATAAAGGTGTGTGTTTGAGGGTGCCATAACTCCACTAGGGTTGAAATACTATGCCAATCAAGGGAGATTTTCAGGAGATTTTTGGCTAGAACTAGTAATAGGTGAAGGTGCCATGCCTTTAAGATTGAGATAACATCTAAAGGGAGTTCCTTTATCATGGGAGACACCCACTTCAGGTTGGAGTAACATCGTGGGCCAGGAAGGAACTAAAGAAAGAAAGAAAAAAGAGAATAAAATGAAGAAGAGAAGAAGAAGAGAAGTGATATGATAAGTTTGAGAAAATTAATGAAATTTAAACATCATTGACTTAGCCTACCTCTCTTGAAGGACTGGTGCTTAGATGATTGGGGATGGAGGTCAGCTGCTGCAGCTCCCCATGCTTCTTTTTTGCCGATCTTGGCCCGTTGTAGACACTCCCACCCATTGTGCTAGCTTCAAAGGACCTCTTCATGATGATTTGGGTGTTTTTAATAAAGATTTCAAGGCTTAAGGAGAGGATTTTTTGTGAGTTGCGAGTTCAGGGTGTATTCTTAGTTATAGGGCTTAAGTTCCTGGCCCTATTGCATTTGGATTGAGACTGGGGTGCCTCAATTTGAGTTAGAATAGGTCTTAGCATAGTTTGGGTGATGTTATCCACGGGTTAGGACTCTCCTGGAGAGTCCTGCTCAGGTTTAACTATGTTTCCTCCCTTGTGGTCTATTGCACGACCGCTAGGCTCCTCTAGCGATCGTTTGATGACTGTTTGTCCCCTCTCTTCACCGCCTTCTATCTCGCACACCTAACGGTCTCATCAGGACCGTTTAGCTTCCTTTGCGGTCTCGTGAAGACCATTTTCCTACTGCTCCTGGTTTGTGTCCACCCTCCCTCCGCGGCCTTCTGCAGGACCACCACCTAGGATGTAGCGGCCCTATTGTGATCTTTTTCTCACCCGACCCAAGTGTTCTCTCCTGAATCCCCCCCTGTCTTCAGTCTTCATGCTTTCAAACCTACGTCTCTATCTCCCTCTATCCTGCCCTTAGGCGTCGTCATTTAGAGTTAGTGTTAGCATCCACACATTTGCATTTTTAGAAATCCAAAAGAAAAATCATGTTTCCACTAAATCAAAAGCCATGTACATGCATGTGTCCATAAAGGGGAAAACGGGGCAAGGGTGTAAAATAGCTCTCAGGCTGACCCCTCTCTAGAACCTTCACTGTCGCCAATGCCCTCATGCTTCTTCTCAGGTGGGCCCGTGGCAATGCTGCCCTCCTCACGACATCATTGTCTCTCCGCATCCTCATTCCTCCGATGGCCGGAGGAGCTGGTAAGGTAGTCCCGGTACGCATTGCTCCGTGCACCACTCTGCGATGTGCTCCGTTCAGGCCCTCTGCCTATCATCCGGACCATGCTCTCCACGGCTCGTAAGTAGCTCGATCTTCAACTCATAAGCCTGTCACCAAGCCTCCTTCTCCTTTGCACGATAGTCATCCACCTCTGCCTCCCTAGCTCTCAGGCGCTCCACCTCTGTGCGAAGGAGGGCCACCTCTACTACCTCTACCCAAAGCCGCTCCGCCTTACTCAGCGCAGCTGCTAGCTCTCTCGTCTGCATAAGAATTTAGTGTTAGTCATTTACATTTTCATAATCATCAAGTCAGAAGGAAGTGTGTTTGGTTTGCTTACCCTCTCCACGAGAGTGGCCTCAGCCACCTCAGCCCGAGCAATCGCCCAAGCGAATTCGGCATCTGACTCAGCCCGATCCGCTGGTGGCTGGGAGGAAGAAGATGGAGCGTCTGGACCCTACCGCTGTGCTCCCTCAGCCTGCTGCATTTAGAAGTCAGTAAATCAGTCTCATAGCATTTGCATATTGAGTCTGAGGTCAAGTAAAACTCACTAGAAGCTCCAGCGAGTGCTATAACTCATCCTCTACTGGATGGTAGAGTGGAGGAGACCTTGGAGCTTCGCTATCCGCCCCTGGGGGTCTAGCTGCATATAGAAAAATTAGGCTGTCAGTGCATCGGATGTCATTAGAAAGCATGAAGTTAAGAGAGTCGTACCGGTCATCGAGAGCCACGAAAGACCTAGTATCCGTAGCACTTGGCGTAGGCCTTCAAATAGGCCTCATCGCTCGTGGCTCGGGCTCGCACCCCCCGACCTCTCCTCTTCCAGTCGCGGACCTAGTCCACCGCCCGGGTGACCCAGCTAATCTCGCCGGTCAGTCCTCGGGAAGATCGCCCTACACGCTCCTCCTCTCTCATCAGGAACTCCACCTCTAGCTGGTGGACGCCCCTAGTCCTCAAGACTAAGCGGTGGTGTAGTGGCTCGATGATGTTCATGCAGTGCAACCACACGTCCCATCCTGCATATGCTTGGGCCGCCTCCACCCGCGGCTTCCCGTCCTGCCCCTTATCTCGATACAGTGTCCAGTGCACCTAAAAGGGGAGGTCAGTCAAGTCCAGTGTCAGGGTCAAAAGCATTTAATTGCATTTAGGAGTCTAAGGTTTAGAGTCTTACCGATGCAGAGGGTAATGTGTAGATGTCATCCTGGATCACCCGCACTAGGCGTCGCAGTGACCCGATGTCCCGAACCGCCATCCACTGCCTTACGATGGGAAGTCGGTCGGGGGGTACCTCCTTCCCTCTCCCTAAGCCAGGGAGTTACACGTAAGTCCATACCTGCATTGTCAATGGTCAGCATATAGCAGTCAAATTCATAATTGCATAGGCATTTGAAGTAGAAGGGTTACATGTAGTAGTGGGGAGAACCCGCCCAACATCGTCTGCCGAGCTGTGGTGCTAAGGGAGTTGAACAGGAACACTAGTGCGGCCGTGCCACACGCATAGGCTCCGACTGTGTCCAAGTCTGCCGGTAGTGGGAGGAGCTTGCAGCTCACTCCGTCAGCCCTCGTCGTGAAGATCAACTTCCCAAATAGTAGCATCAGGAACTGTCGAAGGATGATGTCTACCTCGGGACCCAGTCCCACTGCTACTCTCTGTCTGGCTCGATCTGTCAACCGCCCCAAGTGCTCCTCTGGCAGCTCTCCCATGACTATGGCCACTCCTCTCAATCCCAGGCTCTCCTGGAGGATCGCTCATGCCAGCATGGACGAGTGGTGTCCCGGCCTCTTCAACTCCAGTTCCAGTAGCTCCCACTCCAGCTCTCTGTAGTCGGCATGTGTCATCCCAGTCACTGGTGCTCCATTGACCCGTAGTCCCGTGATCCTCGCCACATCCTCTAGCATGGGGATCATGTGTCCCCACGGGAATAGAAACGCCCTACTGACTGGATCCCACCGATTGTGAAGTGCTGAAAGGAGGGCTATGTCCAGCCTCATGACCTCCATCCCAAGGAACTTGGTGAATCTCATCACGGCTAGCCTCTCCCTCTGGAAGTCCGACAATGCCAGGTACACTGCTCGGACCTGGAGCCATGATATCCTCGTCTGGCATTTTCCCTATATACATTTAAACATTCAAGGTCAGTCATATAGCCCATAAGTCATACATTACATATTGTGGTGGTACTTGTTGTGGTGGTTGGGGTATTGGAAACAGAGGTCGTGGTGCTAGGGGAGCAGAAAACTGGGTGTTGCATTGTGGTTGCTGCTAGAAGCGGGATGGGAAGGACTAGTTAACAGCCTGTACCTGCTCGTTTGTTTGTACTCCCTCAGTTACTGGGCCTTGGGATTTCTTATAAGACTTGGGCTTCTGGGCTTCGAACAAAGAGTGGAAGGGGGAGTCTTTAAATTGGGTCTAGATAAACCAGGCCCGGTTGTACAACTAATGCATATTTGAAATATCATTCATTATCAAAATGTTCCGAAATGTCAGAGTGGCATTAGAAATCAACAATTTAACTTCTTCTTCTTCTGGGATCTGCCCGGGCACACGCGAGGCCATCTGCCTACATCGATCTGCATACATAGCAAAGTCCTCGTCTGCCTTCATCTTTTCTGCAACTAAGTTTATAAAAGAATACTCAGGACCAACCCGATCCTGGAATCTCTGAATAAACTTCTCCTTCACGATCTTGAAACTTTTCGCCTCCTCCAGAGGCAAGATATAGAACCATTCAAGTGCCACCCCGTCCAGGGATCGGCGAAGCAAATACGCCATCAGGCGATCGTCGTTCTGAAACTGCGCTGATTCATAAAGGAACTCCCTTACAGGAATAAACGGGTTGCCATTCCCATCATATTTTTGGTATACGGGGAGCTCAGATTGGGGAGGAAAGTGAATGTCCCTAAAAATGGGAACGAGGATATCAGCGAGGGATTGTGGGCCGACCCTCTTATGGCGGAGATCAATCTGTTACTGCATGGCAGCCCACTTGTCAAGAATTTTCCATTCCTGGGATGGAGGAGTCAAGGTAGGAGGAATAAAACCTGGATAAGGAGTAGACGGATGAACCGATGGAGGGGGAAGCTCGTAAGATGGATAATGGGCTAGGGAAGGGCCCATATCGGAATAGGCAAGCTGGGCTGCCCCTGGCTACAGGCGAGCAAAATCAGCCGAGGCCACAAGGGCCTACGGTGCTGGAGAGATGGTGGTGGAGGGATCCAAATAAGAGGGTGCGGGGATCTAGGCCTTCCCCTTGTCCTGAAATTGATGGGCCGAGGTAGAGGCCTAGCCCGATTCCATATTGGGAAATCAAAGAACCTGAGCACGGATGGGAGTGAGATCAATGGGGGCCGCGGAGGTGGCCCCTAGTCCACTAATCAGACAGGTGGAGGTGGCGACAGCAGGCACTCCAGAAGGCACAGAAGACGGGGCATCTGCCCCCTGCAAGGCTTGTTTCAGAAGATGGAGTTGAGTACGATCAAGCTGAGCCATCATATGCAGGATATGACTGGCCGAATTGGAGGAATCAGAAGGAGAGGGCTGGGCGCCCTCAGCGGCAGTAGATGGGAGAGGAGGGGCGGACCCCTCTCTCCCCTGAAAGAAAATGACCCTAGGTGGGTCCACTAAAAGCCCTTGAGGAAGGGAATCCTCATGGGTATAGGAGAGATCATAGGAAGACATGGCTAGGGGTGAGTCAAACAATGGGTTAAAATAGGCGATGAAATGGGAGTTACCCCTAGGAGATGATCTTATGGGGAAGAAGCAACTCCACATGCATCGGACACTAGGGGAAATGGAACACAAGCAACCCTAACCACGATCTAAGCAAACAATTCAAACAAAAAGCATACAATGAAGGGGAGAGATAAGAGAAGAATCAACCAATTAAACAACCAAGTTCTTAGATGATGCACGAAAATTTTTTATAAGTTCCTCTTTAGGACCTATTGACAGATGAAATATGAGCGGAGACAGAGATGAGACCAGAGCCAGCAAATGAAGACCCTTAAGATCTCTACAGAGTCAGAACTGAAGAAGAGCCGTCACTAGTAACTATTTACCCGGCTGTAGCCTTCCCCGGCCAAGCTGATATCTGGTGTTGTCATCACCCAGGTGGCAGTACTGATGAAAACTCCAGTCTACTGACTGATGTGTTCTGATAAGAAACTATATCGGCCCACCAATCCTGATTTCAATTCCAATCATCTTTTCGAGGATTTTCCTCTTCAGATTTTGTTTACAGATTTGCACTGCATCTTCTTGATGTAGCGGCCGCCTGCACCTCATGCTGAAATTGCGCCATCTTTTAATATATTCGAGAGCAGTTTCATCATCTCTCTGCTTAGAAGCATATAATTCGGCCATGCCTATTTCTCTTTCAACAACGTGAAACCGTTCCCGAAACTTCCTTTGCACATCTAGCCAGTCGTTGATAGACCCGGTCGATAAGTTAGAATACCACTCAAAAGCGAATCCTGTGAGGGAGGACCAGAAGAACTTGAGTAGGTAGGATTCATCAGCTGCGAGGTCACCCATTATGCTGACATAGTAAGCTATGTGCTCTTTCGACGAACCTTGTCCGTTAAACTTCTCAAACTTCGGCGGTTTATTGACGCCGGGAGGTAGCCTCTTGGCCGCATGATGGACAGGGTAGGGTACCTTGTACACATCAAAAGTGGCATAATCATCATTGCCTCTATCAGCCAGCTTCCTTTCAATCATCTGTTCTACGATTATTTTATTCGCCATGACCTGGTCGGTCGGGTCTGGCCCGAAGTAGGCATGCTGCATTTGCGGTGTCATCACTGTTGCCTGAGGTGCTGCGACAGTTCCTTGGTGTGGAATAACCAGGGGTTGTGCTGAAGTTGTATGTTGCTGCGGGGGGGGGGGGATGCCCCCTGTGTAATCAGGTGTCAGCTGAGACGCGGTCGCCTGTAGTGAAGCTTCAAGGGTTTGGCCCTCATTTCCCAGGGTTTTAGGAGAGACTTCCACCTGTCTGGAGGCAGATGTTTGAGCATTCTTTTCATTCAGTTACTTTTTCAATGCTTCAACCTCCTGCCGATATTCTTGCAACAACATCAGCATTGCGGGGTCATGCATGGTGGGGTTGAGAGTGACACCTCCTTCCCCAGCCGAATTTTCTTCGGACAATGTGGGTGGTCTCCTGTCGTCACCTTCAGCCACAACTACGTTGACGGTGACGACCATAGTAGTCTTGTCCCGACTGGTTTCTTCAACAAGGGTCCGCAGCGCTTCGCCGATTTGAACTGGAGTTCGGGGCCAAGCTCGCTCGGACGCCTGGATATGTTTAAATCTGGTTGGCTTCGGGGCTAGCCCCCTTTTGATTTGGCTTCGACGTGAGCCAATTTTTCTTGGGCCAGCACTTGAAAGGAGTTGTGTACCGGCACTATTGAGATCACCTTGCTGGGTGTAATCACGGCCTGTCGACCATTCAGAAACACTCGGACGCTTCCGATGAGTACGGATTTGCCCAACGTGGATAGCCGACTTTGTAATGTGCCGGGGTTCTTCTTTGCCACCCTCCTAGCGGCTAGTGCACACTTCTTGTTGACGAAAGTACGAGAATCAATACAGCGAGCATGGCAGCCCACTACAGCAGCTTCAGTTGGGGTCACTTCGGCAACGACGACCGATTCCATCTCCCGGATATGCAGGAGCTCCACGACTGCGACCCCCAAGAAGTTGGGAAAGCCGACTACTGGCGGGAAGCTGCCGAACTGAATGGGCACCCCAAATAGCCATGCTCCGCATGACTCGCGACGGCGAGGGGTCCGAATGACATGGCCATCGTAGTTGTCAAAAAATAATCTGCGAGATTGGATCACACAGTTAGAATTTTAAAAAGAGGCCATTGGGCCCCTAATCCTGGCAAGGAGATGAAGGGAAGCCTCTGTCCCACCGGGCGTGCCAGACTTGTGGACGCACTTTTTGGGATACTTCATTTATTTGCTTGTTCAATTCAATTATTTGTTTATTTAGTGCGTGAGCGTGCCAGTCACCTAGGTGACGATTTATTCAGACTTCGAGGAAGCCCTTGGTGCGCTCAATCTGACTAGTCAGACGATTGTGTGTATCGTGTCGGGACAAAAATCCACCGTGCCATAAAGGCCACGACGTTAATTACATCCCCTCGGAGAGGGAAAAACCCTTGATTAGTCGCCAGGAAAAGGGGCCCTCCATCCTAAGCCAGGGAAAACGACGCTCCGAGAAAATGACACACGGAGACCTGAGGGGACACCGAGAACCCTCAGCACAACTAGACACAAAAGTCGAGGTAAAATGATACCTCGAGGCATCCAGAACAAGGTCTCAAATTGGACAAAGTTGTTGAGACACAACAAGGCTACCTATCAACTACTGGGTGACCCCGAGTTGACTGGAACACGACATTGACGACACACGTAGACACACACACACTGCATGCACAAACATTCATGGCCATCCCATCATGGTCACAACCCTCATAGGATGTTAATAGACACCCATGAGTCATGGGCAAACCATGAGATCAAGCCAAGACAAGCAGAAATCGGAGCGGTGGATGACAACAACACTATGGGCAAAGCGAACCATCACTCAACCGCAAGGTGAACCCGATAGTCAAGGCACAGCCGCTACGCAACCAGAAACAAGGACACTAGCAGTTCTAGATTGAGTCGTTAGGGTACTGTCGCAATAAAGGAAAAGACCACACCCAGTCACCTAAACCGACCAATCCAGACAACCACCAACAAACAGACACTGCCCTAGAACACAACCCTAAGACAGACAGACACGGAACAGGACAACGGCTATCACGGCCAACAAGAGGACTATAACGCACTAGCATATGGGCGTTACCTGCTATAATGGACCACAGAAGGGGCATTATGGTAGATAGACTAAAAACACCAATACAGACGATATAACGCACCAAGACAAGGGCGCTATATCAGCATAACGCACCAGGATGGGCACGTTATGGCCAACGGATCAAAACTCAAACCAAGGGGAATATAACGGACATCTATAGGAGTGTTATACAAGCTTAACGCACCACAATAGGCGCGTTAAAGCCAACAGACCCAAAACACTAACACAGACAAGAAGCATATAACGGACCACAATGAGTCTGTCATATCCACATGGCGCACAAGGTTAGGTGCATTATATCAACTGCCAACCCATACAAAACGTCAGTCAACGCACAATAACGGACATGCACCGGGGCGTTATCTGATCATAATGCACAAGGAGGCGTCAGTTATGACTAACAGACTGACACGATCTTCGAGGAGCACGATCGTCAAGGGTCTGACACAGTAGAAGGCCTTGAAAACAACCCAAATATAACGTGCCTAGACAGGGGCGTTATACTCAAACAACGGACCAGGCCTGGTCCGTTATGCTCCATGACCTTGAAAGATGAAAATGAACGAACCATAACAGCCTGTTGAGGGACCGTTATGCCTATAACGGTCTCTGGTAGGACCGTTATACCAATCCAGTGACTAAAACTGTGGAATGGCCGAATCGGCCCATTCCACGCCCCATGCACGCTGTAGTGCAGGGGAAATATAGCCAATCGATGGGAAACGACCCCAGAAGGCTAAAAACACCACATGCATCCATCGAAACGCATTAAAACGTGAGATCGGGGCAATTCTGACGAATCGACCCAAATCGAGTCACAAGGGTTCCCGGACTCCTATCGGCCCCAAATGACGAGCAATCGACACGAAACTGGTGGGGTTAGGATCCTGACATCCCAACGGTCAATTTGACACTAATTTTACTGCGAATGGTTACCATTTTTCGGTGATCCCTGTAAACCCCAAAAATTACGACTTTCACTAAACTGGCCCGATCTCCCCCGATCGAGCACCATTCTACACAAAATTACAGGGAAAACATAGAAGATGAAGTAGCAGTTCATCTCCCTACCTCCACCGACAAAATCGAGCGCCGAGGCGACTAGACCGCGCCGAAAACCAACACGCGAACCGAACTGTCAGATTTGAATCCACCGTTTAGGATCGCACTAAATCCACGCCGTTCCTCGCTTCACCACGCGTCTCAGCAGCCTCCCGCGTTGTTACCTCGCCCACGGTCACCTCCGTCTACAGCCAGAGCTGATGGATTGAGAGAACAAGAGAGAACGGGAGTGAGAGAGTGGTCTGAAAGGTAGTGTATTGATTTGATCTATTATTACTACCTCTGTCGACGGAAAGATGAATATTTTACAAAGATTTCAATATTCCTTTTATTATGTAATTAAATGACTAAACTACCCCTCTCAAACACCAGATTTCTCACCCTTAACAAAAGAGAGATGAGAGAGACCTAGAGAAAGAAAGGGAGGGTGGTCCGGCGTTGGCAACCCACCCAATGATCAATGCAGAGAGAGAAGAGAGAGAGAGAGAGAGAGACCTAAAGAAAGAAAGAACGGGAGGTCCAACGTAAGAAGAGAGAGAGAGAATAAACAACATCATCTGCACTGACAGGAACCCCAATCTGTTAGCCACCACCAGCATTGTCTACCTCATCTCTACCCGAAACTCCTCCGGGTCGACGACCCCGCTGTCGGTCAAACTGAGAGAAGAGGGAGCCGTACAGCTGGCGGAGCTCATCATGGCTGGGCTTCACCTCGTCGACGCCGAAATGGGTCTCGAGAACCCTGAGGCTCCGGAGCTCCCCCTAGCCATCTCGGTGTAGGAGAGCAAGCCGTCATGGTTGGCGTCGAGGCTTGCGAACCGGTCCTCAACGGAGCTATTGAAGGACTGCTCGTCTTCCACAAAGTCATGGATGGGGATCTCCTGGAACAATTTGTCCCGGTTGCCAGAGTAGCAGAACAACTTGAGGGCTCGGAGGTTGGGGGAGCCCGTGATGATCGGCCCGAAGCACTGCCCGTTGTAAAGCTCTTGAGGTAGATGGTCTTGAGTGCAGATAGCGCACCGCCGGCGACGGTGAACACGGCGGGGCTGCCGACGGGCATGTCAGTGAGGCCACGGAGGTGTTTGATGGAAAACTCCTTGAGAAGGGGACAGTGGGCGAGCACGACGTTGATGCTGTCGGATCGACGGTTGCACTTGAGGACGAGCTTGGAGACGGAGTCAAATTTGGCGAGCAGAGACGGGACGGCCTCCAAGAGAACCACGCGCGCATCTAGGGATGGTGCTGGCTTTGGCCCTCCATCACCAGCCATAGCTTCCAGACCAGCGAGCAGCGCTGCCGGTCACCGGACCCAGCGCTGCGGTGGTGGCGTCTGCAGCCAGATCTATAGGGAACAGATGCAGACTGGCCCATCCACGACAGAGGGCGGTCGGGTTTGGTCGAGGGGGTGGAGCAGACGTGGCGATCTGGGGAAATGGAAGGAGCAGATGCAGATTTCACCTTGTTATCCTTGAAGCGCAGCGCATCTCCGAGTCTGCAGTAGGGATTCCGACTCTCTCTGGGCGAGAGTCCGCCAGCTGATCTCTCTCAGTATGCCCCCGCTCTCCGGCGAACTCTCTCCGGCGAACCTCACTAAGGTTTTCTGGAATCGGAGTAAGGGATGAGGGAGGAACGAAATTGGGATATATGAGTCTTTTTTTTTTTCAAATCATGAACATCATTGTCTTTTCTCACGTTGAGTTAAAGTTAACTAAGGTTAGATTCACAGCTGGTAACAGGAGGTTACAGTGATGGCATTTTTGCAGTATTTTGACAAAGATAAGGATATCTTTGCTAATGCATTTCCAAGCATGATATTTTTGTAAATAGACATTTAGCAATGGTTTATTTGCAAAATACACTTTTTAGTATCAGCATCCCATAGCTCTTCCAACGAGTGTCTTAGACCATAGGAAACATGTGACCATGTGACGCCACTTTATCTACATATTTTTTTCCTGGGGATTTTCTTAGGCATATAAGATTTTCTGCAGTAAGGAAATTGTGATGTCATGGGTTTTTAATTGTATTTTTAGCAAATCCTTGGGTATGGCATTCAGCATGCACCACTGCCTAGGCAGACCACTAGACTTTGAGGTTGGCACCTCAATTCGGATGCAGTCTTTTCTTGTATTATTTTTTTATCTTTAGATATTTTCAACTCCATGTCTTTGTCTGCTTCAAAAAAATTACTTGCTATATATTCTAAAAAGTTGACTATGTATACAAGTAAAAATGCAAGAGACAACCCATAATCATAATAACTGAATTTGGTTGGAGTTTAGAGGTGACAGATTTATAGGCTCACATAATTTTTATGACCAAACTAACCCTGAACTAATAGACTAATGACCAAACTATCCCAAGGGGGGTGCCCATGGGCCTAGCCCACTAGTTGGGCCCAATTGACTAACAAGCTGACCCATTAACCTATTAACTGACTCAAATGAAGAAAGATTACACATACATGACTTAAATAAAATAAAAATTACGTGACTAGACTCATAAAAATATGACGAACACAATGGCACATGTTGATGAACAATCTGAGCCTCGAAAAAATGTAGAGGGGCAAGGGATGTCCCCGTCACCGAGACCCCCCCTCCTGTGCGAGGTGTGGTGTTGTAATCAACTTGTTTCAGGTCAAGCATCACCGCCGCAGCGTGTCGACGTGTGCCCACACTTCCTCGCTCACCCTTGTCTCCGATTGGGATCGGTGTTTTCACACCGGTCAGGTGACCATCTGGTACCCTTGACTGGTTGCATGCTTTGCTAGTTTAGTATCACCTTTGAATGCCCGTCGGACAGTGAGATGAGAGCCCGGACTTGCTCACCACTTCTAGTGTGCCACTGCGGACCGTGAGAGAGTGCCACCCAAACCCACTCCCCGGCTTGTCGGCTCCCCATGAAGTTGGGAATCCTAGATCCTTAGAGGTCAGCATAAGCCCACTAGGTCCTCTAGAACATTCGGGTCCCACCTCAGACCCTCGCCATCATCCCTCAATCACCATCGGGAGATCGTACGCGTCGTGCAAGTGAGTCGCTAATGTAAGTCCATGTTAGTCCCTTGTATGCTTGCAGGTCTAAGTCCTAGACTCATTGCATCAGTCATCAACATCTCTGGGCTGTGCCATAGAAGATATACTCAGCAAGGAAATTTTTATATTGTTCCTGAACATCAAACAGGAGGTCGGCTTCGATCTTGACTCCTAGGGTAGGGTCATCTTTGAGGAAGACTATAAACAACTCGCCACCAGGCTCGGATGTTGCCAGCCCTTCCTCGGTCCCCTTAATCTCTTTGTTTTTCCCTTCTGGCCTTATGGCTTCGACGAAGATTATATAGCGCCTTTTGGCCGTTGCCTAGTTACCTCGGACCTCCCCCACGCCATTTTTGGTGGAGAACTTTATTTTTTGGTGATAGGTAGAGGGCACCGCCTTCGTTCAGATGAGGAGGCATCGGCCAAAGATGGCGTTATAAGCCATCATCCCTTTAATCACGATGAAGTCCACCATAACCGTAATGATTTTGGGTGGGGTGCTAATGATGACCGGTAGGCTTAGGGATCCCTTTGGATAAGTTGCCTAGCCGTTGAACCCATAACGCGGGGTTCGGATCGTGTGGAGTCTAGATGGATTCTTACCCATCTTGAGGAAACAATCATAAGAAAGTATATCAGGGGCACTACCATTGTCGACTAATATCCTATCTTGATGGGGACATCACCCATAGTTTCCTCTGGCTCGGCACCTCTCTCCCTCCTGGAGAAGGGTAGGGTGCGGCTCGGCTACTTGACGGGTCCACCCCATCACTCGGACTAGCTATTGAGGCATCTTGGTGTATTCTTCTTCCTTTATTGAGTCAATATGATGTAATTTATCCTTTTTTTGGGTCAAGTCACTAGGTTACTGCGTTATTTACCTAAGTTTGTAATAGTGTAATGTAGTATTGGGCCCAATTAAGTGGGCCTGGCCCAGGGGTGCCAACTCCCTTTCCACTTTATTGAGTTTTTTGTCATTGGCACTTTTGTCAGGATCTTTTTATAAAAGTTGGGATCCCTATAAATAGGACCCCAACCCCCTCATTTGGAAGGTAATGAAATCTGAAATATTTTGCTACAAAATTCTTGTGCCATCTCTCTCTCTCACTTCGTTCTCTCTCTCCCTCACTCACTCTCTCTCTAGGGGGCGGCCCCTACTCTCTCTCCTGCTTTGCCACATCATCTTCCATCTCACCCCCACCCTTTCACCTTCCCTAGAAGCCCTTACTCTCATCATCACGCCCCCCGCGTCCCACGGGCCGCGGGCGCGCCATTTATTCACCCCACTCATTCATATGGCCATCTGCCTTTGCTTCCGTATACACGTTTACCTCTACAAAATTCTCCATCACAACATTATACTCCAACCCCCATTTCCTCGATTCACGATCCAAACGGACCCCGGTTGAGGCGTGGGAGGTACCGACGGGACTGGCTCAATTGCGAGGATCGCGTCAGTACCCTTCTTCCCTCGGATCATGGAGCGTGGAGACGCGTGCGAGCAAGAAGATGACGTGGCCCCCGTCGCCCGATCGGCACCGATCTGCGGTCTTTGCCGCGTAAAAGGTAGGGGATTGGACTCCTCATCTCGCCAGGAATCCATTGACTACCTTTGCGTCGCCATCCTTCACCATCTTTCTCGATTTCTGTGTAATTCTTCTTTTGGAAGATTTTAGGATTTATTCTCGATTTACGTGTCTCTCTTGTTTCTTGGTCCAGGCGACTGCTGATCGAAGTCAGAGAGGTACCGTTGGATTGGTCGCGTTGCGAGGATTGCGTTGACGCCCACTGTTCCTCGATTCGCGGAACGTGGAGTCGAGCCAGGCTGGGAAGCGCCGTGTCGCCCTCTCGCCAGTTCATCATCGTATCGTCGTTTTCACCGTCATCCAGGTAGGGGGATGGATACCTTATCTCGCTAGGACTCTGCCGGTACCACTTGCGCCATGGTCCAATGTCCGTTGCCTCGTATTTCTTACATATTCCTATTTAGTATATTTTTAATATTTTAATGTATTAAATTATCTTTTAATTGTTGAAATTAATTCCATGGGCATCGTATTTCATTTATAGTGGCATGCTTAGGCTTGTATGATCGGTATGGGTTGATAGGTTCAACAGGTTTTGTATTCCGCCGTGTCCCCCGTCGATTTCGATCGATCGGGAGGGGTTTCTGATTCCGACTTCCGGAGTCACGAAACCCAGGTGACATAACGCGTCTTCCCCGGTGCGTTATGGTCCTTTAACGCACCCCTAGAGATGCGTTATATCATCCGTGTCTGAGTTTCCTGTGGATTTTTATGTTTGGGTGGCTTTAACGCGCCTTTCCTGGTGCGTTATAATCCTTTGTATTGAGTTAAAGGTCTGTTGCCTTTAACGCCCCTTCCCCTATGCGTTAAATTGGTATGACGCCCCTATTGAGGTGCATTATATTCTGTGATTTTCTGTGGATTCTAGTCATTCTGGAGGGCATGACGGCCCATGAGAGGTGCGTCATGTTCCTTATAACGCCCCACCCTTGGTCCGCTATATCCCCTCGTTTGTGCGTTGTATGCGTGTTGACCTTAACGCCCATGTGCCAGTGCGTTATAGTCCTATGGTGCGCCTGCCCTGGTGTGTTATATTCTCATTTCTTTGTGGATTTTCTAAGTTCTGTGAAGCATAACGGTCCTTCCCCGGTCCGTTATGGTGTGTAACGGGGCCGTTCCAGCCCGCTATATACCTGGAGATTTCAAAAGCATGCATGTGTAATTTCTATGCACCTCATGTTCCGTGTGCACCATGTTTAAAATATTTTATATACTGTGACATTCTTCTACATCACATAAGAGCAGCTTGCACTTTCCTTGTGATGGAGCCACTAGTCGTAGCCCGACGATGTCCGTGTCGGCCCACCCGGGAGAGGTGGCAGGGTATTCCCATTATACGGTTTGTAAGCTAGTTTCCGTAGGCCCTCTCGCATAGTCAGTAGCGTCCTACTGGGAGGGAAAACTAGCTGGAGGCCTAGCGCAAGGCGATGGGTCAGTATGTGCACACGTGATCAGAGGCTTGGACTGACGTCGACGGGCGTTACTCTGATTAGTTCCTCGGTGCAGTACTACTATTATGTCCTTCGCTTGTCATGAGTTGGACTGCGAGGTGCTGGAGACGCAGTGTAAGACGTCAGTGGATGCATCTGGTTTCTTGTTTCTGGTGGTCTTCCTTCCTCCTGTCACATGGTTAGCTGAGGTTCACTTTGTTGATAGATTTAGCTCCCGATGCTATTATCTAATTGTAAATTCGGCATGCGGTCTTTACCTCACTCGACTCAGACTTATAGGGAAGCCATCCCATGCTGGTCGCAGACCGGGGATCACCATATCCAATGCCAACGTCTCTTCAGAGACCTCCGCGCACTGGCACCATCCTTCGTCTTGTCTCATCAAATCCTTCACCTCAAAATGATCCAAAAGGACGCCTGTCAATCTCGATCCCGCTCTTACCACAGAGTCTCAGGACACAACCTCTTACAATCTACGACACACTTCTCTAAAATTGACAAGTGCCGCCTGCTACCACAGCAAGCTGGTCGAAAATGCCATGACCAATGCACACGGGTCCCTAGACAATACACTTCTTACCCTAGTCGATCACCCGACCAACCTCACCAGCCGCTCATGGCCACCAACTGAGACCTATAATCTTGTCAGAGATCACTTCTCCAAAAATGCGATCTCACCAAAGGACACAGCTTCCAACACAGAAACAGGGTACTCATACGACAACCTCGCCAGCACGTTTCCCCCAATTCTCAATCCAGCCAGTGTCACAAACCACAATGCCTCAAGCAACGGCACGACAGGAACATGTCTCACACAACCGAGACAATCTCACACCGAGGAACCAATCCTCCAACGCTCAACACATCCTCGAAAATCCACCCATAGCATCCAACGCTATGACCCTCCACTGCGCACTCAGATCCACGTGCACAACCACCACAATGACAACTCATGATCCTCCATCCCGACAATCCTCTGCAACTCCACAGGCTCTGATCCACAACACCTTGGAAAATACAACACCAATCGTAAATTCTCGCGAACACTACCCAACTGGCACGCATCCTTCTAGAGCAGCGCCAACACACCCTTACACATCAGGGAATGGGCAACGCTTCTCACTGGCAACCACCTTGCCAAAACACAGGACGTGTCTCGCACAGACTTCATGGCACACGAAATCCCACCAATCCGAACACATGATGCAAGACGACGAACCTTAACCCAACGCGATCTCCTCAAACCAATGGGAAAACTCAATACTCCTCCGACCAACAGAAGGTCCCCGCGCTAGACCTGACCTCGAACCTTGCACACGCTGGGAACAACACCTTCCAGCACTAGAAAAATCATTACCTCCATCAGGTCAGCACCTCTGACACACTCACTAAGTGTCTTGTCGGACCATGATCACAATACCTCTCGATGCACCACCGCTGCAACTCCTTGAACAGCAACACACCATGCCTCGAGCCGTAACACGAGCCGTAATTGGCACCGCTAACACTCATCCTCAAGCCGCAAGCTCGCCACTGAGCCTTCACAACCTCAAACCATATCCAGGGCAACCACAACCCAATCCAAGAAGATCCTCTGCTCATCTGAGCACATCTCGACCACATCGCTCACTCTGCCATCTCAAATCACAATCTCAATGCCTCAGGGGCTGGATAAATCCTCAGCTGGAGTGGCCAAAACCAATAACAGCTCCTCCAGGGCACACTCACGGCCACCTAACCACGAGCAATCCTCACCAGCCACCTGACCTCGTTGCAGATTCTTGGAACACAACACCGCAGTGGCACACCTATCGACAACCTCTGCCCAACGCAACACAACTGGGGCCACCACCAATGAGGGAGAAGCTCTCGACCTCGATCTTTAGACCCCACGTCAACACTCTGACGATGATAGCAACCACCTTCACAGCGCCAACGCTGCGCACTCACACGGTCACGTGAGAAACCAAGCAGACAATGAGCACGAAACCCTATACCAACTGTCGATTGTATTGGACCTTACGGACTCTGATCACTGCAATATCCTGAATTCCCATGTACTTTCACAATCGTAGCTCTGATACCCGCTGTGGCAACCTGGGACCCGAGTATCGAAAAGGAACCGGTGCGATTCGAACCTCGGCCCGCCTCCTATGAGCCCAAAGACTCGGAAGGGATAAAAGGATAGGTGTGGTGTACATAGAAATAAGAAATAAAGTAGGATAACAAATATAATAACAGAAATAAACAGCTAACTACAACCTGGGTGGCACGCGAACTCGTGTTCTAGTGCATAATATAGCTTTATGTGCTTGCCGTTCAGAGGTGGGAAGGGTTTGTGACCCTTGTGGTCAACGATTGTGTATGCCCAACCTTCATAGGCGTCACGAATGATGTATGGGCCTCGCCAATTTGGTTGAAGTTTGCCGCTGGAGCGCCCTATCATGACTTCCTTTTCCTTCATCATGATGAGGTCACTTTGCTTGAAGGCTCCTTGCTTGACGAGCTTGTCGTAGGCTTGCGCAATGCGGGCCTGGTGTATTTGTAGGTGCTTGTAGGCTTCGAGCCGTTTGCCTTCCAGATCGGCAAGCTCTTCCAGTCTTCTTTGGTATTCATCTTCATCGGGACAGGCCAAGTCGGTGTGCACCACCACGCGGTGTGAGGCTAACTGGATTTCGATGGGGATGATAGCTTCCGCTCTGTAGACTAGGGAGAACGGCGAACATCCCGTGGGGGTTTTGTAGATCGTTTGGTAGGCCCAAAATGTCTCGAAGACCTTTTCACCCCAGTCATATTTTCGATGGCTAACAATCTTAGCCAGGAGCTTACAGAGGGTCTTGTTGAAGGCTTCGGCTAAACCGTTGGCCTGCGAGTTGTAGACCGAAGAGGTCCTCTAGTCGATGTGGAATTTGGCCGCCAGTTGGCATACGACCCTATTCTTGAATGGTGTTCCGTTGTCGGAGATTATGTGACTAGGAGTATCAAACTGGTAAATGATGTTATGTCAGACAAATATGGTGACCACTTCACCGGTGACCTCCCGCAGGGGAAGGGCTTCTGCCCAGTGAGAGAAGTAGTCCGTAGGGGGACAAGATGTACTTGTGACCCTTGGATGATGGCGAGAAGGGTCTCGCGATGTCCATACCCCACTTGGTGAATGGCCAAGTGGGGGCTATGGGACGCAGTGGGTTCGGAGATCTTCTGGGTACTGGGCCAAAGGCTTGGCAATGGTGACACGTACGGGCATACTGGGTGCAGTCTGCGTACATGGTACGCCAATAGAAGCCTTTGAGCTTGATGTTGTGTTTCATTCTGCCACCTGCCTGATGCGCACCGCACAATCTAGAATGAACCTCGCGCATGATAGCTTGATCGTCAGCTGAGAAGACGCACCTCAAGAAAATGGACTTGTCCTTCTCGTGGATGAGTCGGTACAGGGAGTCATCGATCAGCTGATATGATGCTACTCGGCAGAGTAGCTGGACCCTTTGAGCCTGATCAAAGGGGAGCCACCCCTTCTTGGACTTGATGATGGGCTCACGCTAATCTCTTCTTATGGAGGAGTGTCCTGGTCGAGGTCTTGGACCTCGTAGATAGTGAGATCGAAGTTGCCTTCGAGTGAGCCTGGCATTAGTCTTCTGTGTTTGACTATAATGTCGACTTCACTCTCAGGCGGGAGTTTAATTACCGTAGCCAATTTTGCCAGGGCATCGGCCTGGGCGTTGCTGCTTCTGGGGACATGATCTATTTCAAAGAAATAGAACTTTCGGGTCAGCCGGGTGACGACGGCGTGGCATGGAACCAACTCTAACTTTCGCACGTCATAGATGCGACCTGTCAGACTATTAGCTGACAATCCCCATAGGCTTTGAGGCATTTGATGCCCATGTCGAGTGCCATCTGGAGCCCGATGATTAGAGCTTCATATTCAGCTTCATTGTTAGTCATAGCTTTCATGAGGGCGCAGGAGTTGTACAAAACTCCACCCTGAGGAGTCAGAAAAATGATTTTGGCACTTGTCGTGACGCCTGAGCTAAGGTTGCTATAGGTAGTACCTTGAGAAGTGCCATCGACGTATAGCTCCCAGCAAGGTAGATTGGTTGTGAGGGCATCTTGCTGCCAGTAATGCAAGACATCTCCGCTCTATTCGACTGGTTGTTATGGTTGAAGAGCAAGGGACTCCTCGTCTCGGAGCTCCATGTTGAGATGTGAATAGTCCGGTACTAGATGGGCTACCAAAAATTCAGCCATGCCTTGTCCCTTGATTGCTTTTCTAAGGACATAGGTAATATCATACTCTATGAGCAAGAGAGCCCATTTCCCTAGCCGACCTTAGAGAATGGGTTGTCTGAGGAGAAACTTCAGGGGGTCGTGCTTGGATATGAGCTCGACCCAATGGGACAAGAGGTAGTGTCGTAACTTCTTGATGGCGAATACCAATGCCAAGCAGACTTTCTCCATGGGGGAGTAGCGGCACTCAGCACCGATCAATTTTTGACTAAGGTAGTAGAGCGGCTGCTCTTTGCCTTCCTTATTGATTTGCACCAACAGAGCCCCCAACGAGGCATCCATGGCGATGATGTAGAGTATGAGGGGTTTACCCTTGACTGGTGCCCCCAGGACAGGAGGAGTAAGGAGGTACTCCTTAATTTGCTTGAAAGTTGCCTGGCATTTCAAGACCCATATGAATGGGGCGTCTTTCTTCATCAGCTTACTAAAAGATGCACATCAACCAGAGAGGGTGGACATAAATCTCTGAATGTAGGTCAAGCTGCCCTGGAATGACCTGACCTCAGTGAGGTTGCTGGTTGGTGGGAGATCCCAAGTCGCTTTGATCTTACAGGGGTCCACTTTGATCCCTTGGTATCGAACAATGAAGCTGAGGATCTTGCTGCTGGATACGCTGAAGGCGCATTTCATAGGGTTCATTTTGAGCCCATATTGCCGAAGACGCTCGAAGACCTGGCATAGATCACGTAGGTGGTCCTCCCGCCTTTTAGTCTTGACGATGAGGTCATTGACATAGCATTCGACGATGTTGTGCAGCATCTCGTCGAATATTTTGGTCATAGCCCTCTGGTATGTAGCACCGACGTTCTTAAAACCAAAGGGCATGCGCTTATAGTTGAAGATCCCTTTGGGGGATCTGAAGGCTATGTGGTTTTTATCCTTGAGGGACATCCGGATCTGATTGTAACTGGATGACCCATCCATGAAAGACAGAGTTTCATGTCCAGTGGTCATGTCGAACATTATTTCTGTGATCGGGACTAGAAAATTATCTTTCAGACAAGCCTTCTTGAGGTCCCGAAAGTCGACACAGATGCAGACTTGACCATTTTTATTTTTGACTAGGACAATGTTGGCGAGCCAGATCAGGTAGATACACGGCTCGATGAAGTCGACCTCCGCCATTTTATTGACCTCGGTCGAGACCTGGAGTTCTAGCTTGTGGCGTATGCATCGCTGGGGTTATTTGACTGGAGTGGCTAAGGGTGATATAGCTCGGTCATGCTCTACTACGAAGGGGTCTAACCCTGGCATCTCCTTTTATATCCAAGTGAAGCAGTCTTTGTATTCAAGCAGGAGTTGCTTGTAGTCCTGCCTTTATGCCTCGGTAAGGAGGGAGCTGACGAACGTCGGTTGAGGAGCTCCATCTTCGCCCAAATTAATTTTGACGAGTTCATCGATAGTTGTCTGGCCACCATCCTCTAGCTCGGGAGGAGCGGGTTGAAAGTCTATGAAGTCCTCATCGTCAGTGTCGGCTTCATATACCCGGGGGCCCTCGAAGCTAATAGTTGAAGTTGATGTAGTTGGAAGATTGTCATTACTGAGCTCAGACCTAAACTACCAAGGGTGGGCTGACAGTCGTCAGTAGGTGCCATCAAAGTTTGACTGGAATCGCCTGCTAAAGTTGGCAACGCTTTGTGACCTTTACCCTGGAAACCTTTCTCATCGGGAAAGTTTGGCAAACTGGGCTCCGCGACTTGATGGGAGACACTAGTGCCCTCCTCCATCTTGATGTTTTCCTGGACGGACGATGGAAACTCACCGAGTGCTTGAGCTGGGGTACTAGTTCCAGTGGGGAGTGAGATTAAGATGTCCTCTTCCTCGTCCCTGAAGCTGTCGAACTTAGTGTTGAGAGTAGCTGGGTTGCTGACCGACTGCATTGGGCCTACGATGTTGACTATGTAGTAGACGCAAAAATCTGGGTCTTGGTCGTAGCTGAGGCCCCCGGTATCTTTGTGGGAGAACGGGGGTTGCCCTCGAACCTATGAAGGGGCCCCCAAGTTGTGGAAGTACCTCTGTTGTGCGGAACCTTGCCACTGGGGGATATGCTGCTTAAGGCAGATCTCCCGAATGTGAGGTGGCAAGTCGTCCAAAATTTGGACAGCTTCAAGAGTGTTGTCGGCTCACCTGGACCAGTCGAAGTCATCTTCTGGTGGGGCTGGAGGGGCCATGTCTCCCTTGTAGAAAACAATGGGCTTGTCCTTGTTAGCCTTCTTCTTACTTCTGAGTTGTCATTTATAAGTAACGATGAATGTCGTGAGCCGCTCGACCTTGTGCTCATCTGAGACACACACAAGCTGGATGTAATCTGGTGGTAGACATATGCTCTTGGCGATAGCTCGGCTAATGAGATTGGCCTCGAAGTTGACTTTGCACCTATCAGGGCGATCGGCGATTGACTTCGAGTTGAGGCATAGCCGATGAAGCCTGGCCTTTTCTTCATCAATGGAGAAAATGTCATCCTCCTCTTCTTCTGAGAGCCAACCATTGCTCTTGTTGTTAATCAAGGGGTAGGGATTGATCCCCCTGAAGTAGAGAGTAGCTTCAGCTAGGTGGCATTCTGCTGGAGTAAATGGAGACAGGTCTGTCCCGCGGAACCCCAACTGACAAAACAACGGTGGAAAGGAAAGCTATGCTAGCTAAAAAATCACAGCAGGAATAGCGAACCAGTGGCCGGTCAAAACTCGACACTACAGCTACTCCTACGAGCGACAGAAAGGGAAAATCTTGATTTCGTAATCGAGAACTGGACCACTCTAACACAAGGCCTACTGAGGAAACACCCATGACAACCCTACCGCAGAAGCCTGCCCACACAGGCAAGACCAACTGGGACCGCACTATCCCACACTGGCATGGCGAGACCTCGGTAATCCCTACCAGCACCTCTGGCCACCACCTCGGGAAAACACGCTGGAACGGTCTAGAAGTCACGTCTCTCATACAGGAAGTGGAACTCAAAACAGGAGAGTCACGTCTTACGTGATAGGAGTACCTGCCCACTAGAAGCACAGTTGATGTGTCCCCAGACGACTTACACCACGCCATAGTGTCGCCCTACTCGCCCCAGGCGGAAACTGAGACACACACACAAGTAACACTAACAAGGGTCTAGTCGGGGTCGTGTCCGTCTGCACGCGTCCAAAGTCCCCGACCACGTGTGCACACACTAACTGACTATGCTATGTCAGGCCCTCTAGCTGGTATTCCTCCCGGCTCAGACTCGAACGGCCACAGTGGGAGGCCCTACGGCAACCAGCCTAAAGCCGTCTCTCTCGGGTAAAGCCTCGCCACCACTCCCTGGTGGGAGCACACACGTGTCGGAATGCTATGACTAGTGGGGAGTCACTAATGTGACCACTATCTGAGGAGAAACTCCGAGAACCACGCATACACCCTGCGCGAAAGTCACAAAGAACCAAGTGGTGCTAACCCACTAGACTCTGAACAGTCCTCTAGACTTACTAAATCCAACGGTCCTTGAGTCACAAGACTCGAGGTCATGACCGTTGCACTGAACGACGCCATGCTGTCAATCTACCCTAACCCTAGGGTCAGAAATCTCGGCACGATGACTCACGGGGCAGTTCACAACCATCGAGACTATTCTCTTGAAAAGGTAACTAAGAAAACCTCCAGCCCTAGGCTAGGTAACTGGACTCACAATCCAAGGCCACACACTTGACCCACTCGGAAACCACCTTCTGGAAAAAACCCATATCATGCGGGGAGAGCCCTCCACACTCATGCCGACTCACGGTGACTGAATCTAGCGAAAGCACGAAAGTCTGAAACACATGGGGTCACTCGGATCCCCACAACCCATGGGCACGCTAATCAAGGTAACACGGTACCTCCAGACACCCTAAAAACACGGTCACAGAACCCACGGGGTGTTTGGGACGTCCACTAGGCCGAAGGTCGACCGCTGGGTCACAACTGGGTCGACTGGGAGCCAACACAATGCGATCGGAACACCATTAGCAAGGAAATAGAGTGGCGGTCCTCCCCAAACTATCACAATGAAAGGCGGTCCAACTTGGACCGCAAAGCTCCAACTAGTGGTCCTCCCTGAACCGCAAAGCCCGACCGATGGTTCGCATCGGACCGCAACTTACCAGGAACACGCAGTCAAAAGGGCAGTCACCTCTGGGCCGCACCTGAACTTGGCGGTCCTGCCCTGGCCGCTATTCAGAAAGTAGCGGCCAGTCGCGAGGCTATCGCCAAACCTAGGTGGTCACCCTCAGACCGCCACACATCCGCAACAATGAAGACTGCGAATAGTCCTAGCCTGACCGCTGCTTAAAGAGTAGCAATCATTCGCAAGGCCGCAATGGGCCCCAGGCGGTCTCCCTCTGACTGCCAACTCGGTCGACACTATAGGGATCATGTAGAAGTCCCCAACGAGCCGCCTCAACCCTTGGCGATTCCTGGTAGGACCGCCTTCTTCCCGTAAACCCGAAAATGGTGATTTTTTATGAAAATTCCATTCCACGCCCCGTTCGTGCCTACACGAAGGGAAAAACAAGGGGGAACTAGTCCCCAACCTCCCTAGCACAGAGAGTACCCATCTAAACCCCAAAAATGTGGTTAAAATGCTTCTAGAGAGATCGGCTATGGCTCGCCGTGAAGTATGTGAAAAAACTCATAGTCAAGATTACCCTTAACAATCAGGGAGAGAAACTATACTCCCATGCGTTCACTGACGACTTAGTCCGCAGCCTCAGGTGTCTCCCTACAACGTCCCAGGCGGAGACTGAGACACCATACAGTAACCAGAAACACAGAACAAGGACTAACTGGGGTCGCGCTCGTCAGCGCGGGTCCGACGCCACCAGCCACGTGTGCACACATAGACTATGTGCTCTAAGTCGGGTCCTCTAGTTGATTTTGCCCCCAGCCCAGACGCAGGCTACAAAGATGAGGGGCCCTATGGTAACCAGCTTAAAAATCGTCTCACTCGGGTCACGCTCTCCACCAATCCCAAGTGGGTCCGCACACACGTGCGCAGGAAAGCTACAACTAGTAGGGGCTCACTAAACGTGAATACTGAAAATCACTCACGCACCCATCGCGAGTAACACGGAGTAACAGGTGGCTCGTGGCCACCAGACTCTGGACAGCCCACTAGACCTAACAGCCCCACTGTCCTTGAGTCACGTAACTCGGGTCAAGACTGCTGCACATGACGCTACAACACCGTCAATCTAGCATAATCCCTAGGTCTGAAATCACGATAGCACGATTTCTAAGGTAGCTCACAAGTCGTCGAGTTGATCCCTCATCTAGGGGACACAAGAAAAATCTTCAGCCCCAGGCTGGTTAACTGGACTCACAGTCCGAGGTCACACACATAGTCCATTGGGAAACCACATTTCGGAGAAACCCACATCACGCGGGGAAGACCCACCGTACTCACATTGACTCATGACGACTCGATCCACCAAAAGCACGAAAGTTCGAAACACATGGGGTCACCCGGACCCCCAAGACCCTCGGGCACATCAATCGAGGTAACTTGGTACCTCCCGACACTCCCAAAAATATGAACACAGAACCCACGGTGTCCAGGACATCCACGAGGCCGAAGGTCAACCACTGGGTCACAACCGGGTCGACCGGAAGCCAACACAACGTGAAACGGACAAGACGAACACAAAAATCACGTGGCGGTCCTCTCTGGGCCGTCACAGCACCTGGCGGCCTCCTCCGAACCGCAAGGCCTGGCCTAGTGGTCCAGCCAGGACCGCTAAGCCCCGGAGACGTTCGAACCGTAGGCAGTTGCCTCCAGACAGCCAAGCAGGGTAGCGGTCCTTCGCCTGGCGGTCAGTCGCAAGGTCGCTAACGGCTAGCGGTCAGTCACAAGGTCGCTACCCCACCCAACCTCGAACGACCACGAAATGAAAAACGGTCATATCCCGACCGCTAGGAACACCCTGGCGGTCTCCTAGAAAACGCAAAGCCCGATAGCGGCCCATCGCGAGACCGCTAAGCTCAAACCGACATAGGGGACCCCTGGCGGTCTCCATGAGACCACCTCATCCGGGAGCCGTCCCTGGAAGGACCGCTACGCCGTCCCGAGCGCGAAAACGGCGAACTCCGCAAAAAATCCCGTTCCAAGCCCCATTCACACCCTTGTGAAGGGGAAAACAAGGGGAAACTAGTTTCCAACCTCTCTAGTATCGAGAGGACCCATTTAAACCCCAAAACATGATCGAAACGCAAGATCTGACTTACACCCCAAAACATACTCTTTACCCCAAAATGTGAAAATAACCCTGCTCGGCTCACCACGGCCTACAAAACTCACGGGAAAGGAAGTGCGCGAGTTAAGGATCCGTCTCCCTACCTCCACCGAAGATTTCACGCGCCGAGTATGCCGATCCGCCAGGAAAACGTCGTTAGAATGCTGCCGGCGCCCCGAACTCGCAGCCAAGCTTTGCCGCGCCACCATCCCTTTATCCTCGACCCGTTTTCGCCGTCCTCGCCCTCGCGCCATCGCCGCCTAGCCCCTGCCTGCCGCGATCAGCCGCCCGCGGAGAAGAGAGGGAGAGGAAGAGAGAAATGGAGGGGGAGAGAGTGAGAGACGTGAGGGAGAGAAAGAGAGAGGGTGATCTAGTATTAAATATATTTTTTAATATTTTATGAACCCGCTACATTAGTATTGTGATCGTTGTTTTACATGTTTCACTCTCATCTTTCTTGGTTAAGTATATAGCGCATATTTCAGTACGTTGCTATTAGTTACACTTGCACTTGATAGGAACACCTCTTGGACTTGTGATCCTCACCGTCGGATATTCCTTCTGTCAGACTAGGTGATCATGTTTCAAGGCCTCCGTAAGTCTCCGCGAGCCTGAGATTTTCACTAGGACGCAAAGTTGGTTGTACCCTTAAAACCCATTGGTCTAGAAAGCACTTGTGTTACCGGTGTTTTCTACACTCCAGACTAGTCACAGCCCTCCGGCGATTGCCTCCTTCTGGTAGCGGTCAGACCGAGATCACATTCTATTGTGTCCCTAGTTTTGATGATAACAAATCATAAATAATTATTAGATCTTTGAGAAATATCTAACAAGTTTGGCTTAACTTCTAGACTGAACAATTACAGGAACTTGAAGCCGTCTCTATCTGGACCAAAGTGTCGACACCCTGTGTGAAAAGTGTCGACACCTCGGGTCCAAGAAGCAAGCTTTGCTTCCTTTTGGTGCGTATGTCCCGACACCTCGTAATGAAGTCTCAGCACATTGGCACGTTCCGCACACAAGTATGATGAAAGTGTCGACACTTGCTCATCGAAGTGTCGACCTGTTCTACGTGGAAGCCACGGTTCCTAAAGAATGAAATGGAATGTGCCGACACCTTGTCTGAAAGTGTCGACACGTTCATGATCATCCAGAACAGATCTGAAACTGATAGAATCCGCTGTTTCAACATCCAGAACTTGTCCTGGAGGATCCGTTCGCTCCGGAAAAAGTCGTCAAGAAGCTTATCGTATCAGAGGATCCTTGTTGGGTAGAGACATCCTCTGAAAGGCTGGTACCATTGCTGACATGGTCCCCTACCTACCCATATACCAGCAAGCACGATAGAGAATAGTCAACTATGTAAAGGAAGCTAATCAAATAATGTAGATGTGACATTCTGGGTTTGGTCTTTTTACACTGGACAATGTAAGAGATGCAGGGAGCCATAGATATATCAGGAGTAGGAGCTCCAGTTCCAAGAGGGAGCTGAACATGAAGAGAAGAAGGCAGGAAGAGCATTGTAGAAGCTGGTTTGGGAAGCGATCTTCTTCCTCGTTCTGGAGAAGTAAGGGCAACACAGCAGACTGTCTTCCCTTTCACCTCAGGGAGTGTCACAACAAGGAAAAAGGTTCTGTTGAAGCTCCATCCTATACCCTTGAAAGTTGGAAGTGAGGTCATCCTTTCCTCGTGAGGTCGTGGCGAGGAACCAGGAAGAGCAAGAAGAGAACCCAGGAGTCCTCCAGTTCTTCACCAGGCAGGAGTCTTCTTTCCCATAGAACTTTATAGCCACACTCTGTCTGGTTGTTCCTTTGTTTAGTTTTTATTTTTCCTCAAAAACACATACTCTTATTGTTGTTCCCTACCTGCGAGTAGGAAGACAGATGGTGTGGTCACCGGTCTGTGGGTTTTGGGTTGTGTACCCTCAAGCTATTTGGCAGTGGAGTTGTGAGAGTTTGTCTCTCTGTTAGAAGCTGTGAATCAATGGCAGTGACTTTGCACTAGTGAAGCCTCACTTGGTTGAAGTGAGGGGTGAACGTAAGTCTCTGGATAGAGACCGAACCACCTTAAAATCGTGTGCTCTTGTGGTTTGCCTTCTATCTTATTGTGTTGCTAGATGCATGCTTAGGAACGCCGTGATCTGTTTCCTTTCATCTAACCTCTTAGCTTGTGTGTGTTCTTGCTCTACTGGTATAAGCTTTGATTTAGGTGTTATTTCTGTAAAGAAGGGGCTGATCTATTCACCCCTCCCCTCTAGATCTTCCTATCACCACTCCACACGTGGTATCAGAGCTAGTCTCTCTGAATGTGGTCTAACGACCTTGAGAGAACTAGTGATATGGCGACTAAGAGTCCTATGGCGGAAGGACATTCCATAAATAGATTCACCCCTCCCCTCTAGATCCGCCATCCACTACTCAACACTGAAGAATTCAAGATGACACGTGACGATGAAGTTCTGAGGGCACCCCTTTCGAGTTTTCTTCATTTTCCTCTCCCTCCACTACGACCAGATGAACCTCCTGCTCAGGACGAAGCCGCCATCCTTAATCCAACCCCCACTTTTATGACTTATTGGTGTTACGACAACGGGTCGATACTCCAATCACCCACATCGGTGCATCATGAGTCTTCTCCTACCCTAAACACTGCTCGCCCCATTCGACGTTTCCTCCGTACCAAACCTTCTACTCTTACACCTCCCACTACGCCATCAACCGCCATAACACTAGCCTTCACCGAGCCTTCCACTAAACCTCCATCAAGTTTACCATTAGCCTCCACAATATCAGCCTCTGCCGAACTCACCACTAAACCCTCTCTAATTGACCTACCATTACCGCCACCTCGGCCCTCCATTACACCTTTAACCCCTAACCCAACTACCCCTACTCCTTCACCTATCCCTTCACCCTTACCCGTGGCAGATCCCGAGCAGGGTCCATCCCATTTTGCACCCGAGACAATCCCTTCCGCTTTCGGGCGAGGGGAGAAGCTCGACGGGTTTTCTCCAACATCTTCCATTACACCTCCACCATCTATAGAGCCTTCCACCTCTGCTTCACCTTCCTTTACCACTTAAAATGGGCGTCTTTCTACAAGGATTTGCGTCGAAGATGATCAAGAGTCGGAGAAGAAGGATTTGGCCACAGTCGTGCTATTCGAGATGAAACAGTTTGTTTATCGGATGCCAATCTGGGTTGTTGTGCCGAGCATGGTTAAGGAGACCAAGTCCCCGCCGCTGCTCACTGAAAGAGAATGTCAAGCGTTGATGCCGTATAAGTCTATGCACCAGGGCCGGGCAGGGCACCCCCTATTTCAACTTTTCAATCTTGAACCCATTCTTTCATACAAGGGGAGAATGCCCATTTTATGCAACACTCCTTGTTCGCCACAATCCCTGAGCAACACGATGCTTCCCATTCCAATTTGTCAACTCCCTCACACTATTACTCTTCGCTCTCCGAGGGAGTTGGCACTTATTGTTGAAGCTCCGTCATGGGCTTTGATTTCATCTGTTGGCCCGAAAGGCTATATATTCTCGATGTTGTGGAGGGACAAGCATTCTTCCACTAAGAGGCCTTCCGCTATCTTATCCATCTTCTATGCAACTTCATCCATATTCTTGTCTATCACTAATTCTTCATGCGCCACTGCAGGGGTAAGGAGGAGGATCTCATCCTCTCGCCCTTCATATTCTTTACATCTCATGCATTCCATGCATTCATCACATCCATTCTGTTGCATCCGCATGCATTTGCATTTCTTCTTTCCCGGGTTTCCAAACTCATATCTTCCCCGCCTTCTGGAACCTCCGAATCCTCCTTTCCTTTCAGGGCATCGTGCCCCCTCCCATCTTTTATATCTAGATCCTATGGATTTTTCTCTGCTTACTGGGCATTGCGCCCTCTCCGATTTTCTCTCAGGGCATCACGCCCATTTCCAACTCTTGCATCCGGACCCTCTAGATTTCTCTCTCATCCTCCCGGGGCATCGCGCCCCGTGGTGTCTAATTCCTCCGGCAACTCCAGACCTCCCTCTTTAGGCATTGCGCCCCTATACACCCTCATGTCTGGGTCCTCCGGGCTTCTCACTGATTCTCTTAGGGCATGGCGCCCTCCTTTCTCACATTCCTCCGGAACCCCCAGATTTCTTATCTCTCCTCCCAGGGCATTGCGTCCCTGTCCATCCTATTCTTCCAGATCTTCCAACTTTTTCTCTCCCCCTAGGGTATCGCGCCCTTTTATACCTTCCTCCTCTTGATCCTCCAGACATCCTATCTGGGCATCGCGTCCCTTTATACCTTCTTCCTCCAGAACCTCTGGACTCTTCCTTCTACTACACCATCCTTTCCAGGCATCATGTCTATTCTTTCCCATCTCTCTTCTGATTTATCCGTGTTGTGATCGTGGTCCGACAAGACACTTGGTGAGTGTGTCGGAGGTGCTGACCTGACGGGAGTAATGGTTTTTCTAGTGCTGGAAGGTGCGGTTCCCAGTGTGTGCAAGGTTCGAGGTCAGGTCGATCACGGGGACCTTCCGTTGGTCGGAGGAGTATTGAGTTTCCCCATTGGGTGGAGGAGATCGCATTGGGTTAAGGTTTGTCGTCTTGCATCGTGTGTCTGGATTGGTTGGCCTTCGTGTGCCATGAAGTCCGTGCGAGACGCGTCCTGTGTGTTGGCAAGGTGGTTGCTAGTGATAAGCATTGCCCATTCCCTGATGTGTAAGGGTGTGTTGGCACTGCTCCGGAAGGATGCATGCTTGTTGGGCAGGGTTTGCGAGAATTTACGATTGGCGTTGTGTTTTCTGGGGTGTTGAGGATTGGACCCTGCAGAGTTGCAGAGGATTGTCGGAATGGAGGATCCTGAGTTGTCGTTGTGATGGCTGTGCACATAGATCTAAGTGCACAGTGGAAGGTCGTAGCGTTGGATGCTACAGGTGGATTTTTTAGGATGTGTTGAGCGTTAGAGGATTAGTTCTTCGGTGTGAGTTTGTCTCGGGTTACGTGAGACGTGTTGTTGTCGTGTCGTTGCTTGAGGTATTGTGGTTTGTGGCACTGGCTGGATTGAGAATTGGGAAAACATGCTGGCGAGGTTGTCGCATGAATACTCAGTTTCTGTGTTGGTAGCTATGTCCTTGGGTGAGATCGTATTTTTGGAGAAGTGATCTCTGACAAGATTATGAGTCCCGGTTGGTTGCCGTGAGTGGCTGGTAAGGTTGGCCGAGTGATCGACCATGGTAAGAAGTTTATTGTCTGGGGACCCGCGTGCATTGGTCGTGGCATTGTCGACCAGCTTACTGTGGTAGCAGGCGGCACTTGTTGGTTCTGGAGAAGTGTGCCATGGATTGTAAGAGGTTGTGTCCCGAGACTCTGTGGTAAGGACAGAATCAGGATTGGCAGGCGTCCACTTAGAGTAATTGAGATGAGATGGGATTCGATTGGACAATGGATGGTGCCTGTGTGCATGGTCTCTGAAGAGACATTGACGTTGCATATGGTGATCCTCGGTCTGCGACCAGCATGGGAGGATTCCCCGTAAGTCTGAGTCGAGTGGCGTGAGGACCGAGGAGGGATCCTGTCATGTGGTTTCGTCGTGCTCCCCTGAGAGGGTAGAGTTGGCGTGAGGCTCGAGATCGGTTGTGGTGTCCAAGCAAGATTTGGATCGAGTTGTGGTAATGGTCTGTGGAAGAGTCAGCGGATGACCTATCACGATTTGGATTGCGTCGGTTGGCCCAGTGGAGGTTTTCCGTTGATGCGTATCTGGTGACCAGTGGATGGTCTTTTACAGATAGAAGATGCTGGTTGTTGAGACTCGGGAATGGTACCAGCGAGGCCTTGGGTGGCCGGTTATGATGTGTGCCTTTCCCTGGATTAGATTTGGGGTTGTGAGAACTTTGTCTTCTGGCAGAGTTGGCCACGCTGCTGAGGGCGTTTGGCTTGCCAGGTGTAAGCTGGTGGAAGCTCAGTGTTGTTCGTCCTTGGTGCAAGGCGTGGGATTAGTCAGTGAGCTATGAAGCTAGTGTCTGGTTGGTCCGTCGAGCGTGGGCATTGACCGATGTTGGTTCCCGTGATGAGGAGCGCGTGTCCTCGGTGAGCGAGATCATGGTGGTGCCAGCGGTGCTGTGGTTGGTTTTCATATTGGCTGAGGTGACGCCAGACTTGTACTCTTTTGCATGTGCCTACTCTGATGATCGACGTGTCTTGGGCTGTGAGCGTGGCATTGTCTGTGATCATTGTCTGGTCGCGTCCCTCAGGATCATTATTTTTACGCATATCGAGGTTTGGTTGGGGCTCTGACAGTGTTGTCAGTTGGTTTCGGCATGCTCCCCTTGTCACTTGGTGCTTGTCCTAAATTTCGAGGATGAAATTCTTATAAGGGGGGAAGGCTGTAATGCCTCGGATTTTTTGAATTTGAACACTCCCTTGGCGTACAGGGAGTGAGAGGGGAGGAGGGGAGAAGAACGGAGGAAGAGAGGTGAGGCCATGGTGTTGAATGTCTTCTTCTCTCAACCATCCCCTCCTCCAGGTATGGCAGTGGTCCGGAAGTCAGGAGGAAGCCCGTCGCCATACGTCCCCCATTCTTGTACGTCGTCCGCCCAATCGTCCCCCATTCTTCTATGCTGAAGCAACCTGGATGCCCTAACAACCGCCAAAGTCTTCATCTTCAGAGTCATCCTCCATGCTTCGCCAGAGGATGATCACAGAGAAGGAGAGGGTCGCTTCGCAAGAAAGGGAGGAAGGGGCAGAGATTGTAAGGAAAGCCTTAAGCGGCGTAGATAGGAGGAGGCGCCCTTCAGGACCTTTTATAGGCCAAAGGGGGAGATTTTTACCTTAATTGACTCTCCCCTCGAAAAGATGCAAGAGGCAGACATATTTCCCTAGGAGCAGTTACGTCACCTCCCTCACGGAACCCTCCCATGGGAATACGCAAAATGACAAGTCATTCAAAGCATGGAAAGATGAAAAGGCATCAGTTCAGCACCAGTGACTTGGTCGATCGACACGCAGCTTGATTTTTCGATAAGAAATTGTACGAGATCTCTGATTTACTGGCGTCCGCAGATACGACAAATCTTACTCGGTCAAAGGCGGTAAGGAGCAGTCAATTGCGCTTTGAACACCATTACCATTATATAGAATGAAAATCCTTGCATGGCCAAGTTCCAAGTGGAGATAAAAAAGAAAAAAAAAGAAAGTGGAAAAAAGGGAAAAGCCAGCGAAACAAATGCCTGCCGAGCCTAGTCTATAGAAATAGGGGAACTTGGGGAAATCTGTGACCTCTCTTGAAGCTCGGTAGGCAGAGGACCCTCAACGCTCGGCGATTCACCCCCGGTTCCCTCGATGACAGCCAGCCCAGGCACTGACCCCACTCGTGTAGGAACTGCCTCGACCGCATGCTCTCCCGAGGTAGCCGGAGTTGGTGATCTCTCCTCCACGGAAGCAGAGGCATCCTCGCTCCCCCCCTTCACCGCTCGACGTTGAGGAAGGAGTATGTGAACCTTCCTCATCTGAGTCGTAGCATTGTCCGGGGTTGAAGACATGCTCGTTGAGGACCTGCTCCTGGGCCAGCCTAACTACCCGCCCGAAGCCTTGGGTGAAACCCTTCCAGAGCCCCCACCGGTAGCCTGGCTCGTAATAAGTGAATGCGGTCTATTTTAGAGCTTCGTGGTACTCTTCCGAGCCCCGATAACACTCGACTGCCTCCGCCCCGGCTCCTGCTGCCTTCTTCTCAAGCTCGGCCACCTTCACTTCGGCCTCGGTCAGCTTCACCTCGGCTTCAGCCTGTGCCACTTTGGCCTCCCTTTTGGCCCGCTCGACCTCTTGGACCTGGCCCCCGAGCTCCTCTCGCTCGGCCGCCCACTATCCCGAGCGTTCCACATGGGCCTGACGCTCCTCTTCCAGGAGCTTGCTCTTTAGCTCGGTCGTATACCGAGCTTGGGACAATTCGGCCAATGACCGAGCCTCCTCTTGGCTCCCCTGATCACGTGCCCGGAGTGAGGCCACCTCCTGTCGAAGAACCCCAAGCTCGGAGGTCAACAGCCCAATCCTCTGGTCAGACTCAGCACGAACCTGGGATTGGGCCCTCCCCTCGCTCTCTAGCCACGCTAAAAAGTATGTTATCTTAGCCCCTAGCTGAGCCATGAACAAACCTCCCTCCATGACCCTTTCGAGAAGCATGGGAGGGGAGCAACGCCGAAATTCCTCTCGAATAGACGGAGGTGTCAGAGCTTGGCACCGATTGTACAGGGAGGCCTGGACGGCTAACCGCCCCTGTTGCTGGGGAGAAGCCCTCTCTGGAGGAGTCGGTGCCGGGGCATCCTCCCCAAACGTCCCCAAACTCGGGATTGTGATGCCCGACTCGGCCTAGATCCTCACCCCGACTTCATCCTCACCACGCGCCTCGATAGCCTCGACCGAGATTTCGCTTATGCTTTTTGAGTCCTCTATTTATGTTTTTTACACAGCCCCCTGAGAAGGCAAGTTATGTGTGTTAGCTTGGATTCCCACGTACAGTGCTATGAGTGTGATTGTGATTAGAAAACTGGGTCATATGATGTTAATAATTTATCCCTGGTTACCGGCCTCGGCGATGAATTGGAAAGATGAAGGAGACACCTTGTCACCCTCAAACAGCGGGAAAGCATAGTTTGTCGACTCGGTCCGAGTTGGGGTGACTCGGGTGGATTTACTCGGCTCCCTGAAAATATGAGACATAATCTACTAGACTTGGACCGAGCCACTCCTCCCACCCTCTCTATCATTCTCTGTGACTTTCTAGGTGTGCTTAGGCGAGGATCTGGCGGTAGCGACGAGGATCCAGTCAAAAGGGATGTTGTCGGCTGTGGTGGGGGACTGTCGGGGGTGGAGTGGGGGTGACGGGATGGGACAAGAAATCGCCGTTGGGTCAGGATGAGGGAAGAAATGTATATCGGGTGGGATGAGAGATGATCGAGTTTAGAGTGATCCCCGAGGAGGGTAAATCTGGTTTGGCCCAGAAAAGGTCTAATAACGACAGACCCACTGAAAATCGAGTGCAATAAACCCTCCCAAGAGGCGGGCGCACGTGCTCGGTCTAATAAGAAAGGGGTCACCCCAAGAGGGCATCGGATTCTACAGTGTGGAACGGCTACGGCCCAAGTGCAGTTATCGCCGGAGGACTCTTCGGCGACCGACCGTTGCCCCCACGACGTAGGTCTTGACCTCATAACGGGTGAGCACGTCTCATGAGCGTCGTAAGACTCGTCCCGGGACCAGCCAATGTTAGGGTAATCGCCCTCTAACGAAAAATTTTCGTTGCTATAGTGGAGAAACGTTATTCTAGTACGGACGTCTTTCCCTATCAAGGGATGAGGTTCCTCGTTCCAGGACAACCCCTTATAAAAGAGAGATCGACAGAAGAGAAGGGCACGATGGTTCAGTCCACTATTACGTTGTCTCAGAGAATAGAGTTACTACTCCTGCCAAACACGATGAAGAAGAGAGCGACGACCTACACTTTGAGAGAGTTTCTTCCCAGCGGCCTTACCATCCAGCGAGCACTCTTCAAGTGAGCACTGGGACCGACCAGCACTCATCTGGGGTACCTCCATCGATTCGATGGCCTCCTACCGTGATCTCTCTCTCTCCCCCCTACTCTTCTCTGCGCTCTATTATTCTGTTGCTGACTTAAGCATCGGAGGGTTGTCTCCTAGGATAACACCCGGGACTCTTTTTGACACATCTTCCGCTTCTTGGTGATTTACAGGCTTCCACGGGCACGAGACGACTTCCCCTGCAAATAAATAGAGAAGGTGGTACGTGATCTAGGAACCATTTTTCTGCCTCTACACTTCTTGGCGCTGTCTGTGGGAATCCGATCAAAAGGTTATGGTGCTCCGTGGAAGTCTCCGAAACACTAGCAACTGGGGGCGTAGGTCTCACCAGGGACCCAGCTCCCGGCGGGAGTCGCAAGAAGCCTCTTCCGCCCATCCGTGACAGGAGGTCTCCCCGGGTGACCTCGACGAGCTGCGCCAGCAGATCCGGACCCTGGTAGAGCTCTGCCAGGAGCTCCGGGATCAACCGGCCAACCCCCAGTGCGTCGTGTCCGAATGATACGAGGATGAGGGACGTCGGACTGGGGGGAACCCCCATTCAGTGTGAGAGGTGTCCCGCGCCTCGGCGACTAAGACTCGGCGGTCACACAGCGTGCCAGTGCCAAGGGTGCATAGCCCACTCCACTCCAATCCGGAGATAGACCGCCGACTCCAGCGTTTTGAGGAAATAGAGGATAAGGTTCGGTATTTGGACGACGTCCTCTTGGCCGCCAAGAATCACGGCCTAATCGATGACGACCCGGATTTTTATGCTCCCTTCTCCAGGGAGATAATGGAAGTTCCCATCCCGCCGAAGCTTCAACTGTCGTCGTTCACCTCCTACGACGGCACCGCCGACCCGGTCGACCTGAGCCATTTCTCTTGATCCCTTGTTAATTATATGTAGAATAATTTCTGAATATCTGAATTTTGTGGAAACATTCTATGGGTTCAACACGGGCCTACCCTTAACTTACCCGGTACACCTCTTTCGTGTGATGGATCCAGGGGGCCCGAACAGTGGCATCACCCCCACCTGATGTAACCCGCCTCGCCTCTTCAGTCTGCGACAATGTTGGGGACGACTTCAACACCCCACCCCCTCCCTCAGTTGGCCGGTTGCCAGTTGTAGGTGATCGAGGTCCTCTACTGTGGGGCTCCGACGGAGGGAAGGTGGCTGGCGGTCTTTGGGAGGTGGCCGGGAACAAGAAGGGGAAGGCGCTGTCTGTTGAACAGGAGGGCAGCCTGGTCGTGGACAGGAGGCTGCAGGCGGTCGGCTCCACTGTCCTGGAAGACATTGGGCACCTTCTGCAACTTGTGTCTGCTTCGCAGGGCTTACCCTCTGTGGGGGTAGGCCAGTCGGTGGAGAGGATGGCTCTGGGGCCTGGAGCAATCACTGTATTTGGTCGGCTACCGGATCTTGGAGCCTCCTGGCTGGGAGATGGCGGCCCACTGTCTCCTCACCAGGTATCTTCTTCGTAGGCAGTGCCAGGGGCCCCTACCTTTGGCCCTGTGGGAGTTTTGGGAGGTGCGACGTCCAACCTTGCGTCTCTGAGCAGTCCAGTTCTGCTCCTTCGTGGCTCTGACCTTGTGGAGGTCTTGCCTCCTGCGCTGTCCAGGGAGCAGGATGCTGGGTCTACCCTTGTGCCAGCTCAGGACCCTCCTCTCGATGGATTGCTTCAGTTGATGGGTGATGGCGCTGATGGTGGGTGGGTTTTGTGCTGTCGGAGGGGGAAGCGGTCTGTGGGGGTAACAGATTGGGGGTTGAGGAAGTGAGAGAGTTGCTTATCAAAGTTGAAGTTGTGGTTATGGAACGTGCTAGGGGGGTGACAGACCAGGTTGGGATATGCTTCGAGGCGGCAGAGAAGGACTTGAGGGGTATCTTCTCTAAGATCAACAGGCGCGGGAGTGCGAGCATCCGAAGTGGAGTACGTTCCCGCTCGAGGGCTGGTAGGGGTGATGAGGAGGGAGAAGGAAGGGGGAGGGTCCTCTATCAAGTCATCAATGAGGATCGTTTCGTGGAATGTGATAGGGTTGGGAGGGGTGGAGAAGAGGAGGGCAGTGAGGGAGCTGATTAGGAGGTGCAAATTGACATCTTATGTTTGTAGGAGACGAAATGTGAAGGGGATAGTAGTGCTCTTCTTAAGGAGATGGGAGGGGGCAGGTTAGCCCATGGGGCCACTTCCCTAACTGTGGGCAAATCCGGGGAAATTATGGTCCTCTGGAACCCGTTTGAGGTGGAGGAGGTGCGGCAGGACATGGTGATTAGTAGATAGGCCATCTCTTTACACTTCAGAAGTGTCAGGGATGGCTTCTCCTAGGACTTCAACGGGATTTATGGGCCCCAGCCGAGGGAGGAGAAGCGTCAGCTTTGGGATGAGTTGATACTGTACCACCTCTCTTCGCGCCGTCCATGGTGTGTTGGAGGGGACTTCAATGCGATTTCAGCGCCGTGGGAGAGGTCAGGAGAAACTTCTTTTGATGGGGAGATGGAAGACTTCACTAGCTTTATCCAGGAAGCAGCTGTGGTGGATTTAGGCATGTCACAAGGTTGCTTCACTTGGTCCAACTTGAGATTTGTTGCTTCTTGTTCTAGGTTGGACAGATTTTTGGTTTCTATGGATTGGGAGGATCACTTTCCTCATGTTCAGGTGGCTAGGCTGGCGAGGTCTATCTCGGACCACAAGCCCCTTCTTCTAAAGACTTTTAGGGATTTTGGCAGGTCTAACAGGTTCAGGTTTGAGCAGGTTTGGCTCAGGGTGGCTGATTTCTTGGAGACTATTGCGGGTGCCTGGAATACTCTAGAGGTTAGGCCCACTGCTATGGGTACTTTGGTAAGGAAATTGAAGCATGTTACGTAGATTCTCTATTCTTGGGGAGCTTGGGCATAATGCATGGAACCTAGTCCGCCATGTAACTGGGTCATCAATTATTAAAATTTTGAATCAGTGAAATTTTACGGATTCCATCCAGTTCGTTATTCTCTATGGCGCACCTATCTAAGTCCGTTAAATGGCTGGCTTGTGTTTTCATTTAGTTGAAAGATTATGCCTTGATTAAATTATTGTTATTATTTATGGCTAAACCCCTTTGCAGCAAGCCAAAGCATGAATGTCATCATAAAATCATCTACTCGCCCGCTCAGGTAAGTCAGGTATTGTATCTCGTTTCTTTATTCCTTAAAATGCATTACTATATGTTAGCTACGCTATATTATCTCGAGAACCGTCTGGTCATTCATATGCTCCAGGATCTGATGTTCCCCTCAAACAAAAATAATGATGATCTAGGCACACATGTTTAATCGTTGGATAGACCGTTAGGTTGAAAAAGCTTGGGGACGATGGTTCTATCTTGCACGCCGTGATTGTAGATGGTGTCCTGACCCTGGTTTTTTCAGTCTAGCAATACTATTCTCGAGTATCTTGCTATTTTATCCCTTTTCTTGGCATTCGTTTTAATGATTTCTTTTTCTTTAGCCCAGCATGCATCATATGCATCTTTGAGCATTGTTATGCTTCATCTGTCCAAGATATCTCAGTAACGGTGAATAGTTATGTCTGTAATCTCGAGTAAGGAGAATCATTCCACTCTGAGTCGAAAGGTTTCCATCGGTCCGCTCACTCAATCTGGTTAGCTGAAGGTTCCTGTCTAGAGCTTAGTTAATTATCTCTTTCCTTTCCATTACTCCTGCCGCTGGCCGTGTTTTCCTTTCCTTAGTTGTTAGTTCCTCCAGACTGGCGTCATTTGGTCTGCCATTTCATTGGTGATTAGTCTGAAGATTCCGGAAGATTCCTATCGCTTGTTGGTTAAGAACGGGTGTCATTGTCTTAATGCCCGCTTTTTAGTCCACTCTGTGTCATCTCCGCTTCATCTCCATGTTTCATTTCACTTTCGCTACACCTCCGCTCGCTCCCCTGCAAAGAGGACGTTAAGGAGGGGCATCTGTTGACACCCATTTTATGACCAATTAGTTGGGTTGTCTCCTTACTCATTTTAAATGATGCTCCGAGTTATTCACCCTTGTCGAGTCTTCTTGGGCAAGTTAGAAGTCTCTTTCATGGGTCATTGCCTTCCTTGGTTGGGCCTTGTCCTTATTTTATTGCTAAGCAAGCACTTAAGGTTCATTGATCGCCCTCTTATGCATAGCGCATCCTCAATGGCATGTTATAAGTAACATCACGCACCTCACAAGGTCCGTTATATTCCACTCATCGTCTGTCTCATCTAGCATCTCATATAGCATCTCTATAGTTTGACGGGCCTATACCTATCCGTTATAAGTAATATAACGCCCTCATACTGATCTGTTATAGTCCTACTCTCATCGTCTTTCCCATCGCCTCATCCACCGTCTTAGTCAGCATCTCTGTCTTTCAACGGATCTTCTTTCCTCCGTCATCCATCGAATAAAGCACGTACGTTGGTCTGTTATATACCCCCTAAGGTCGAGTCTATCACCACCACCATCGACTTCCTTGTCGTCCCAGCCCCGTCTGCCTGGACGTCCTCATGTCCATGACAGACTATCCTTCATCCGTTATTCTCTCACCATAACGCCCTTGTTCCTGTCCGTTATCCTCGCCAGAGTCCTAAGTCTGAACGTTTCACCTACTATTCTTATCTTCTGTGGATAAGGTCACATGACGGACTGACGCAGGCGTGTTAGGTTCACATGGCGGTCTATCGTTGATGCGTTATGTCACACGGAGGAGTTTTAGCAGAACTGTTCTTCTCTGCTGCTCCGTGGATGGATAACAGAGGTTGTTATCTTGATTTCTCTGACAAATCTGATCCTCAAAACCTTCTGTTGGTTTTTATGGACTCTTGGGAGCATTATCTTCAAGAGTTTGTCCTCAATCCTCCTACTTTTTAGCTGTTCTCTCTCCAACTCGACAATAGTACCAGCGGGAGATTGAGCTACTGAAGAAGCAACTGAATGAGAGGAATGCATAACCCTTTACATCCGGGTCGATCGAGGTTTTGCTTGAAGCACCCGGGGGTAGTGGGCAGTCCTCAGAAGCACCCCTGCAGGGATCAGCACCTTCACTGATACCCGGCTACACCAGGGGCATGCCCCTGCAACAGGCACAACATATAACGCCGACCTCGCCGCCAGTTTCACCCTTCCAAGGGTCTCCTATGGCCCCACAGGCGATGGCGCTGACTACTCCAAGGGCACAACCTGCCCACTTTTACCCAAGCCCAGTCGACCCAGCAGCGGTCAGCCGGTTGATGCTTGAACAGATGATTGATATGAAGCTAGCAGAGAGGGGAGATGGTGATCAAACGCCATTTGACGTCTACCAAGTGCCTTACCCGGCTCATTACGTCGCTAAGAAACTGCCGGTTGGCATCACCAAGCCACCAAAGTTTGAAAAATTTAACGGGCAAGGGTCTCCCAGGGAGCACATCGCCCACTATGTGAACATAATGGGAGATCTGGCTGCCGATGAAGCTTATCTCCTCAAGTTCTTCGGCTTAACACTCACTGGGCTCGCCTTCGAGTGGTACTCGAGCCTGCCCGCTGGGTCCATCATTGATTGGCCCGACATGCAGAAGAAGTTCAAAGAGAGATGTTATATTGCTGAATGGGAGGTCATCATGGCAGAGCTTTACGCCACGAGGCAAAGAAATGATGAGTCAGCACTCGACTACATCAAAAGGTGGAGAAGCCTCAGCATGAGGTGCAGACGTCCCCCGCACCTGGAGGACGCAGTACAGATCTACAAGCAGAATCTGAAGAAAGAAATTTTGGAAAGAATGATCAGTGCTGAGGTCAAGACATTTGACCATCTGAACAACATAGTGGCTGAGATCGAGGCATTCCTTACCCGCTACTCTTCCACCCCAGCTACGTCAGGCCAGAGAGCTAGACAGGCCGAGAAGAAGCCAATACCACCAGAGGTTCACGCCCTGGACTTCCAGACTTTCGAGAAGCAAAAAGAAAAGGCTAAAGGGGCTGCCAACCCTCCTCCGCCTAGGTCCACGGAGCGGCAGGAAGGTCCCTCTCTGAGGCAGAAAATGAGGAACAAGCTGTATTCTTTCTCCCGAGACAAGTCCCGGCTCCTGTTTGAGTGGGCAACCAAGTACCACAAGATCACGTTGCTAGAATCAAAGAGGCCCGGTGACCTGAAGAAGAAGGATGACCCTTGCTTCTGCCAATACCACCAAATGCTTGGGCATGCCATTGATGACTGTTATGTCTTCAAGGACGTCATTGAGTCCCTGATTAAGAATGGGGAGCTTGACATGGGGGACCACAAAGTAGACCTTCCGCAGCCGCATGAGATGTCCAACTTGGCTTCCACCGTCAACATGGTGTCATTGTACCAGGAATTGCCTGAAGAGTGGGCGGAGGCTAGTACCCACGCTACTTATGAAGCTTTTGTCACAACGCCGGCTCGAGATCAAGGAGATTGGTAGTCTACGCCAAAGAAGAATAGAAGAAGAAGGGTCCCTTGGCCCACCCCAGAGGTTCATGTGCGGGGTGTCACGCCCCGACCAACACCGCCACCGGTGAATCCTGTGTGGCATGACACGGCCCCTAGGCTGTGAGGCGGCCTACCTACAATAAGAAGGAGCACATCCCAATGTGGGTGCATAAAGAGGTTAGTCCTGCTGTCGAAAGACTCCAGGCCATCATTGATGGGCTTGAAGATTATGAACAGCCCGAGATCCAGCCTGTCGAGCTGAAAGAATATGTCCCCTGAGAAGAGTTCGAGTCCCTCAAACTGGCCCCCAAAGTAGAAACCCATGTGGAAGAAGAGCCCCCCTTGTGGGGTGAACTTCCCCAGGAACAGCAACTGGTCACCGTAGAGAAGAAAAAGAGGAAGAAGAGGCCCGAAAATAAGAAGAAGGAAGAAGTCATCGTTGCCTGCAACACCCTCTCGGCATTGTTTGACACTGCCCTTTCCTTGGAGGAGGGAGAAGAAGAGCTACCCTATGAACCAGCAGAAGCAAACCAGGCTGAAGCATCTACCTCCCAGTTTGCCACCAGGTCAGGGAGGAAATGGGGATGCCCTCCCCAGGCTGATCATAACATCCTGCTCAAGGGAGAGCGGCCATACTAGGTCCCTGAGCCCCGGGTCCGAGGCATGGAGATCCCTCCTCCGTCGGGTCTCTATCCTGAAGAACTCAAAAGCTAGGGCACTCCCTCATTTACTGAGTTCCTGTAAACCCGAACAGAAAGGCAGTCACACCCCCATGGGTCTCGGCCAGCCAAAGAAGCAAGCAGCCTCCCAGCTCCACCAATAGCAACCCCTCCTCAGCTAGAAGCAGAATTTGACGGCATCCCAAAGCTCGCCGAATTTATGCAAGAGAAAGGGGAAGCCCAGTAGGCCCCACAGACTTGAGCGGCCGTACCAGACCTGGTAGAGGAGGTGCCATCTAATCCGGTACCCCAGGCTTAGGGTGGGGGCAGGTGCAGCAAGGCTGAAGAGATGAAGCTACTTAAGGTTCGGGCTGCCGACTGAATAGTCAGGCACCTCAAGAAGATCCCAGCTCGGTTTACCGTTGGGGAGATGCTATCCTTAGATGAAGAAACAAGGCAAGCCATCATTGCCGCGCTCCAGACGCCAGCACACTTTGAAGCCTACTTGGCGGAGATGCCACCTGAAGTGGCCGTGGCCTTCACAGAAGATGGCATGTTTTTGCCACCTACAGTCACAACAGGTCGCTCTACATGAAGGGGTAGCTGAATGGACAACCTATCAATAGGGTCCTGATTGACCCAGGGGTAGCAGTGAACATACTTCCCTACCGGGTGTACCAGAAGCACTACTTTGACGTGCACCTGGTCGAAGTCAGGAATGTCAAGATTGCCGACTTTAATCATAAATGTGAGGTGCCTATGGGGGTCGCAGAATTTGACTTGACCTTTGGCGACTTCACCATCAGGGTCCAGTTCCATGTGATCAACTCCAACACCTCTTACAAGGCGCTACTTGGCCGGCCTTGGCTGCACCAGAATCGGATAGTGCCATCCACCCTACATCAATGCATCAAGTACTCTTGTGAAGGGAAGGAAGTTAGAATCTTTGCCGACCTCCACCCTATCGAGGTGTTTGAATGCCACCTGTCGGACGCCAATCTGTACCTGGAGAAGATGAAGCAAGCTCCCAGAGTCACCCAGGACAAAGGGAAGAAGAAAGCGGGGGTAGATGGTTGGTTTCCTCTGCCACCCCCAGTCTATGTGGCTCCCCCACATGTACCATTCATTGCAGAAGAAGAAGGGGTATTCAATGCATTTCCCCTGACCATATACCCCACAGCGGGGACACCTTACCTCGAAGACCTACTGGAGGATATCAAAATCCCACCTGGGATCATCAAGCCTGTAGTAGAAATCGACTGCCAGGCGGCCGAGCCATTGAGGACTTTTGAGGTGCCAAATCCTGAAGGCCCGCCCACTATCTTCTATGTGGCCGGGGAAAAGCCAGTCAGAGGGGATGATGATTGCCGGCTCCCTGACGAACTACATGACCCACACGTCCCAATCTTGGGGCTCCCTCACATGACTGACCATGTGGTTGGAGTGGTCAGAAAGCAAATGATCCCCCTTTACTAGCACTCCAGTCGGAAGGAAATGTTCGAAAGAATGTGGAACCCGCTGAACCTGGATCAGAGGTTGCTGTAAATCACCAAGCACCCCAGTTTAGGCTTCTCAATAGAAGATTATTATGGAGCTGATGTCATATCAATCTCAGCTCCGTCCAGTGTCGATTCCACCAAAGCTGTAGATCTGTGGGAAGCGCGCCGTAACAAGCATCCGATGCCTTCGGTTGAAGAAGTGCAAGAGGAGGAAGTGTTCCTCTCGAACCCTCTCCACCACAGGCGTGTGGGGAAAGCCTCCCCCTCTTCTGAAGGGTCGACCTCAAGGGACCACAACATCGGGACACCCTCACCCCCGCCCGTCAACGAAGCAAGGAGTGGTGGTACAGGCCATGCTTTAGGCCCTCCCCGATATGACTCCATCATGTTTGCCTATATCATAGGTAACAACGGGAGGTCGAGATGCTAAAGGCACTTTTGGCCAAACTGATGGCAATTTTGGCCGATTTGATTCAAGGTTTCCTCCACTCGCTAGGTGAAGGTGCACCTTGGTCTCGAGACGTCAGGCCTGATACCTTCGCCTAGTCAAGGAGGGAAGCGAGGAATATGGCGAGCCCCTCAGCCAAACGGCCAGTCGGGTAGGGCATTACGCTACAAGAAAAGCTGTAGAAGCCTTACTCCTTCCCAAGGGAAAAGACTCAAAGGATCTTCGACTGGGCCTGCCACTATGGCAAGGTCTCCGTCCCGAAGTCCAAGAGGCCCCAAGATACTCGAAGAAGTGGCGACCCACTATTCTACCCTTACCACCAGATACTGGGCCACGCTATCGAAGACTGTTACGTCTTCAAAGACATTGCTCAAGACCTGATTGACAGGGATGAGCTCAGAATGGAAGATTATGTTGTGGCCCCACCGCGTCCTTATGCGACAGGCGGCCCCGGGAGAGGAGTCCACACCTCCTAAGCCCATCAAAATCAATGTAACACTTGCGTTTTGGTTTTAGAATTGCTTTAGAATCACTGGTGTGTCTTATAAATTTGTTTAGGGTCCCAAAATAAATTCCCCCTTTTCCATTCCACTTTGATCACTTCCAATCAAAACCAAACGTGGACGACGTCTATGCACATTGTAAAGACGGGTGTTCACACCCGTAAACAAGCCAGAGACGAACAAATGCACGCCTTGGCCCCTGTGGGATGGGAGGCGGCCTCTATATTATTTCGGATAATACTTCCCAGTATAAACAAAGGAGTCCTACGTGCTAAGGCACGTGCTGACCGACGAGGGCATGCATGTGCTGACGGTCTGGTTCTCCCACCGACTTCTCTTGACTTGTTCGCTAGAATCGCTACTGTGTTTAGATTCTCTGTGGGCAAAAACCTAGACCTCGGTAGAGGCACATACAACAAAGGGATATAAACAAACAAAGGAGCCCTACGTGTTGACACAGTCTGGTTCTCAAACGACTTTTCTTGATTTGTTCGCTACTGTCTTTAGATTCTATGACAAAAATCTAGATCTTGGCAGAGAGAGCGGATCAAGACTACGCAAATCTACAGTTTAGGTTGCTGCTTCAACATATTTTCTCAGAATTTATTAAGGAATAATGATCGGAGGATGTGACAATGCTACCTATTTAACAATATGTCAGTCTTGACAGTGGTAGAAGAAAGACGAAATTTGAAAAAAAAAAAAATTACTCACCTAAAAGATAGGAATGAAGACTCGAGGTCTCAAGATTGAGAAGTCTCAACAATATCGGTGAATGAGCTATTCGGGTTAAATCCTTTCACTTACTTCAATAAAATTTATATTTAACCAAAAAAATTCTTAGCTATGACCTTCCCAACTATATAACTGAAATAATCCCATCATCCCATACCTAGGTATTCCAATTCCTTCTTTTGCTTATCCCCTTTAATCAATGGTTCCCTATCTATCTGTGCAATAACTTGGCTACAGGACATGGTATTGGGAGGAACTGACACCACAGTCCACATCGACCACAGTGGAGTGGACGATGGCTATACATGCCGTGGTTGACTGGTTGGGAATGATGGCGCCGTCGAGGAGTGCTACCTATGTATTTTTTTTTTCAGAAAAACTTTACCTAGGGTTGAGTGAGAGAGTGCACCCTTTTACCCGAGGTGAACATAAAGCTACTCCACCATCCGAACATTAGAAAGTATATTTTATTACTAATCAAAGAAAATACATTTACATCAATCGAATAATGGGCAAACCCAGCTTGTCTAAACGAGCTGCACCTTTTATAAATATAAGCAGCTCATCGTAAGAAAAGAAAGCATTACATTTAGTGGTGCAAGCTAAAGAGACTAAAGAGTAAGCGACTTTGTTTCATTCTCTGTAGACATGATCAATGGTATCATTCTGTGTACGAAGACTCCAGATCTCTCTAACATAAGAAAGAATGGACCACGGGTAATGGATTTCCTTTTTGATAATTGGAACCAGGGTGTTCGAGTCACATTCAATATGGACTGGATGGACATCAACAGTATGAAGGTACTTGATGCCATCAAGTAGCGCTCGGGCCTCAGCAATAAGACTATTAGAACAACCATAAAAATGAGAATAAGCAAGAAGAATGTTGCCTCTGCTGTCTCTAATAACATCGCCTCCTCCAAAGTCACCATGAGCTTTGCATGCACCATCTGTGTTTAGTTTAAGAAAAGGCCAGGGTGGGCAGATCCACTTGATGATCTTCAGCTGTGGGCAGCCTGTCGGCAGAATGTTAATACCAAATCGCTCCAAAGTTTTCCTCTTAGTATTATTAGACTGCTTTAAATTGGCAGGAGCACAAACATGCTTCACTTGAAATATTATGTGAAGGAGAAGACTGTGCTTTGAGATGATTCTACCATCATATTTTGCAACATTTCTTGCTTTCCAAATATCCCACAGACCATAGCCTATGACAGCAAGAAGGAAGAGGCCATAAGTAGATCTCAGTGGACGCTTCTGGTTTCTACCTTCTGGTGAGTTCTCCGTCTCTCACTTCACCTGGTTAGTTGAGGTTTATTCTATTGGTAGATTTAGCCTCTGTCACTATTAAACTATATTAAATTGGCATATAGATAGCTTTTTAAACAGCTTAGTTAGGTTTACAGCTTCATAATACATGTGTTTGAATTATGCCAATACTTGTTTATTGCATAAATGCATGCTCTAATTGCTTTATATTTGCACGCCTGCTTGCTTAGTTGCGTGGTAGGGTTCCGCGTGACACCTACTGAGTCTGACTGTGACTCACCCTTCTCCTTTTAAGGTGAGCAACCGCAGCCTTCGACTGGGGGTCCCCATGCTTTTTTCGACTGCGTTTAGCCAGCCAGCCTGTGTCGGTGGGGTCTTTTGTGTACTTTTAACCAGGGTGTTTCATGGCATTTTCTTCGTGCATCGGCATCCACAGCACGTTAAATCTTCAGTGGAGGTAGGGAGATGGATCCCCAGCTCGTGTACTTCTATTTCCGTGGATTTAGTAGCCCGAGGCGAGCCGAGTGAGTTTATTTCCACGCGGGGGTAAAAATGCTCTATTTTGGGGAGTGAGCTGGATCTAGCATTTTAATCACGTTTTGAGGGTGTAAATGAGACCTCTCAGTGCTAAAGAGGTTGGGGACTAGTTTCCCCTTGTTTCCCCCTTCGCGTTGGTGCGAATGGGGTGTAGAATGGCGAATTTCGTCATTTTTACTATTCTCGATTTTTTAGAATACAAACGGTCCTAACAAGAACCGTTTCTAGGTGAAACAGCCCACCTGGTGACCGCTAGCTGACTAGGGAGTGTCGGTAGGCTTTGCGGTCATGCGACTGGCCACTACCACCAACGGCGGCCAAGCGGGTGATCATTTTTCCCCGCGGGGTTGGCGTGACCCCCGAGGGCGAGTTTGACCGTTGTGAGGTTCCTTCCGTTTCTGCGGTCACGGGGTGACCGTCTAGTTCCCGTTTACAGTTCCATGGAGACCGCCTGGATCTCTTGCAGCCTGGCGATTGACCGCCACTTTCTGATCAGTGGTTAGGTCAAGATCGTCTATGGTCTTCGTCGTTACGGGCGTGTTGCAGTCTGAAGGTGGTCACCTAGGTCCCTCAGCGGTCTCGCAACTGGCCGCTATTCTCCAAATAGTGGCCATAGCAAGACCGCCTGCCCAAGGTGTGGGCCAGTGGTGACCGCCCCTCTGACCGCCTATTCCAGGTTAGTTGCGATCCATGGAGGACCGCCTTTCCTGGTGACGGTCTGGGAAGGACCGCCACTCTATTTTCATGTCAGTTATGCTCTGGTTGTGGGTGTAGACCCCCGGTCAACCCGGTTGTGACCCAGTGGTCGACTTTCGGCCTCATGAATGTCCCGAACACCCTAGGGATTCTGCGTCTATGTTTTGGGGTGTCTGGAGGTACCATGCTACCTCGATTAACATGCCCATGGGTTTGAGAGTCCGGGTGACTCCATGTGTTCTGGGCTTTTGTGTTACGCTTGATCGAGTCATCGTGTATCGGTGTAAGTGCGGTGGGGGTTCCCCCGCATGTCGTGAGTTCTTCGGAATGTGGTTTCCGAGTTGGCCATGCGTAAGGCCTTGGACTGTGAGTCCCATTTACCCAGCCTGGGGCTGGAGGGTTCTCAGTTCTCTTTTTCAGGGAATGGTCTCGACGGTTGTGGACTGCCTCGTGAGTCATCATGCCGAGATTTCTGACCCTAGGGTTAGGGCAGATTGGCAGCATGGTGCCGTTTGATGCAATGGTCTTGACCTCGAGTCTTATGACTCAAGGACCGTTAGATTTAGTGAGTCTAGAAGACTGTCCAGAGTCCAGTGGCTTAGCACCACTTGGTTCTTCGTGACTTTCGCGCAGGGTGCGTGCATGGTTCTTGGAGTTTCTCCTCAGAGAGTGGTCACATCAGTGACTCCCCACTAGTCGTAGCCTTTCGACACGCGTGTGGTCCCACTAGGGAGTGGTGGCGAGGCTACCCGAGAGATTCACATAACGCACTGCAAGGGATGCGTTAAAGGGACATAACGCACCGGGGCGGGCGCGTTATATCACCTGGGTTTCGTGACTCCAGAATTCAGAATCGGAAACCCCGCCCGGTCGATTGAAATCGACGGGGGACGCGACGGATTACAAAACCAAACCATCCTGCCTAGCCAAACCAACATACCAAGCCTACTCATGCCACTAGAAATGAAATACAATGGCCATGGAATTGATTTTAATAATTAAATAATAAATGTCATAATAAATACACTAAAATATATTAAACAGAAAAATATACGAAATACGATGCAGAGGGTGTCGGACCACAGCACAAGTGATACCGGCGGTGTCCTAGCGCGATAAGGTATCCATCCCCCTACCTGGACAATGGCGAAAGTGACGAATCGACCCCCTGAGGTAACTCTTTAGGTGGACCATAATTTCTTAATAATGTCATGAGAAATAGATTACAAAAATATCTGCGGTGTTCAAAGAATGGTGGCTGGAGTACTCCTCACACTGGGCAAGCTCCACACGTATAAGAAAAAAAAGAAAAAGTATATAACTGGCATTAGGAGGCATCTTCATTCCTCAACGAGACTCTCACGCTTGGCATTTGAAGGAGTGGGAGCTAGAAGTGCTACAACAAGTGCTGGGGGGCTATCTGATATGACCACTACTCCCCCCTTTGGGACGACAGTGATACCTTCATCCTTGGGGGCCTCCACGCAGTGCTCTTCCTGCTTAGCAGGTGCTCCATCTTCCTCGGTGACTGTCGACAATGTCTTTTCTTCCTTGTCAGAGTCAGGAGGAGGTTGGAGGTTGAGTAGCCCAAAGTTACTAGTGATTGTGGCTGCAGCTTCCAAGGTAGCCGCCTAACCCTTATGGAACCCATGGTTCTTGGCCAGCTTGCATATAGAGTAGGCCGGCTCATTGAGCTCATCCTAGAACTCATTTGATGCCTTGAACTAGTCCATTGCCATTGTCGCTTCCTTCTCTGTCGTACTTCTCGCTACCTCCACCATGCTTCTCGTAGCCTCTGTCGCCTCCGCCTGGCCCCGAGCCACGATCATCACCTGCTTGGCCCACCCCTTGGCCTTCACTGATGCCTTGTTTGATTTCTTAAGCCTCTTGTTGTCTCGCTTAAGGTTGCTCTTGTGGGCCTTCAGTTAGGCCTAGGCATTCTTTGCACATGAGGCCTCTTTCGTCGCAACCATGCGGTGCTCCTCCAGGACCACCAACAGGTGGGCAACAACGATCAAGCCACAGTACCTCTCTGCCATGATGGACTCTGGCGACAGGTCTTTTGCCTCCTGCCGATTGATGGGAAGCATAATCCCTTCCATCAACTCTCGAGCAACCAGAAGAACACTATTGTTACTGCTCTCAGGGATACTCCGCTGGGGGATCCACTACATGGAACATGGGCCAGAGGCTAGAATGGCGGCACCCTGATCTACGTGAGCATCTTCATTCTTTAGAGAAGGGGCTTGATGTGACGAAGAGGGGGGAGTCTTGGTCGAAACCTTCTGGTGAGCAGGAGCTGACAGCGATACTTTGACTTTCTTCCCCTTCTTCTGCTGCCACCCCAGGGCCTCCATCTCCTCTAGAGAGGGACCTCGATGCTTGTCCCCCGCCATTGGCGAAATGTTGCTCGACAGAGCTGAAGATGGGGATGATAGGCCCTCGGATGTGCTCATCTCAGCGATACTCAACAGCTCCTCCCCAACACCATGTTACCCCTCAGCGGTGCTCGGAACCTCCTCCACAGTGGTCATGGGATCCTCATGAGTCCTTGACCTGGTCATTGCGAAAGGTAGGTTAGTAGAAGATGGCCGTGGAGTGATGGACTTCCTTGCAGGTTCAATGACCACTGCCCATACACCTATCAGAGGTTGATACCACAAACTACACGAGGTGATAAGAATAACTAGTAGAAGGACGCTGACGGGGACCTCTCCTTGCAACGGTTGATGTAACGACCCAAGATCTGGATACCTGGAATGACCCGATACGGGGTTCAGCCTCAAGCTTGTCAAATCCCTCGGAGCATCAAGGTCCCTTCCCGGACCCTCTCCATCATCATCGGGTTCCCCATGGGCACATGTGTGCATTACGCGGGTGAGCCCGCTTAAGTGATATCGCCGGGTACGTTGGATTACTTGTGAGTCATAGGTCAAAGGATCATTGGCCTAGTGGACATCATCCCCAAGGTGGTGTCACATCAGCTACTCTCACCTCCCCCTCTCCCAAGTTCATCCATGGCGGCCCTGGAGTTCCCCCGACGTTGCCCACCTCTCGGCATCAGTGGAACCTTGATCTGCTGTTCATATATTCGAGGCAGAATCTGAGGCTCAGCTTGCAGAGGCTACCCTGACATCCACAGCACAAATCAGCAAAAATCTCCTTCTTTGGAGTTGTTTTGCTCCGAGCCTGCTTCGCTCCAGAGGTGGCCCTGCCTCGATTCGACTTTGGCACAGATCGCGTCATCCATTCTTGTATGACTGCGCCAGATTCGAGCCAGAACCTGAGGACCGTTTGGCAGAGACTGCACCGACTTCTACAGCACGATTCAGCCTAAACTCTCTTCTGAGAGTTTGTTTTTCTCTGAGCCCTCGACGTTCCAGAGGTGGTCTCGCCCCATTCTGATGTCGGCACAGCCTGTGGCGTCCATTCTCCTGCAACTGCACAGAGCTGGTGTGAACCAGTCCACCCAGAGCACGCAGTAGGCTTGCCGATCACGCCACACCTTCCTCTGCTAGTTTTCGGGCCGAGTCTTATTCATCGGAGTCGGACCTCTCGACGTCCTTAAACCACTCCAGGTGGTCTCGTCACGTTCCGCATTTGGTGCTGCCTATGCCGCCTTGCGCAATCCAACTGTGTATGGATGTTTACCCAAAAACCAGAGCCTCACCAAAGTGCCGACCACGCCCAGATCGGTGCTCCGTTGGTGTTCATTTTTTGAGGGTAAGTAGATCTACCTGTCAGCCATCCGACCCCACTGGTCTTGCATCGTTCAGAGTCCGGTGGAGAGCGCACCGCCCTCTGCACGCCGACTGCGCAGATCAATCCTGCAGGACAGATTCGCACAGGTCACCTTCCATGGCCTGCCCCACCCTCCTGCGACCTCAGAACGACGCCGGACTTTTAGGAGTGCATCTACACTTCTCAAGCTTCATCTGGGCGCAAGCGGAGTCCTCTTCAGACCCCTGAGTGCAGTGTACCGCTCGGATTGCTTCAGTTCTATCCAGTAGGACAGATATTGGGCAGGACAGATATTGGGTAGCAGGCCCATCTCCCTTTCCCCATGTTCCCCCCTCTTGTGTGAGGGTAGTGCCGTATTGTGTGCCCATCCCCGAGTTCCCCTCCCTGCATGGAGGTTATCCCATTTGCTTGTAATAGCAGGGCCGACCCGATGCTCCACCGACGCAGCGTGTTTGCCGAGTGCACATGCTCCCCGGTGCGCCCTCGTCTCCGATCGGTGCCGGTCTCTTCAGACTCGGCAAGGTATAGATCTGGTCCTTGCTCCTTGGTATTACTTTTATAGTATCTTTTCACGCTCACTCCGAAGGTGAGGAGAGCTCGTTCTAAAATTTTCGAACATTGACTGTTAACCGTTGCCGTGTGAGAGAGTGTCGTAATACCCACCCTCAGGCACTGGTTCTGCCTCGGTTGAGTCGGGCGACCTTCAGACCTTAGGTCTATCCTCCCCCATATACTCTTAGTGGCTCCAACCGTGTAGGCTGCCCGTGGGTCACCGTCCACCCCTCCATCGTCGGGTTACCCCCGAATCTGAGTGACGCACGTGGTCATTCCGCTATTGCTTGGGTCCATGGTTCAAGTCATGCTTACTATCACACAGGTCCTAGGGCGTCTGATAGCTCGTCCCGCATCAGCAAGTCAACTCTAGTTACCATTCTAGGCCTTTGATAAGATCATCCCAACCTTCTATCTCATAGTAGGATTGGATCGTGGTGTGAAAGGAGGGGAGGGGCACAATTTGGGCTTGATGTCCCATGGGTGAGAGGTCACAGGGTTGATAGAGCATTAGAACAAATGTGCACGGACTTGAACTGTTCACATGGCAGGCTAGGTCAGTCATAAAATCATGCACAGACTTCGTGTATGCATGAAGAAGAAATATGCACAGACCTTATATATGCCAAGAACCTGGTTTGCACGAACCTGGCATGTGCAATAGTAGAGTATGCATAGACCTTTAGTGTGCATAAGAGAAAAGTGCACAGACTTAGTTCAATGACTATGCACGGACTTTACATGCCGTAGACCTACCGTGCACGGACTTAGTAAGGCAAAGGGCAAAACTTGCACTGACTTTGAAATGCGTTCAACAAGATATGCACGGACCTTTAGTATGTACAAAGGAGGTATGCACGGACCTTACTCATGGTATGTACAGGAATCCGTCGACTTGGTTATGCACGAGCCAACAATGCACATACTTTAATATGCACATTGCATGAATGTGCACAGACTTAGCTTGCCACAAGACAAACCCTGCACGAACCTTATCCTGTCATAGACGAAGTCTGCACCGAGATAGTAAGCGCAAGGCAAACAATGCACAGACCTTCTATATGCTGAGTGGCCTATATGCACGGACTTAAACTATGCGGGACAAAAGTTTGCACCGACTAGGATATGCACGAACTTTCTATATGCATGGACCTCCTAAACTTGCACCGACATAAGAGACGCTGAGCTAAATTATGCACGAACCCTGTGAGTATATGCATGGACTTATGTTTGCAATTGTAAGACATGCAGGGACTTTGTTAAGACTAGCACAGACTATACACAGACATTAACTTACCAATAACTAAATTACACGGACCTTCCAAGTCAAATGCATAGACTTTGTATGTGAAGTGAACTTTGCACGAACCTACTATGCAGTTAACAGAGATATGCACAGACTTGAATATTGCACGGACCTTGTGCAACATGCATGGACCTACATGCAAACGATGCTATGAGTATGCACGGACCTTATGAAGATATGCACGGACTTATAAGACATTGAACGAGGATATGCACGGACTTTAACAAGAAAAACATGCAAGCACTGACCTTAACAAATGCAGAGACAGAGTTGCATCAACTTTAATGAACTCTTGAAAGAATATTCAGCAGCTTGTGATGTGATGCAAAGAGATAAACTAAAATTCATTAAAGTCTGTATTTATTTCAGTCTTATCATGACTTATAGATTGTCATTATCAAAATCAGAGTTCCAACAATCTCCTCCTTTTTTATGATGACAACACTATAAGTCATGTATGATTAATCAAGGCAATGTATTGACTGAATATATTTCACACACTTAACCAATTCAAGACATTCAATCAAGAGCAACTTCACAACACTATGAATGCAGTATGAATACCTACGTATGCACACTAACATTTCTATGTATAAGAAGAAAATACAATTTGATTTTGATTAGGTCTCTTTACACAACCAAATACTTTTAGAACATATATTTACATCATCATTTTCCTTGCATCATCAGCATCTATCAGCATCTAACAGCATAAACAGAATCAGCATCCTACCAGACATTATAGATCTATCATATATGACCACCAAGCATTCTCCCCCTTTGTCATTATCAAAAAGAATGTTGGGAACTCTTGAAAATTAGTGACCAGATGGACCCCTACAGCCTCCCCGGCCTCTTGGTTGTGCAGAGCTAGAACTGTCGAGTATATGGGGTTCTATCACTTGTAGAACCTGGGGCTACAACCCTATCCATCACTGAGGTCTGAAGTTCTTTAATGGATTTTGACAACTCTTCAAACCAGTAATGTACCATGCTGCCCAAACTATTCACTAGTGATGAGTTGGAGTCTTGCTCTATGATAACATGTTTGATTTTGTCTGATAGGTTCTCCAATTGTGATTGAACATCTTCAAATTTATCCACGAGCTCCTGCTGACTTGCTAAGATGGTATTCACTGTACTTTTCGTGAGTTCACCTTTAATCTGTGTCTCTATTGGAGGCAAATCTTCCCCCCGACTCCTTTACGGGGGCGGCATTCCAGGTTCTACTGGGGGTAATCCGGAGGGTACGGAGTATCCGATAGGATTTCAACGGGCGGCGGGCGGGCTCGGAACTAATGCAGCCCTCTGCCGTCGGAGCGCAGCGGAGACGGTAGAGGTCCATACCGTCGTGCTACCCTGAAACTCACACCGCGCGGTAACCTCGTGACCATGGCTGGCACATGGCTACGCGCCGTACGACTCAACGAGAACAACAACGGCTTCTACGGCTACGTGCAGCCCATGGGCGTCCACGCCGGGCAAACGGTCCTCCGGGCCTACTGGAACATCATGATCTGGGGCCTCTGGGCTGGGGAAGACCTGCCGTTCCCGCCGGGCACCTGCCTCCTCCGCGCTGGCCTCCTCTGGGCCGAGGACGGGCTGATCTCCGGCGGCGGCGACGTACCGACCCCGGTGACCAACCCGGAGGCCAGCTGGATGGACATCGAGACGGTCGCTCCCCGGGTCAACCTCCAGGTGTCGCAGGCCGCCAACTGGTACATCCAGTGGGCGTTCCCCAAGGACGAGAGCGTCAAGGCCATGCGCCGGGCGCCGGACAACGAGGACATGGGTCTGTACGTGTGCTGGGAGTTTGCGCTCGCCCCTGACCGGCTGAGCGGCTTCGAGGTCCAGGGGTACAACTGCTCTGTCGATGCCCTCCTGACCGACGTACCCTGATACCTCGACCGGCCCGCCCGTCCCCCCGACGCACCCGGTCGAGACGCAACCCCCCGTCAAGCTCGCGCCTATGACGGGGGGTTGCGCTACTCTGGGTAGTCAACAGCCCTATACCACACGGAGGGACGATGGCTCTCTACCGGCATCGCCTCGAAGGCACGTTCACCGGAGAGGTATGGAGCTTCGGCCTCTACACCGACTCCACTCTGTCTGTCGCCGCAGCTCAGTCCGCCTTCATGACGGGTATCTCCAACTTCTGGGCCGAGGTCGGCCCGCTGCTCTCGACCGACGTCGCCGCTGTACGGGCCGTCACGGTGGAGCTCGATCCCCTGACGGGCAAGCAGCTGACCGGCGCCGAGAACACCCGGGCGGACGTCGGCACGAGCGTGGCGGAGTCGCTCCCCTATCAGTGCGCGCCGGTCGTATCCCTCCGTACGGCCACCCTCAGCCGTGCCGGCCGCGGCCGCTTCTATGCGCCGTCGCTCGCCGTCGATCAGGTGGCCGGCGGTCGCATGACGACCACAGCCCGCGATGCTCTCGCTGACGGGGGCCTGGCGCTCGTCCAGGGGCTGACGGCTGGCGGAGGGAACGTGGTGATCTACCACCGCTCGCTCGGCACCACCACGCCGGTTACCTCGATCGACGTGGGCGACGTGATCGACACGCAGCGTCGGCGCCGGAACCAGCTGACCGAAGCGCGCACTTCACGCCCGGTGTAGGCCGGTTTCGGCCATACACGCAGCGGCCCCTTGCCTCGAAGGCAGGGGGCCGCTTCTGTTGGAGGCGCAAGCAACCACTTCCGCCTGGAGGCTACCGTGCCAGAGATCTACGCCGCTTCGCTCTCCGTGGGCCAAGGGTCCCGCGAGACGACGGTCAGTGCTTCGCTGATCCTCTCCCACGAAGGCATGCTTCGTGAACTCACCCTGGAATGGCCGGGGTTGGGCCACATCAACCCGGGGCTGGACGTCTCGGAGTGGCTCTACTCGGCCCTCTCGCGGCTGGTCATGAACTACGACGACCACACGCTCACGGAAGGCCGCGTGCGGCCGCTCAGCGGCGTCGAGGAGGAGTCCACCAATGCGTCGTGAATGGACCATCGAGGTCGCGGCCGACTCGAATCACCTGGTAGTCGATAGCGAGGGCCGAGAGCGCGTCGGAAGCGTCTGGATTCAGAGCGAGGGCATTCAGACTATCGACCTCATCTGCGACCCCTCAGAGGACGGGAAGACCCTCCTGAAGGACGCTTTGGTCGCCCTGATCGAGCGACTGTAAAACGCAACCGGGTCTCATCTGGTGCCGCCCCCTTTACGGGGGCCCTCCACCATCGGAGCCGAGCCTAGCAACAATGCAACAACGGCCGCCCCAGCCGCTGATGCCACCAGTGCTCCCTCAAGTGCATCAGACCCCTCCATTGCTGCGGCCTCCACAGGCGACCACCCTGGTCACCCCGTACCTGCAGCCGGCACATTTCTATCCAGAGCCTGTAGACCCCACAGTCATGAATCGGATGATGGTAGAAAGAATGATCGAGATGAAGCTCGCTGAAAGGGACGAAGGCGATTATGTCACGTTTGACGCCTATCGGGTATCATACCCACCACACCATGCTACCAAACGGCTTCCCCCAGGGATCAGCAAGCCGCCTAAGTTCGACAAGTTCAACGGGAAGGGGTCCCCGAGGGAGCATGTCACATATTACATGACCGTCATGGGTGATCTGGCCACCAACGAGTCATATCTGTTGAAGTTCTTTGGGTCCTCATTGACAGGGCTCGCATTCGAATGGTACTCCAGCCTCCCAGTCGGGTCGATCAATGATTGGTCAGATAAGCAGAGAAAATTCAGAGAAAGATTCCATGTCACAGAGAGGGAGGTCACAGTGGCCGAACTCTACTCAATAAAGCAGAGAGCTGATGAAACAGCCCTTGACTATATTAAGAGGTGGAGGAACCTCGGCATGAGATGCAAGCGGCCCCCACATCAGGAGGACGCTTTGTAAATATGCAAACAGAATCTCAGGAGGGAGGTTCTGAAAAGGATGATAGGAATGGAGATACAGTCATTCGACCGATTAAACAACATCATGGTAGAGGTGGAGGCTTTCCTGGCCAGACCAGTGCCCACCCCTGCCGCCGGTTCAGCTCAAAAGGGCAAGATAGTAGAACGGCGTCAGCTACCCAAAGAAGTGAACGCCCTCGACATCAAGGCGTTCGAACAATAGAAAGATAAAGGCAAGAAGGCAATTGCCCTTCAGCCGGCCAAGACCACAGATGGCAAAGAAGGTCCCTCATTGCGGGAGAAAATAAAGAAAGTATACTCTTTCCCGAGGGACAAGACCAGGGCGTTGTTCGACTGGGTTACAGAGTACAACATGGTTACCTTGCCAGAGCTGAGGAGGCCGGAGGACTTGAAGAGAAGAGACAGTCCAAGATTTTATCCCTACCACCAGATGCTGGGACACCCTCTCGAGGACTGCTACATCTTCAAAGACATCATCGAGGGGATGGTAAAGAAAAATGAAATAGAGTTGGGAGAGTACAAGGTGGACCTTCCTCAACCGCATGAGGCCCCTATGAGGAGGGTAGGAGTCAATATGGTCTCCTTATACCAGGCACTCCCTGAAGAAATCTCTGAGTCAAGCACCCAGAGCACTTATGAAACTCACTTCCTCGAGCCTGTAAAAGAGTAGCAGGGGTGGCAGCAGGTCCCCGCGAAGGCCAGGAAGAAAAAGGCACCTCGCCCTAGAGTGGCGGCACGTCTGCGCGGCAGCGCTCCGCAACCCGCTCCATCAATGGAAACATCTACATGGACCTCTCCACCTGCGGTCATCAGAATACCCACTCACAACCGGAGGAGACAAACTCTGTTACCAACAGTGAAAGAGGTCACCCCTGAGACCCGAAGACTGCAAAACCTCATAGACGGACTGGACGATTATGTACAGCCCGAGCTGAAGCCTGTGCTAGTACGGGACTACGTCCCATGGCAAGAGCTGGAGCAGATGTCGCTCAAGTGAGAGGGACAAGTTGACGCGTCCTCGGACGTACAAGATAGCCTGTTCTGGGGACAGGCACCTGCCAAAACAAAGAAGAAGAAGAAGAAGAAGCGAAAGGCCATCAGGGCCAATGAAGTGTAGCTTGTCTCCTACAACACCCTCTCAGCACTCTTCAACCTACCCGGGGAGGAGGAGGAAGAAGAAATTTGCTTCACACCGCCCGCGCGGGAAGCCAAGGCCGAAGTCACCACCGCGGTACATGCGACGCGGTCAGGCCGAAAGTGGGGGCGCCAGCCACCTCCCAACCATAACATCATCTTCAGGGGTGAACAACGCTGTGCGTGCAATTAGAGGTGGCATGCTATAGCCGACCGTCCATGGTTAACAGTGTCCCTACTAAGGTCATACCTGAGAAACACTCAGCCTTGGAGGGAGAAGAGAAGAATAATTGGAGATAAGCCTTATGCAGGATGGGAGGTATTAGGACTCGAATTCCTTCCAAGGTAATACCCCTCAAAGAGGCAGTCTGTTGCGCCGGGGCTTTGTGTCTTTATTTTTTTTAGACCCTTGACATGCATACGACCAGGGTTTTCCCTGCGGGGACTTTGCCACTCTTGTCATGCCATAATTCACAATTTTACATTTATCAAAATTTTGACTTGATTTTCATAATGGCCCTTTTGGCTAGATTTATCATGAAAAGCTCACTTTGTTCGGGTCAAGACTGCCCCTATTTGAGACTTCTCTCGTATTGGGGATCACCTTGGTTGGTCATCTTATCCGTCGACCTCTTGCCCCTGCACGCGGCCGAGTAAAGGAGAGAAAAAGACTTTCATACATACTCATGGCATGGCCAAAGTAGGAACGGTGTTTACTCAAAAGAGTCGGCCAAGGACACCGTATAGTGTGTGTAGTGCCCAGCTAAGGGTCGCCCTTAACGAGTAGGGAGAGAATGTCGAATTTCCAGCGCGGGGTTTTCATAGCCAAATGTGTTGCAAAAGCAAGCCTAAAGACTCTTTCTGAAATTCAATAAAGGTCGTGACTACCATTCTTAATCGTGTTAAGAAGCACTTCATTTTGAAAATCGTGTGTGAAGTAATGAGCAGCGTCATCATGGAAATACGTACTTACGCCAAATGTTGCCTTGCAACCTTGTGAAATAGCTACTGCCGTCGGAGGTAATGTTAATGAACACGAGGTTTGTCCTCAAGTGGCAGATAAAAGGATTGGAAGCAAAAAGTTTGAAGCTGCTTAACGGGAAGGAGTGGTATCAAGACCAGACTCAGACGAATAAGGATAAAAGGAAGAGAGACGAGGGCTAGAACTCCCTCACTAAGGTGCGGACACCTTGATCACAAGAATGGTCTATAGAAGGAATAGAAAATCAAGAGGAGGAGTGTGGACTGAAGCCCCAGAAGTAGTGGGAGAACGGGCAGATGCCCAGAGCAGTTGATATGGAAGAAGTCAGGTCAGACCTGGGATCGGAAGGAATTATAAGGAGAAATTGGTAGATGGAAAGTGGAGGATTTGGAGGGTCCAGAGGTAGAGGAGGAGAATCATGATGGGTGGAAGAATCCGGAGGCTCTAGAGGGGGAGATTGATGAGGGACATGATGCCCTGGGAAAAGGTATGGAAAGAGATGAGTTAAGAGGAGGAAAATGATGAAGGACACGATGTCCTGGATGAATTGGAAGGAAGATGGTATGTCCTGAGGTTCCTGAGGAATGGAATCAGAAGGGGCGTGGTGCCCCGGGAGATGGCGAGGGACGCGATGCCCTAAAAGGAAAGTGGAAGGGGCGCGATGCCCGACAAGCAGAGATAAATATGGAGGATCTGGAGGAGGGAAATATAAAAGGGCGCGATGCCCTGGAGGGAGAGAAAAGTCAAGTTCTGGAAGAATGGAGTGAGAAGGGGCGTAATGCCCCGGAGTAAGAGAAAAGTTCGGAGGTTCTAGAGAAATGGAATCAGAAGGGACGCGATGCCCTGGGAGAATGAGAGGAAAATCCGGAGGGTCCGAAGGAGGACGATATAAAAGGGAGTGATGCCCAACAAGTAGAGATAAATCTGCAGGATCCGGATACGAAAGTGTAGATGGGGCGTGATGCCCTGGGAGACAGCTGGTGGGGGCGCGATGCCCGGAAAGTATAGGGGGACCTAGAGATCTCGAAGATAGAGGTGAATAAGAAAGAGGATATGAAGGATCTGGAGGTTCCAGAAGGTAAAGAAGATACGGGTTTGGAAACCCAGGGAAGAATAAATGCAAATGCATGTGAATGTAATGCAATGGATGCATGAAATGCATGAAATGTAATGAATACGGGGGGTGAGAGGATGAGAGCTCCTTCCTCTATAAATACCCATGTACTCTTTTTGGAAAAGACTAATGAAGAATTTTTTTGAGAAACTATTGAGAAGGCTGCGCCCCTCTTTCCCTCTCTCTCTCTTGGGGTGTGACTCCCACCGGTCTCCTCTTCTTCTCTTCTCCTTGGGTGTGACTCCCAAGGTTTCTTTCAAGTTCTTTGCTGCACCAACTGCTGGGAGGTGACCTCCCCATCATCTTTCCAAGCCAAGAGTTCAGAGATCAAGGCTTTGCTGCAAGTGTGGAGGAGAAGCCCTTGTTGTCCTGTGCCCCCTCTCTGGATGTCTGTCTGCAGGACTAAGCCGTGGAAATCAGGTTGGCACGCCCCTCTCCCATCCTTAGATCCCATCCATCCCTTCTGCAATATTCTTCCTCTACACGTCCCCCACATCTCCTCAAAATCGCACACCCTAATTCGTCCTGTGGACAAAGTTCCCTTCGCACCTTTTTTTCCTATGCAGATTGCCTTGTGCAGGCCTACAGTGATAAAGCCAAATCTCTTTCAAAGGGATGTCCCCCAAAATGTCTCAAAACGCCCTGAAATTTTGAGCACTTCTTATTCACGTCCAAAACCTTCCCCCATAATTTTCTTACGTTTTTCAGAGCCCTCTTTCCTTGCTTACCCATTCTCTATTTTTTCCCTCAGTTCTGACTGCACTGGACTGCAGAACTAAGCCCCATCTGTTTTCATCTCCCATGCCCAAAACCCCCACTGCACGTCCCCCCATCACTGCTGCCCAACCATCCCACGACCCTCAGCTATCCACCAAAGAAAACCCCGCCCCAATAGCCACCTGGAAACCCAGTTCCAACCCTTTCTTCCACCCCCTGTACTGCTGCCAGCAAACAATCCAGAACGTGCAAGGGTCTGCTACAAAATTCGCCACGACCTCCACGGTGCTCAGTAGCAGCTGATACTCCACAGGCATCCCTGGGACGTCCCCACCAGCGCCCACACCGAGTTTCGTGGACAACGAATGAGCATACGGTTGTGTTCTAGACTCTTCTTCCTACTGCTTACCTGCACCAGCGCAGACCGACCTATAGTCTGCCCACCGCTCGTGACTACACCAGAGAGTCTAGCCAGCACAGTCAGCTTCCATCGTCTTCCAGGTGGATCGTCCACCACTACAGCATGCCCTCAGGGATGACTACACCTTCCTCGGCCTCCGGGACACGTCGGCCTTCTTGCTGGTTCCAGGCGGTACCGGTTCACAGCACGTCGGAGTTGTCGCATGTCATCCACTCGCGGACCGTCACCCCACTTCTCACGACCCTCGGATTCGCTGTGTAGTCTTTTACCTCCCTGTGAGGAGTGAGTAGTGTTTGGATTATATTTCTTTAGCTTTTGTACTGGGGTTCGTGTGATTTGGCCGGGCGTCTTTCCCATGCCCCGAGCGTGGAGGTACGCATCCACTACCTTGCTTGGCTTAGCTTGCTCATTTCGTATACAATCATGAGCCACTTCGTGTGTGTTTGTTAGGATCCTAGCTTGTTCATATACTTATCACTGCTGCGGTGAGAGAGCGTGACCGTCCCGTGATGTCACGTCCCGATGCGAAATATCGGGTCGTACAGTCAGAAACTAGGTAGAAATAACACCAATATGCTAAACTAAATAATTACACAAGTGCTATAGAAAGAAATACTTCTATTGACAAAGATAGACTCCAAATTTTATTACAACAACCATCAATGGTTAAACACGATCAAACATAACTTCCAAACTGATTCTAATACAACAACTGACTCCAAATAGTAATAAAGGACTAACACGACACTAAGGAAACAACTAATGCAATAACCATGCCAACTCGGTATCTACTAGTCGGTGCACTCAAAGATATCACTCCTGTCCCTCCCCATGGGTATGCGCATCATCACCTGAACTGCCTGGAAAGGGGGGAAACAACAACTATATGAGCGAACGCTCAGTAGATAATAACAGTCAAGTTTACGTGATTAATCAGTTTATTACATTTTCAATGCAATGATAAATAATACAGACTGGCACGCCTGGTGAGACCTTTTTCACCTTTCTTCTTTCTGTCAAAGAAAGTTTCTAAACCTTCTTTAAGGTTTTGATCTCCCTCCCCTTCCTCTTATAGGATGGGAAGAGGAGGGTACACATCTCTCTGCTCATTTGAGAGCTTTTTGTGCCTCAACGCACTTCTACAATCATGCTACGCACCACCACCACCAGAAACAACAGCGTTGACCGCCGTCACCTACGGCTCTCAAGTCATTGCCAACCACGCCAGGTTCGGATACCTAGTGGCTCCACTCATCTTTGGTGAATTCCCAGCGGTCGTCGGCTCACCCTTCTTCTTGGGCGTGGTACCCGTGGTTGAGGCCAGCTCAGCCACGTCTGCAACAACAACCACTGAGGGTGTCAGGCCCTTGGCTTCAGCAACCGACTGGGTTCGACCGGTTAGGAAGACAACTGTCAGGGGTGTCAAGCCCTCGGCTTCAACAATCGACCAAGTTCACTCAGTCGACAGGTCAGCCATTCGGGGTGTCAGGCTCTCTACTACAGTAGCTGGCCAGGTCGGCCCGGTCAATTCTCTACAGACCAGGGGCGTCAGGCCCTTCATCTCAACAAATGGCTGAGTTTTCTCGGTCAACCAGATTATTGTGAGCATCGTTCCTGCACAACGGGGGCAACGCCATCGCCACAACGGCACTAGTTCTACGGTGGCCACCCTCAGAGGTGCTGCTCCTGCTCAATGGGGGTAGTGTCGCCTCCACAATGATGCCAAGCCTATGGCAGGCATTGCCAGCGCCGCTCCTGCTCAACGGGGGGCACCGTCGTAGCGGCAAGGCTATGCAGCCTGTAGCGGTAACAAGTCACTTTAATAAGACTATGATTATCGGGGATATCTGCATCCGACTTAATGAAGGTGAGCCGATCTTGCCACAGGACCATCATGTCCCAACCATCCCCACCTCCAATCGCTTCGAACTCCTCCAACAAGTTCGGGAGAACCGAGCGAAGAAGAAGAAGCCTGCCGTACCGGCGGCAACTCAGGGTCCCCTGCAGCGACCCAAGTCAAGAGCTCTCTGGCCAAGGACAAGGGGCAACCAAGTGGAGGAGCGCCAGCTCCACTCGAAGAAAATTTGGGTCACCAAAGGAGAGGCCCGAATTATAAGGCGCGCAAGGGCGGAGGAGCCCTTCCGCATGTCGGATCTTCAACAAATGCGGAGCCCCACAAGCACTGAGGCCTCGACATCCCCGAGGTCTACAACTCAGCCCCTATGGGGGTAAAAGTGTCGAGGAACTGGCAAAAAGGTGCGACCGACCTCCCCGTGGTCCAGTTCCACGCATACGGAGGAGGATCGCTCCCCTCAAGCTTCTACATCCTGAGTGTCTGTCTTCGATAGACTAGGGATGCCGCCCAAGGTGGGTCGACAACCACCTAGGAAGAAGCGGGTGGTCCAGGTGACCAATGACACTGTCAAAGTGTTCACCTATTACACCACCTCCGGCGACAAGCAACCGGAGGACACTTCGGGAGAGCTCAACTAGCCTCTTCAATATTTGAGGAGGTCAAGGCCCGTGTCCCGGATCTTGGCACAAACACAGCAGGCGCCAGCCGCTGGGACATCTCAGCCCGAACCGGCACGGCATGAAGAGCGCCAGAGGACGTTCATAGTGTCGATGGGGATAGCCACCTCCGACACGAGGAAGATCTGGGGGAAGAATTACACACTCCCGCGTTGGAAGAGCTCCGACGCGAGAATCAAGAACTCAAGAATCTCTTGTAGGCGCTATTGCGCGAAAAAGAGGTTCCGGTCCAACCCCAGGTGGCACCCATCGGAGTGGAATAGCAGCCTTCTCCCATTCCAGTTGCGGCCAATGTCTCCGTCACCGCCGCAAAATTGCCACTGGTGGTGGACTTTGAAGTCCCGCAACATGAAGTCAATGCGCGATCATCTACTACTCCCGCTGCAGAAAGCCTCATAGGGCAGAAGCAGATGATCGAGCGCATTGTGGAGACGAAGTTTGCCCAACATGGTGAGGGTGTGGCCTCTGTTGATTTATACAGTGTGTCTTATCCCCTCCACCATCAATTCAAGAAGCTTCCACCCGATTGTCCGAAGGCCCCGAAACTTCAGAAGTTCAACGGGCATGGCTCCCTACATGAACACTTGGCCTATTACATGACGGCCATGGGTGAATTGGCACTGGAAGAAGCATATTTGCTGCGGTATTTTGCCACGTCATTGACAAGCACCGCCTTCCAGTGGTATTCAAGGCTCAAGCTCAATTCTGTTGCTGATTGGGCAGATATGCAGAAGAAGTTCGTCGACCGTTTCCAAATGGTCGAACACAAAGTCTCCCTGGCGGAGCTCTGTGCCCTCCAGCAGAAGAAGGGTGAAACAACGTTGGACTTCATCAAGCGATGAAGGGACGTCAGCATGCGTTGCGATAATCCTCCGACGCTCGAAGACGCGATCACCATCTGCCGCAGGGGCTTATCGGCGGAAGTCAGTGAAAAGCTTCTGGGCTCAAATATCAGAAACTTCGACCAGCTAAATACGGTGGTGGCAGAGAGTGAAATGTTCTTCGCCGACTACCCTGTACAAGCTTCTGCCAAAGACAAACCCTCCAAAGACCGTCTGGCTAGTGGCAAGGAGGTAAATGTTGTGGACTTCTCCCCGGCGAATGGAGACAAAGGGGAAGGAAAATTTAAAGGCAAGGATAAAAAGCCTGATGACAAGGTGAATGCGTCTCTCTTATCAGAGCGCATGAAGGCGCCTTATTCCTTCAGGAAGGAGCATACCAAAATGCTCTTTGATCTATGCATGAAGGAGCAGCTCATTACTCTGCCAGATCCGCGAAAGCTCTCAGAGGTGGACAAGACGGAGGACCCTACTTATTGCGTGTATCACCGAAGGTTGGGTCACACCGTCGGGGACTGCTATGTTTTCAAGAACATAGCAGAAGAGCCCATTCAAAAGGGCTTGATAAATATGCTGGGTCATGCAGTCGACCCACCCCAGCCTCATGCCTGGAGCCGATCGAACCGATCAGCTAATGTGGTCTATATAGCGATGACAGCTTCAAGCTCCAACGCCTCCGAAGCCGGGCCTTCAAACCAACAACCCAACACCGGCCCTAGAGTTGCCCCTCCTTCACTCCCAGAATGCTTGGCATTGCGGAGAGCCATTCGGAAGGTTCGGTGGGAAATCCGGCAATTGCAACTGGAATAGAGGCATTTGCTGCAGTTCCTGGAGAGCATAGATCAGCAGTTAGCCACTTTTCCCTTTGGCCCATTAGTCAGGGGGTTAGCTCCAGTCCACATACGGGAGGCAGGTGCATCACCTATCTGCCGCGCTCCGCTCAAGGGCTGGCTCTCTGAGGAACCCTCAGATTCATTTGAAGACGAGGAGGACTCACCTGAAGGCGAGGAGCGTACACCCGCAGGTGGGCAGCCCGAGAAGTTATACTCCTTCCCGCTCGAGAAGACTCTCGACATATTCTTTGCATGCCAACACGCAGGATTGATCACCCCGTCGCCTATTGAGCAGACACCAGGTGCTGCTTTTCATCAAGACTATTGCCCATATCACGAGGTGGTTGGCCACATCCTATAACTGCCAGCCCTTCAAGGACCTCGCCGAGGACCTGATCAAGCGAGGGAAGGTTAACATGGGGCAATCCCTGGTCTACCTACCGCAGCCGCACGCACGGAGGAGTCTTCACTTCTCCGTCAATGTCATACATGCTGCAGCAGCTTTCCAGCTCCCCGAGCCGCAGGAAGAGGGAGTCAGTTCCCAGGGAGTCAGTTCCCAGCCACCTAAATCCACATTGTGGTATCTAGGGTGGCGATCTTCCCATCAGTGTTCTTTTCCCAAGGAAGACACTGAGAAGATTTTTGACAAACTTCTGGAAGACGGCAGGGTACTGACACATAATCCGCCGTCCTACTACAATGAGACGGCCAAGAGTCACCCCTGCTATTACAAATACCATGCTAGGGTGTCTCACCCTACCCGGCAATGCCCAGAGGTGCAAGACTGCATTGAAGTCCTCATCTAGAGAGGGGAGATTGATGCTCAAGGGAACTCTATGACAATGCGGCGTCTTAAAGAGGCCGTCGAGAAGACTCTCCAACAAGCTCGACAAGAGGTTAAGATTTTCTCTCAATTAGCCCGACCGAGTGAGCCTGCGGAGGGCAGTAAACCTCAACTAGACCCCAAAGGCAAGGCTAGGTGCGAGGGGCCTAAGGCCCAGAGCCCAAAGAGCCAAACCACAAGAGAGGGTTCCAAGCCCCGCCCCAGGCCGAGTAAGCCCGGCATTGTCATAAAAGGAAATCCTTCGCCAGACGACAAAGGCAAGGCGAAGGTGAGGGAGCCTCCGGCCAAAGCTTCTGTCAAGTCAGCGAGGCCGCCAATTCTAGAAAGGCCTCAACATCTTGAGCCCGCGAGGGAGCCAGTCAAAGCACAGATGGCAGAGTCACAATGCCCCCAAGGGTTCCATTGTGGATTGGCAGAGTTCCAGGAGCTGCCGCCTGAGATAATTGCTCAGGCAATCAATGCCACCTTCCAGATTCAACCGGAAGAGGCCAATTGGACCAAGGTCACCCCCAGAAAAAGTCGCGCCATGAAGGCTCGAGGGTCGTTCCTTCACCAAGGGGGTGTGTGGCTCCTAGGCTAGAGAGAGGAGGTCTCTCAACCATGCAATGATGCAGCAATATATGAGCAAATATATATATGTGAAAACAAGATACAACAAATAACAGTAATACAAAGATAAGCCTCGGGAGAAAAACAACAGGAAAGACACGCCCTAGGGCAGGGCGTTATCAGCAGAAAAGACGCCTTGCAGGTAGGGCGTCGCAAGGATATGAAGCGCCTTCCTGGGAGGCGTGACCAGTGAATGAATATTGCAGAAAACACAAGAAACGCCTCTGTCTGAGGCGCTACCAGATCAATACACGCCCCTGTCTGAGGCGTTACCAGAAAGAAGTGCCCTGTGTGGAGGACGTTGCAAGCAAATGACGCGCCTTCCTGAGAGGCGTTAGCAATGTGAAGAGACGCCTCTGGTAGGGGCGTGAATAGAAAGTGACGCCTCCAGAGGGGGCGTCTTAATCAATATAAACGTAGAATATGACCAGAGCCAAGGAAGTCACGCTTCAGGATAGGGCGTGAATAGAAAGTGACGCCTCTGGTAGGGGCGTTACAAGAAGAGGAGACGCCTGGGGGTGGAGGCGTTAACCCACAAAGAAGCGCCCTGACGAGGGGCGTGAGTTATCAACAGGCGGGATAAGCACCAAGAAAATCAAGAGACGCCCTGTGGAAAGGGCGTCAAATAGAAATAAGACGCCCTTGCAGAAGGCGTTAAATACGCAGAACACGCCTCTGTGGGAGGCGTGAAATCAAAAGACGCCCTGTGGGAAGGCGCGACTACAACAGCACTAAATTGATCCGTTTAACTGTTTGTTGGAAGGTGGTAATCAATTAAAAGAAAACAGTGGATGTCCCACCGTGATCGCCAATTTGTAGATCCCGTAGAAAAATCCACTTTGCGGAGATGGATTTAAATAATAATGAAAAGATATATGCAATGAGCACGAATAACAAGACAACAAAAATAAGCACGAGGTGCTAATGTGGAGTGTGATCGCCAGAGACCCGAAAGCCTCAAAAAAATTAGGGAAATGATCGCTTACCTGACGGGAGTGTGGAGTGCGGAAAAGATTGTGGGTGCTTTCCTCCTTCTTAAATCGGCCGGCCGATAAGAAGGGTTTTCTTTTAATTGATTACCTTGCAAGACAATAAACAGACAATAAAAAGGCCAAGTTAGTGCTGTGTAGTATTCAGTTCAAAAGGAACATGTAATAAAAATAATGGGATCTCAACATACGCACCTTTTTTGTTTTGGTTTAAACCCCTATAATGATAACAGGGATGGAGATATGTGTATGAGGTGCAAACAAAGTAATGATGCAGGAGCTAATATGATGACATGCAACGATGCAAATAATCCACAATAAAACAAAGAATAGCCCTGCTGTTCCTCAAACAGTAAAGGGCACACAGTTGACGTGAAAGCATAGGAAGGGGCAGCACAACAGGAACAATAACATGCAGCAGGAATCAGCAGGATGGAGGGGAAGCAGCAATAGCGGCAGCGTGCAGCAGGAACAGTAGCATGTAGCAGGAATCAGCAGGAACGGCACGATGGTGAACAGCAGATGTAGCACAGCAGGGGAAAAACGAACGGAGGAACAGCACGCCAGGAAGGAGAACGCTACGGCAGGAAAGATGCAGGGATGAAGCACGACGAACGATGGAAGAAGAACCTGCTCCCCTCGAAAACCAAGTGTGCCAACCTGTTAACGGAGGAGAGCAGTCTCTTTTATAAGAAGAGACGTGCAAATCAAGGGAATAAGATTAACTACGGCAGTAGTTATCCTGGGGAAAGGATTAAATCAAAGGAAGAGTCCAATGGGAGTGGATTCTGGAAAGGATCAAGGGAACAAAGTCCCAATCAAAGTAATAATCTTCCGAGGGAAGGCAGGAATTTGCAGGACTCTGAAATGAAGACACGCCTTAGGCCAGGTCGCTACTTCGTGAATTGACGACCTCAGTTGGAGGCTTTTCTTAAAACACGCCTTAAGACAAGCGGACCAGGACACCCGAATATGTGCCATGCATGCATGTTATGCAATCGGAGATGAGTGGCATGGGAGACACCTAGACGCCCCTGTATGACCCAGTCATGCATGGGCGGTCCTTTGGATTTGGGGAACATGAGAGGGCTAGAAGAGTCGGATGTTGGTGTATCGTGGACGGGCTTAGTGGGTGTAGATGACCCGGCCCGTTGGGTAGGGGTGTGGTAGTGAACTCCTTGGAAGAAGTGGGGTGAGAATGAGAGCTCGGGAGGTACACTAGGGAAGGGGTCAAAAGGGTCAAAGTAGGTATGACCCCATGAGATGGGTTCCCCCATGACTCGGTCCCAAGTTAAGAATTCATAATCACCGTCAGACATTGTGATCGGTGGGACGACAGTCATGTCTATAAAATAGGATTCCTCCCTTGGGCATAAGGGAACGAAGTCAGACTCGGCCGGCATCGGGAGGAATAGAAGAATCTCTGTAGTGACACAACCCACGGTGCACACAGAGGTAATGGACCCTAATGCCAAATAGGTAAAGCTAAGACTAGTGGGTTGGTCGAAGCTTCGGGCTAATAAATGCATCAACTGCCATTGCGTGTCTAACCCCATAAGAAGATCATCTAAGGTGTCAACATGGTGACTAGATCGGAATGTGGTGTGGTAGGAGTTGACAGGCACTAGTGGAAGGGTGGGGTCTGGACGTGTAAAATCGCACGCCCATATGTCCCCGCCAGTCCAACAGCAACGACAAATCATCAACAAAAGAGACCCCTGGAGGTCGTCCCCTCCGGACCCTACGAACAGACACCAGGCCGACGTGAAGCCATCCTCAGACTCACAACGGCGAAGAGAAGTCAACCCCTGGAGGTCGTCCCCTCCGGACACTCCGAAGAGACACGAGGCCGACGTGAAGCCACCCCCGGAATCACAACGGCGAAGAGAAGTCAACCCCTGGAGGTCGTCCCCTCCGGACCCTCTGAAGAGACGCCATGCCAACATGGAGCCATCCCCGGAATCACGATGGCAGCATCAACCCAATCAGAAGATAGCCTCGACCCTATCCAGCCTCAGCGTCGACGTAGGAGGACCCTCCACAGCCCCTGCGTCAACGGGTTGAAGCCCTTGAGTCAACGCATTGAGGCCCAGCGTCGACCCCCTGCAGCCCAGCGTTGGCCCTGCAACGCCCAGCGTTGGCCCTTCTAAGACTCTGCGTCGACGCGGCAGCCCCCTTGCGTTAACGCTGCCTGTGCCCCTTCAACGGCACACCAAACACACCCAAAGCCCTTCAACGGCACGCCCAGCAGAGCTTCCCCGGCACACCCCAGCGAGGCTTCAGCGGGACGCCCCAGGGCAGCCCTTCAACGGCACACCCCCTGCTCTCCCAGCGAAGGCTTCAATGACACACCCAGCACCCCTTCAGTGGCACACCTGTGGGCCCCTCAGCGGCACACATCTGAAGCCCTTCAACGGTACACTTTAAGCCTTCAACGGCATAGTCACTTGCCCGTCCGACACGGAAGATCTGCCGCCACCCTACGGGGATCTTTGGCGTGCACTGCATGGGTTGACATGTCGACCAAAGGCCAACACACGGAGCCTATCGCCTGTCAACGCATTAATGGGGGGTCAAATCCCCATTAATGCTCCATTTCCCGCCCGTGTTGACCTGGGATTTCGAAGAATGTTGTGCCGTTGGGTATAAAACACCCTTCCCCTCCACTGGAGAAGGGGTTGTTGGTTGTTGGCAAGAGAGAGAGATCAAGGCTAGCTGATCGAGAGGGGAACCTGCTGATCGAAAGGAAGAGAGAGAAGAGAAGAAGAGGCTACAGAGCTCCGGAGAAGAAGAGGAAGAAGAAGAGGTCCACCTCCTGGGCTTCTCCCCTTCCACCACCACCAGCAAAGAGTAAGATAGAGAGAGGGAGAGGGAGAGAGTTTGTGTAGTAAGTGGGGGTGGGGGAAGAACGGGGCTCTGTTGCCCTGGTTCAAACCCCAGCCCCCCTTTTCCCTTCTCCTCCGTTTTGGTGGTAGGAGATATGAGGGTGCTCGACTGAGCCCTATCCCAGAGGGTGATCTTGCCAGGTAGGTAAGGTGGGTATAATGTGCAAGTCCTCTTATCCCAGTCAAGGTTGGCTTTTCTCTCTCCTAACCATGCTTGCCCTAAAACGATGCCTGGATCAACAAGTGTGCCGATCCTGCACCATGCACCATCAGCGTAAAGAACGGAGCCGATCCTCCTATAGAACTCGACGAAAGCAAAATCACCTTCGCAGATAATCTCGCCTGTCTTGGAGAGGGACTCCACGATGTCGAGAGAAACCCAATTATCCGGCTCCCTATCAGCCTATAAAAGTCTGATTTGTTTGTTATTTTCTTCCTAATTTAACAAAGAAGAAAAGGACAAGGATACTGGGAGGATATGTAGACGGTTGTGCATGTGGCTAAGACGCTTGTGCGTGTGGACTGAGAGTTGACCCGCGTGCTTCCTCGTGAGTGTTCTTCGTGGCTCCTTTCACATACGGGTACAGTGAACAAATCCTTGCGTGAACCTTACATGGGACTAGAACTTTGCATGGAACTAGGACTGGGGAAGGCCATGGGGCCTCTAGGCTGGGAGGAGGGTGCGGCCTCTAGGGAGTTCACCCTCCCTGGGGGCGCGGCCGCACCTTGGGGCGAAGTGCCCCCTAGGGGCGAGCCGTGGCCACAGGGTTGGCCCCGTCGGCCATTGGGGGTTATTTAATGTTGTCCTTTGAAGGACCAGGGGCTCGAGGGTGCAGGGATTGGCCAGTGGGGGCCGTTGTTGTCGAGTAGTAGTTGTCACTCGTAAGATGTTTGGGAAAATACCCGACACACCTCAGGTTGTCGAATGGCCTGGATAACTAGTTGATGTTGGAACCTCAATTTTGATGATGTCATACTATGAATCATGTTCATGCATAAGTACATGAAAATCTTGTGTTTGATGTGCTGAAGACTGTTGTTGATGAGAAGTGTATTGATGCCCTTCCTATTCCTTATAAGCCAATACACACATACAGCAAAGTTGATGCATGTGAAGTCATCAGAGTTATCATGCATATAAGGTCAATGCACTGTTATACATTGTTACACTCCTACACATGTCAGGTTAATGCACATATCCTTGTAGTGTCTATCGAGTCAATGCATGACGGTCATTTTATATAACAGGTCGATGCACACATGTAAATAAGTCAAAGCAAATTCATACATTCATTTCATCGAACAGGTTGTACGCAGACTCACTCTGTAATATAGGTCAATGCACATATGTTTTTGTACATGTTCTAGGTCGATGCATATGCTCTCTTTAGCATAGAAGGTTGAAGCACATGTTCATTGTTACATCCAGGGCCAGTGCACATGCATAAATTTCTTGTTATAAAGGTCCGAGCACATTCATACTTCAACTCGGTACATATGCATAAAAGCCTAGTGATGCAGGTCGAAGCACCTTCATGAGGTTGGTACATATGTAGTTAGTCTTGACATGAAGGTCAGAGCACCCTCACCCAGGTCAGTGTACATGCACATTTTCATTGCATTAAGGTCAGAGCATCTTCACGTAAGTCAGTGCATATGCTGCATATAAGTCGGAGCATATTCGTGTAAGCTAGTGCAGGTCGGAGCATATTCATAGAAGGTCGGAGCACATGCATGCCTTCGCATCTGAGCACCTTCCTTCAAGTCATGCACGTGCATAATAAGGTCTAAGCATATGTGCAAGTTTAGTCATATAAGATCGATGCTCATACTTGTTTCAGTCATGGAAGGTCAATGCATATTCATGTGTTACTCACCTAAGGTCGATGCATATCCTTTCTTTCATTCTAGAAGGTCGACGCTCATGCCAATACCTTGCATATCAAGTCGATGCTTGTGCTGCCACTTGCTATACATAGTCTGTGCACATGCACTCTGAAGTCTGTGCACATGCTGAGCTCATGGTCGGTGCACATATAGAGTCTGTGCACATGTAGTAGGTCTGTGCACATGCTAAATTCATGGTCTATTCACTTTCATCAATGTCATCAAAGAAAGGAGCTCGAGAAAAACCCTCAGGGTAATTGAGACAAGAACGGGCAAAACATAAAAGCCCTATGTACAAGAATGTACCAAAGCTTGTCAAGCACCACGCTCGCTCCTCCTCAGGTCAGCAAGGACAGTCTTACTCTTCAGAGTCTCCTCTCGGTGCTCCTCAAGCCTACTGTGGAGAGTCTCTATCTCGGCTTGCATCTGCGGCACTCCACCTTAGCCTCCTGAAGCTCCCTTTGCAGCTCCTCTACCCGAAGGGAGGCCCTCCGGTTGCGCTCTTCAGCACCCTCGATCTGGAGGCCAACCTCAACCTGGCCTACTCGAAGTCCGTAGAGCTGCTGCTCCTTTAGCTGGATCTGTATCTGGATCCTCTGTCTCCGCTCCCATATAGCGTGAAGGCGAGCAAACTCCTCCCACAGGGCTGCGACCTCAGCCATCCAGGCGTCTCGTGGAAGACCGAAGGCATGGTAACCTCCGGTGCAGCACGCCAAGTGTTCCCACATGGCCTCAGCAGTCGGCAGGAGGTCAATTTGTAGCAGCGACTGGAGATTTTGAATGAGCAAGGCACCTATATCAGCATTCCCCAAGGCTACACCAAGCTGGGGCCTGTCGGGCCACTCTAACCCAAGAGCGGGAAAGTCATGGGGCACATCTGGAGCCACCTCTGTCGGACCTGAAATCAAAAAAGAAGAAGAAAAAAATAAAAAAATTGTGAGTGTACCACCACCATAAAAGCAGTATGGGCAGAGGTCTAAGGTACAAGTAATGATGGTCTTACCAAAGACAACTCTGCTCGTCGGGTCAGTGGTGGAAAGAGACCCCTCTTCCAAGATTGGAGGGGAAATGTCAACAGGGGCTGATCCCTATTCTGTAGATAATACAGGTGCGGCCGAGTTCTCTGCAAGTGAAATGAGATATAAAAGTCTTAATACTTCATTTGCACCAACAACAGGGGTGAGAACTTCAGAGTGATAAAGGCATACCAATCTCTACCGGGGTATCCTCCTCAATCGCTGTGGTGTCAGCCTCTGCCACTGGCTCCATAGGGGGAGAGATGGCTAAAAAAAAACGAGGCATCAATATGTAGAGTGATGGTTAATATCACAAAGAAAGGAAAACTCATCTAACAGAGGATATGGGCTTCTGTTCAAGAAAGAAAAATATACCTGGGGCCGAAGTCCCAATAGGTGCGACCACATGGTCAGCAGTGCCCCTGCCCTCCAAAGGCGCCTGGGGTGACCTCCCTGCCATCTCAAATCCTTCAGGCCGAGGGGAGAGCCTCCCCTCTATTTGATCAGCAGCTCTCCAAGTCAGGGGCACAATACAATATCAATATTCTCTGAATATAATGAGCATGTTCAAGGGAAAATGTGTAAAATATCTTGTGCATACCTGAAGCCTGTGTCCCACTGGACTCTACAAAGCCGACAGTGCCTGTTAATGGCCCCATGGGCAAGGGTGGTACTACCCCATCAGGTATCGCCGTCCCGGTGGTTAGAGTCCTCAGATCTCCATCGTCATCTGGCAAGTCAGTGGAAGGTCTTGACTCAACGAGTCTGGAAAGCTCATCTAGGGAGGAGGTTGACATTGCGGCTGCACAATGAGCAACAGAATGAGTCACAGGGCTCATAAATAAGATTCTCTGCTCACCCAGTTCGCAGGCAGATTCTGGCCCCAAGTTGCAGAGCATTTTCCAACCTGTTCCTGGCGGATTCAGCGTCCAAGCTCTTCATAAGAGTTGTGCATCCACGGGTCTTCTGTGCTGGCGAGTTGGAATCACCCCGATCCGAGCTCGTGGGCGTCCGCAGCGGCTATTCTCCCAGACCTGCGCAGAAGCTGCCTGAGCACGACCTGAGGCTGAAAGACGTCACCACCACGCCCAGAGCTGACGGAATCCTGCATCGAGTCCTTCAGCAAAGTTCTTCCTCTCCCTGTTGACCTTCAGCAGCCTCTGACGGAACTTCGTTTGGACTCCGTGAGTAGAAGTTACGATTTTTTCCCCTAGGCCAAAGGCGTAAAGGGGAAACACGGGTGCGCGCCCACAAGGAGTGACGGCCCCAACAAAGTGGTGGTGGGCCCCGCAGGGCGACACCGTAAGTCTTCAGTGCCTAAAGGTGGGCTACAGATTCTTCCACTGGGTGCTAGGCCTTCGTCGGTACGACCCTGCGCGTGGAGCCTTCGCCGGCACACCCACTCCCGAAGTACTCGCCGGCACACTCTCCCTCGGGACCTCGCCGGCACACCCCCCTCATCACGGACCCTTCCCCGGTACACCCAGAGGAAGGCTTGCCCGGCACGCTCCCCACGAGCCTTCCCCGGCATACCCAACCGGAGCCTCCCCGGCACGCCCGAAGGAGCTTCGCCGGTGCACCCCTGGGACCCTTCCCCGGTACACCCAGAAGAAGGCTTGCCCGGCACGCTCCCCACGAGCCTTCCCCGGCCCACCCAACCGGAGCTTCCCCGGCACGCCCGAAGGAGCTTCGCCGGTGCACCCCTGGGACCCTTCCCCGGTACACCCCGAAGGAGCCTTCCCCGGCATACTCTTCGCCTCGACGCTCCACCGGTACGCCCCCCGCTAGTGTGCTTCCCCGGCACACTCGCAGAGCCTCCCCGGCGCACCCACTAGCGTGCTTCCCCGGCACACCCTAACTGGCTCCCCGACGGCACACGAGTGCCATCCTTCCCCGGCACACGCCCTGCGCTCGCCGGCACACTGTGCCCCCGTGCCCAAAAGACCAGGAGTCCTCGCCGGCACGCTCCGGCCTCCCACCCCCGGTACGCTCCTCCCGGCGGCCGTTCTCGGCATCGGAGATGAGGAAGAAGGGGAGAAAGGGAGGGAAAGAGAGGAAGGGGGAGGGGAGAAGGGGGAATGAGGAAGAAGAGAGAGCCCTAGGGCTCCGTCCGTCCGACGAACGAAGAAGAAGAAGAAAGAGAGGAGGAAGAGGAAGAGAGTGGGGGGAGAAAACAGAGGAGAGGAAGAGAGGGGGGGGGGCGCCACGGAGGCCTCCTCACCCCGGGAGGAATGACGGCGACGGCAGCGGCGGTGGTGCCCGGTCCGGCGACGGAGAGGAAGAAGAGGGAGACGGGGGGGGCACTCTCGCTCGAACGAAGAAGGAAGAGAGAAGAAGAGAGAGGGAGAGGGAATTCGAACGGGGTAACCGTTCGAGTTCCCCCCTCTCTCCCCTATTTATAGGGAAGGAAACCGAAGCGACCAAAAAGGGGGGAAAGAAAAAAAGGAAAGAGAAGAAAAAATAGAAAAAAAAAGAGAGAAAGAAAAATAGAAAAAAAAAGAGGAAAAGAAAAAAAAAGAGAAGAAGAAAAAATAAAAGAAAGAGAGAAAGAAAAATAAAAAAAAAGAGAAAAAAAAAGGGAAAGAGAAGGAAAAAGGGATATATATCTATATATATATATGAATAAATACTTAAAAGTATATAAATAAATATTTGTACATCTCTATAGAATAACAATAAACGAATTTTGCACATATATGTGCGCATCGGGAATGTACACCTAGACATACGTGTCCGGATGAACACCCAGCCCGCGTCAGGTCAGGTCTGTCGTCTCACCCAAACGTCGAGACCCGGCAGACCTTCCCAAGGGCCAGTACACCCACGGGCACCGCCCGGCTCATCCTTCACCGGCGCTACCCGTGAGTGGGGGGCATTTGTGGACGTGTAAAATCGCACGCCCATTTGTTCCCGCCGGTCCAACAACAACAACAAATTTTCAACCGAAGAGACACTGGAGGTGACGTCCCATCCAGACCCTCCGAAGAGACCCTCCGAAGGGACAACATGCTACCGTGAAGCCGCCCCCGGAATCACGACAGCGAAGAGAAACCAGCCCCTGGGGAGTCCACCGTTCGTGGGCCCTCGAAGAGAACCAAATGGGTCGTCAACCGAGCCCAAAACAAGCCACGAAGTCCACTTCAAAAAAGCCCAAAACGCCTTCAACGGCACGCTCCCAGCGGAGCTCCAACGGCACGCCCTTGGAGGCTTCAGCGGTACACAGTCCGACCCGGCCAACGCTCCGAACGGAACCAAGATGCTCCGTGTACAGGTGGCCCCCGGCGCGAGGATCACCTATCGCGTCACCCACGCCAATCAGACGCCAGTATCTGCCGACGCTGACGATCCGATCCTCGAAGGCACGCGCACCATCGCGTTTGGTCCGGGCTCGGTGATTTCGGTCCTGCAGGTGTCGTGATGGCAAACATCCTGATCAGCATCGCGGCATTCGTCGGCGCACCCACGGCGTTCGGCCTTGGGTTAGCTCTCCTCATTGATGGGGCGCTCCGGTGACGAGGCAAGACTTCATCGCCACCGTAGAGCAAGAGCTAGGCCGCATGGGCTTCAAGCGCTCTGCCTACAGATGGATGCCCAAGGGCGCCGGGCTGGTGATGATCATCAACGGCCAGTTCCGCGATCTTCCGGTGAAGGCGGGGATGCGGAAAACAGAGTTGTACAGGTGGCTAGGGCGTGCGGCCGGATGGGCAGACCTTCTTGGCATCGCGCCGAGTGAGGTTGCATGACCACTGAGAACAGCGGCGGCGCAGTGCGCGCCAATCCCAACCTGAAGCCCTTCCCCAAGGGCAAGAGCGGAAACCCTGCCGGGCGGCCAAAGGCCCTGAAGGAAGTCCAGGAGCTGGCCCGCACCCACACGCGCGAGGCGATTGAGAAGCTGGCCGAATGGATGCGCAGCGACAACGCCAAGGCGTCCGTGGCGGCCTGTAACGCGATCCTGGACCGCGCATGGGGTAAGGCCAGTCAGCCCGTTGACTTCAACCCGAACGTTGAAGGCTTCGCGGCCATCTGGTCTGTCATCAGCCAGGGGCGCCCGCAGTAATGACCCTGGAGCCCTGGCAGCAAGCGTGGATTGAGAGCCGGGACGATCCGTATCGCTTCGCCACTGGCGTGCTTGGCATTCCCGAGCCCGGCCAAGAGCCGACCCCCGAGGGCCTGCACCCGCTAGAGCCCTGGCAGGCCGACGTGTTCAAGGCCATCCGCGACGGCGAGAAGCGCATCACGATCCGCTCAGGCCACGGCTGCAAGAAGTCCGCCACACTCGCCATCCTCGTACTCTGGGGGCTGCTCACCCATCAGAACTGCAAGATACCGGTCGTCGCCGGCTCACAGATGCAGCTCACTGACACGATCTGGCCCGAGATAGGCGTCTGGCAGCGCCGGCTCCCCGAGCCCCTGCGCGCCGAGGTCGATGTGCAGAAGGAGCGCGTCTGCATCAAATGCGCTCCCGACAATGCATTCGCCGTTGCCCGCACGGCCTCCAAAGACAACCCCCAGGCAATGGCCGGCTTCCATGCGCCGTTCCTGATGTTCCTTATTGACGAGGCGTCGGGCGTTGCAGAGCCAGCCTACGAAGTCGCCATGGGCGCGCTGTCCACCGAGGGCGCCATTGCCGTGCTCGCCGGCAACCCCACCAAGGCGAGCGGCTTTTTCTTCGACACGCACAACCACCCGGACATGGCTGGCCGTTGGAAGCGCTTCCACGTGTCGAGCGAGGACGTGGCCACGGCACGGGGGCACATCGCAGACGTGATTGCCCGCTATGGGCGCAATTCGAACGCCTACCGCGTGCGTGTTCTGGGCGAGTTCCCCCTTGCGGATGACCAGGCCGTTATCAGCCGGGAGAGCGTGATCGCCGCCATTGGCCGGCAGGTTGCCATGTCCAACGTCTGGCCCATCTGGGGCGTGGATGTTGCTCGCTTCGGAGATGACGCATCGGCTCTGATTAAGCGCCAGGGCAATACCGTTCTCGACGGCATCCGTGAGTGGCGCAACATCGACGGCGCCCAGGTTGCCGGCCGCATCATTGCCGAGTTCAACGAGACACCGCCGCACATGCGGCCCAAGGAGATCGTTGTGGACGTGATCGGAGTTGGCGCCTCCGTCTATGACATCCTGCGCCTTCCGGGGTCCCCTGTCCGCGAGATCACGCGGGGCTGCAACGTGGCAGAGCGCGCGGCCATCAGCGACCAGGACAACCGCCTGCGCGACGAATTGTGGGGGGGCGCTCTCCTGGGGGCGTCGTGACCTCTCATCCCTGGCCGCCTGGGTCCTCATTAAATCAATGGGGCTGTCCAGTTTTGCGTTGAGGGTTTGAAGAGCGTCTGCACTCCCGGTGGGGGGTTGTCCCTCAACCGTGGGCTGGGGGACGTCACCGGTTGGGTTGCTGGTGTGAGGCGGGGGGTTCCCCGTAGGATGGGAAGGTGCACCTTTTTCCGTCGCCACAGCTTTCCCTTTGTCACCTGCGGCCCTCCTGCTAGAACTCCTTGGCACCATGTTAGCTCTTTGTTCATTTCCCACAGACGGCGCCAGATGAAGAGGGGTTATCTTGCTCTATGCCTGAGCCGAAGATGATGACCACGGGTAGTAAAACTGTAAGGAGGGAAATGAGTCAGAGGAGCCCAGGGATAGATCCCCGGGGAAAACCCTCCGATGCTTAGGTCAGCGATCAAGGTAGAACTCTAGTGCGGGAGAGAGAGAGGAGGGGATGGGAGCGCGAGATTCCTCTCCACCAAGTGGTGAAGTGATTCTAGCTCACGGTTAATATCGCTCTGTAGCACTTATCTTTTATAGGAGGGCCTCCCTGATTTATATAGTGACTCATGGGACGTAAGAGCCCTACGAGACGAGGGGTTTCAGGGGAGGTTACGTCCTCTTCGTGGGCTCTTTAAGGCACAAGGACTCTTAATTCTCCATTATCCTCATGATCTCCCTACTCTTAAAGGGCGCTTAAGGGTCGTATGGATAAGCTTCCGCCAGTCGGTCCGAGCGAAGGGCACATGCTCAAGGGGGTTTCCTGAGCGACGGGCGCAAGGCTCGGGTGGGGCGCAAGGGTCCTGAAGGGACCACCCGACCAATCTGACGCTCGGACTTCTTAACCCGAAGGTCACCTACGAAGCGCTTAATCTGAGTAGGTTATTGGGCTTAGTGGGCCCTCGGAGGGCCTGTCACTTGTAGGAGCTGGGCCTCATTTGGTCCGTCAGGACCTCGTTTGGCCGCTCTATTCGGGCAGTAGAAATCCCCCTTTCCATCTGTAATTTGTTTCTGGGTTTAACAAAAAGTAGTTCAAAATTTTTCTTGCTTACTTCATCCTGAAGAAAGTGATGTCTTATTTCTATATGTTTAGTCCTAGAATGCTGGATGGGGTTCTTTGTTAGATTAATAGCACTCATGTTATCGCACAGTATGGGTACGCATCCAAGATTCACACGATAATCTTGGAGTTGATGCTTGACCCACAACACTTGAGTCCCACAGCTCCCTGTAGCGACGTATTCGGCCTCTGCAGTGGAGAGTGCGATTGAGCGTTGCTTTTTGAAGGCCCAAGAGACCAAGCATCCACCCAGAAACTGACAATATTCACTTGTGCTCTTGCGATCTAATTTACACCCAACATAATCTGCATCTGAATAGGAGATTAAATTGAACTCACATGATGCAGGGAATCATAGACCCAAACCATGGGTTCCAGCTAAGTATCTGAATATACGCTTAACTGCACTCATGTGCGATTCCCTAGGACTAGTTTGAAAGCGAGCGCAAAGACATACACTGAATTGTATATCGGGCCTAGATGCTGTAAGACAGACTAAGGAACCGATCATATCTTTGTACAATTTTGCATCTACCATTTTACCTCTCTCATCGGCATCTAGTCCAGCATTCGTACCCATGGGAGTTGCAATCATCTTGACCTTGTCCATCTTGAATCTTTCAAGAGCTTCAAGACGTATTTAGATTGGCTGATGAAGCATCCCTCATCAGTCTGGGTGACCTGCAAACCAAGGAAAAATTATAATTCTCTCATCAAACTCATTTCAAATTCATTTGTCATCAGATTAGCAAATTCCTCACACATGATTGACCTTGTTGATCTGAACACAATGTCATCTACATAGATTTGAACAAGTAGGATGTCATGTCACGCCCTGAACCGATAGCAGCGGAATATTTCATTTGCTTGGAACGTGGCAGTTAAATCTTCGTGAATAATCAAGAGCAGTCGCATAAGACCACTACACCTCCATTCCGCCTCCCCACTTGGAATCATCTTTTTTTAAATTACTTTTTTAATTTAGTGGTTGGGTGCCCGCCTCGCGCTTCTCCTCACAGGGATACCGCTGCCGCCTCATCCTCCTCCTTTGGATCTGCCCGCCATGGCGTTCGACAAGATCAAGGTCGCCAACCCCGTCGTTGAGATGGACGGTGAGCCTCATCGCTTCCATCGTTTCTCCGATCGTCGGCTGTCCGCTGTGTTTTGCCATCGTTCGCAGATGCCCATTGTCTTTGCCTTCCGATCTGCGCCCCGGTGTCCTATCTTGTTGGGATGACTGCGTGAAGGAGGGGATGCGTGCTCCGAGCTTGTCAGATTAGTTGTTAAATCTTTGTTGGCCTCGTTGGCCATCGGTTATCGATAGATCGGTTGCGAACTGCGATCTGTTGGCGCTGATCGGGAAAAATAGAACGAATGTTGTTTTATGGCCATCGAGTTCTTCGCATGTCTGTCGTTGTTGGGAAATGGTGTACTGGTGATGATCGCGGACGGTAGATAGTGGAACTTTTCTAAAAACCCTTTTTTATTTGTTAAGACTTTTGTCGGGAGGATCGTTACTTCTTGTTTGGTGATATGGTCTAGACGTTTAAGTGGTCATTAGAATGTTTGCTCTCTCTTTCTTTATTGCTTTCTTTCTTTAAAGTTTAATCGTGTTTGTTTTCTATTTACGTGTCTATGCTTATTTACCTTGTATTTTGGTGTTCCGTCTTTGAACTCAGGCGATGAAATGACTCGTGTTATCTGGAAATTTATCAAGGACAAGGTAACCATGATGCGATCTGTTGGTTCTTCTGCAACTCTGTTGCGTTTCTGTTTTGTATGGACGCCCTCCATTGTTTCTCCGCTGAAAAGAACGGCGCTTTTGGTGGGTGTTGCAGCTGATTTTCCCATTTCTGGATTTGGACATAAAGTACTTTGACCTGGGGCTTCCTCACCGTGATGCTACCGATGATAAAGTGACCGTCGAGAGTGCAGAAGCCACGCTCAAGTAAGGTTCACCTGCTGTTGTTTTTTTTTAGACTCTTGTGATCTTATATGAATGGAGCCGATAACATTTTTTAATTATTATTTCAAGACATGGATCGGCTTAACTGTCATTTCAACTGTTTGCTCTGTTTCTTTATCGTATGAGAAGTTTGGGTGTGCGTCTGTGTTTCCCTGTAACTTGATTCTCTTCTACAAACAATGTTAGCTGCTCACTGCACTGCTAAATCCTTTCAATCATGGTGTCCTTTCTTCCTGTCGGCAATTTTTTAATTGAGGGCTGTCATGTGCATTGTTCTATTTTCTTTCTTTGTGTGCTTTTCGTTTGATGGCAGTATATGTACTTTGATGGTCATTCAAAGTGGTCTATTTCACCACAGAGTGGGGGCCCTGGGGACGGGGTGGGGGGTGCTCTTTTTTCCCCATTTGGGTATCTTGAGCTTATTTTGCGTGTTCTGTCCAAGGCATGGAAAATTGGAAATAGAAAGGTGGGTCCTGATGTGCAAAGTAAGTTTTGCTTTTCCTAGTACAGGAAGCCGGCTCACCATTGAATGCAAGATTGCTCCTTCAATGTTGAAATGGTATTATCTGGCGACCTGATTAGAGTCTGGATATATTTCAATATCTGATACTATGCTTTTCATAACATGGGCTACTTTGATTGGTTGAGTGCTTTATCCTTAACCTTGTGTCATGACCCGTGCACCTTTCCTACTATGTTTGATTTATTTATATTTGTTCACTTTCGCAGATATAATGTTGCAATCAAGTGTGCTACGATAACACCAGGTATAGCATTGCTGTAGTAAGAGCATTCCTTTTTATCATCTATACAATGTCATGCTAAGATTTGCTGCTAATGCTGCAATGCCTCTCTCTTTGAGGTTCGTGTTTGCTTAAATTTAATTTGATATGCATGCAGATGAGGCTCGTGTCAAGGAGTTCAATTTGAAATCCATGTGGAAAAGTCCTAATGGGACAATTAGGAACATCTTGAATGGTTAGAAATCCTGTGGCTTTACCAGTGTGTTTTTCGTTTTTACATGGGCAGCATCTATCATTCTAAACTATTATATTTCCTGCAGGTACGATATTCAGAGAACCTATTATCTGCAAGAATGTCCCTCGTCTTGTGCCAGGTTGTAGATAAATCCTCACCAGAATTTTGTCTGTTTCAACTTTATCTTCTTCATACCTCTTATTAATTTTCAATTGCCTTTAGGATGGACCAAGCCCATATGTATTGGAAGACATGCATTTGGTGATCAATATCGTGCAACTGATACAGTCATCCAGGGACCTGGAAAGCTAAAACTGGTGTTTGGTATGATGTTTCTCTGTACGAGAATTCTGGCCCTGTTTTTCAATAGTGGAAATAGTTCTCAAGTTGTCTTATGTGCATTTGCTTTTTTAAGAGGGGAAAGAGGAGGAGGTTGAGCTAGAAGTTTTCAATTTCACTGGTGCTGGAGGGGTAGCTTTGTCAATGTACAACACTGACGAGGTGTACTTTCTGGCCCTTTTATTCTCTAGATGATTTATGATCTAGTTAAAAGTTATCTAACCACTTTATTTTTTTGGTTGCAAACTTACAGTCAATTCGTGCCTTTGCTGAGGCCTCAATGAACACTGCTTATCAGAAAAAGTGGCCACTTTATCTGAGCACAAAAAATACAATATTGAAGAAATATGATGGGAGGTTTGTCATTTGATGTCAAAGCTGCATATCCTTTATCTGGGTTTCTCTTGTTGTAAGGGGCTTCCTGCTTTATTTCATTTACTCCAAGCCACATCCATGTTTTTTTTAACACCTTGTGTTATAGGTTCAAGGACATATTCCAGGAGATATATGAAGCTGGGTGGAAAGGCAAGTTTGAAGCTGCTGGTATATGGTAGGATATTATGCTTGTAAGCAACATTTATTTAGTTTTAGGCAAGGCCATCTTCATATTTACGAATAATGAATTTTCAGGTATGAACATCGGCTCATTGATGATATGGTTGCCTATGCACTGAAGAGCGAAGGTGGCTATGTTTGGGCCTGTAAAAACTATGATGGAGATGTGCAGAGCGACTTCTTAGCTCAAGGTACCCCTGCTTTATTCCCTTGTTCTAGATATGTTAGTTTCTCAGTCATCATGGTCGTGTTAGGTTATGTTCTACAGTACTTTTAATGGACGATAGTTGGGTTCCTAATCAAATATTAATTCTTGCCGCTTCAGGTTTTGGATCCCTGGGATTGATGACCTCCGTACTTGTATGTCCTGATGGAAAAACCATTGAAGCTGAGGCTGCACATGGCACTGTGACACGCCATTATCGGGTTCATCAGAAAGGAGGTGAAACGAGCACAAACAGCATTGCATCAATATTTGCTTGGACACGAGGACTTGCGCATAGGTAGTAACTTGTGCTAGTTACATCATCTTGTTATATGGTAAAAACTAAAAAGCCCTATTCATGTTGCCCAGGTATAGGAACAAATTAGCCTTTTTGTCCATTCATTTCTTCCTGATAAACTATTCTTGGACGTCACAAGTACACTAGTGTTTGCAACTTTTGTTTCTGCAAATTCACATTTTATGATTTTGAGACCCTGAAAGATTATTCCATGTGGTGAGCAGTTTTGTCGCTTTCGTGTGCATTGTTTTGTTTTGTTTATAGTATCAAGATTTGTCTAGCTTACTGAGAATTTACCGCCTTGCAGGGCAAAGCTAGATGAGAATGCAAGACTGTTGGATTTTACGGTGAAACTCGAAGCAGCATGTGTTGGAGCTGTGGAATCAGGAAAAATGACCAAGGATCTGGCCTTACTTATCCATGGATCCAAGTAAACATATTCTCGCGGAGCGATGGTTGCTGCACGCATGTTGATGTTTCCATCTAAACAATGTGTGATCTTTCTATTTGTTATCTGGCAGGGTTACCCGTGATCAATATCTGAACACGGAAGAATTCATCGATGCGGTGGCAGAAGAGTTGAGAGCAAAACTTGCATAAACAACATTTCGAAAGTTCTCAACAATTTCCTCGGTATGAACTCTCCAATATTATGTGCCCCTTCACACTTCTTTGTTATTCCCTAATTTTTGCAGATTGTTTATCTGCTACTCTCTTTTGATTTGCAGGTCTAAATAGCGGAAGACAGGCCAGATAATATGCTTTAAATTATGCCAATTTTGCGAATAAGATCGAGCTCTTTTTGAGGCCTTTTACTTCCAGGAGATTGAACAATGATAGGCATTGATTGTTATATTTGTAACGGTTAATGAAGAATTTCGATGTCTTATGATGGGGTTTCAGCTCCAACAATCTACTTTTACTGCCTCTGGTTCAGGCCGTGACCGAAACTTTAGTTTAACCCTCGTTTGGATCCATATTTTCTGTTCTTGTGTTTATATTTTTCCGATTTAGTAAAATATAGCCAACAAATGAAGTAAAGCCTTAAAAATATCTTTCTTTTGGTCCTTCAAAACTCAGCCTTCTAAATCCAGAATATTCAATTCTGGTGGTTTTGATTTTTTGGGGTGGTGAAACTATTTCCCTGATTTTTGGATCCAACGACACTAGTGAAATGGAATTACGAAACGTATTTAGAAGCGCTTCTTGAGCCGCCAGCCGTCGATGATGTCGCCGACCAGGTAGAGCGTGTCGGAATCGACATGGTCGAGAAAATCGATCAGCAGCCGGCAATTGCAGCCGCGCGTGCCGAGGTGGATGTCGGACACCCAGACGGTGCGGTAGCGGCGGCGCGGCGCGCCCGACGGGCCGACGCTCTTGTCGAACTTGGAGATGCGCTTGCGCAGCCGCTCGCCGGACGACGGCGCGTCATCGTCCGGGGCCGCGATCCCGCTGAAAATCTCGCCATCCATGCAGCGCCTCCGCACCCGCTTCGGATGGGCCGCTTATGATCCGCGATTGTTACAGATCGAATCGCCGCCCCGGTCAGTCGTCCAGCTTCGGAAGCACTGCGAGGGAAAGCAGGGCCGCCAGTTCCAGCGCGAGCGCGCCAATGGCTCCCACGAGTTCAACCAGATCAAGAAAAACGTCGAGCTGCCTGAAGCCGAGCTGCCGCGGAATTATCAGTACGATACAATCGGCTCGGGTGGCGCTATCATCGAATAGCCGCATACGATCAGCCCTCGCATCGGCAGGAAGGCCCCATGCTCCTCAACCGAGCGTGGGGCCTTCCATTTTTGTATACGCGTAGACAATAAAATCCACAGGGCGACGCGTCGCTCTGTCGCCCCATTGCATTTTTTTTGGAACCATCCCATAAGTTGCAGCCAACCAGTCGGGCGCGCCGCTCGATATTCGGTTGAGATGCTGCCCGCGCCGGGTACTGCCATCCGCCAAAGCCCCTTCGTTAGGAGCAGCGTGAGATGGCTAATCTTCCCGCCTACTTCGGTTTCATGGAAGCTGCCGGCATCGGCTCGGCGCCCACCTACGAGCAGAACCCCCGCGACGTGCAGTACAATGCTGCTGCCATCTACCGCGGCGACCCCGTGCAGTCCCAGACCGATGGCACCATCGCCGTCGCCTCCCCCGGCACCACCCAGATCGCCGGCATTTTCCAGGGCTCGAAGTACCTCTCGGTGAGCTTCCAGCGCATGATCTGGAATGGCTACTGGCCCGGCAGCGACGTGGCGAGCAACCAGTACGCGACGGCCTACGTCATCGACAACCCGAACGCGCAGTTCGTTGCGCAGTCCGATGACACCGGCCTCACCCTCGCCGATGTTGGCGCGAACGTGCAGTTCGCGATCGGCACGGGCAACGCCTACACCAAGCAGTCGGGCGCCTATATCGACAGCGTTGGCCCGGCGACGGCCACCCTGCCGTTCCGTGTGCGCGGCATCATCACCACGCCGACCGGCGCGTTCCCGAACCCCGAGGCCGGCGCCTACGCGCTCGCGATCGTGGCGTTCAACAACGTCGACACCAAGTCGCTGACCGGCATCTAAGCGGCAGCCAGGGGAGCATTGAGCAATGCCTGTCAACCTTTCTCAGATTCGCGATCTGCTCCTGCCGGGCCTTCGCGGTGTCACCGGCCAGTATGACCAAATCCCGACGCAGTGGGATAAGGTCTTCGCCAAGGGCACGTCGAACATGGCGCTGGAGCGCACGGCGTCCATGCGCTACCTGGGCCTCGCCCAGCTCAAGAACGAAGGCGGCCAGACGCGCTTCGACAACAACTCGGGCCAGCGCTTCGTCTACAACCAGGAGCACATGGAAATCGCTCTTGGTTACGCGATCACCCGCAAGGCGATCGACGACAACCTCTACAAGAGCCAGTTCAAGCCGTCGAACCTGGGCCTCCAGCAGTCCTTCGCCCAGACGAAGGAAATCTACGGCTGGAACGTGCTCAACACCGGCAACGTCTACAATTCCGCCATCGGCGGCGATGGTCAGGCGCTGGTCTCGTCGTCGCACCCGATTGACGGCGGCACGATCGCCAACACCTTCGCGGTGCCGCAGTCGCTGAACGAATCGTCGCTCACCCTGGCGATGCAGACGATCCCGATCACCTTCAAGGACAACGCCGGGCTGAAGATTTTCGCCCGCGCCCGCAAGCTGATCGTGCCGCGCATGCTCGAAGCGGTGGCCATCCGGCTCACCAAGACCGAGCTGCGGCCGGGCACCGCCGACAACGACGTGAACGCGATCCTGTCGGTCGCCGGTGGTCTGAGCGAGGGCTACTTCGCGTCGGACTTCCTCACCAGCAATTTCGCCTGGTTCCTGCTCACCAACATCGAAGGCCTGCTGTATCTCCAGCGCATCGGCTTCGAGATGGACATGCAGGTGGAGTTCACCACCGACAACCTGCTGGTCAAGGGCTACGAGCGCTACAGCTTCTCGTACAACGACTGGCGCGCGATCTGGGGCTCGTACCCGTCGGCTTAACGGCTGCCGGGTTTCCACCCCACCTAGAGGAGCGAGCGCCAGATGGGCACCACCACCAACCTGCCGAACGGCGTAACCAACGTCTTCGAGTATCTGGGCCTCGGCACGTATGTCGCGCCGGTGCCCTCGCGGCTGCACCAGTGGTTCGACGACTTCGATCTCTACACCGCTGCGCAGTGGACGGTGACAGAGACCCAGGGCGGCGCCACGCAGGCCATCGTCGCCGGTGGCGATGGCGGTCAGTTGGCGCTCGTCAACACCGCCACCGAGAACGACATCAACGCGATCAAGTGGGTCAACAACACCTTCGTGCTGCCGACCAACAAGCGCTGGTGGATCGCCGCCCGGCTGAAATGCAACGAGCCGATCGAGAGCGATATTCTCTTCGGCCTCGTCGATACCATGGTCGGTCTCGCGCCGGCCGATGGTGTCTACTTCTTCAAGGCCGACGGCGGATCGACCTTCGTGCTCTCGACCGAAGATACCAGCGTCGTCACCTCGACGGGTGCCAGCCAGGCCATCGCCGACGACACGTTCTTCACGCTGGTCGCGGCTTTCGACAATGAGGCCAACACGCTTACCGCCTACCTCGATGATTCGCCCTTCGGCGTGATCACCGATTTCACCAACCTCCCGACGGTGGCGCTGGCGATCGGCGTTGGTGTTGCGGCCGGCGACGCCGTGGCCGCGACCCTCACGATCGACTGGATGCTGGCCGGCGTCGAGCGCTGAGAAGGGAACAGACGATGAAGAGCACGTTCAAGGGCGGCACCAAGATGACGGGCGGCGTGACGCCCCCGACTACGCCGGGCAAGGTGATCTCGGGTAATCCGAAGGTCATTGCCTCGGCCAAGGGTTCGTCCCGCTTCGCCGACGGCGGCGTGGTGACGGGCAAGAAGACAGCGATGCGCTTGGATCGTCCCGGTCGGAAGATGGGTGGGCGGGTCGGTGCTGATTGCGCGCCGCTGTCTTCGGCCGCCTCGACCTCGGGTCGCGGCGACGGCAAATCGACGAACTAAACCGGGCAACGCAGGGCCTGCCCGCGGGGCGACGCCAGGGGGCACAAAGCGGGGCTTAACGGCCCCGCTTTTTCGTTTAAGGAGCATCATAGATGGCATCGAACCCGATCCGAGTAACCTATCCGGCGAGCGCCACAGGTGCGCAGCAGGCATTGGTGATCGACTGGCGCGATTCGCCCGAGGCGCTGGCATTCGAGGTGCAGTTCAACCCCGGTGCCAGCGGCAGCGTCACGGTCGAGAGCACGCTCGACAACATCAACGATACGACGATCACGCCTGACTGGATGGCCGAGACCGCGGCGATCACCGGCGACACCCGTGGCGTCATCGCCAGCCCGGTGCAGGCGATCCGGCTCAACGTGAGCTCGCTGGCCGGTGGCACGATCACGTTCAAGGTGCTCCAGGGCTCGCCGATGGGCGCTCAGTCTGGCGCGAGCGGCGGGGGTGGGGGCGGCGTCGCCTCCAACGTGAACGTCGCGCAGGCCGGGGGCATTCCGGTGCTGGCCGCCACCCCGGTGCCCGTCGGCTTCTACAACCCGTCGAATGGTCTGCTGCTCGATCCGTCGTTGCCGGCGCAGGTGGTCGGTAGCGTAGCGGCAGCCGCGGCCGACAGCGGCAACCCCGTCAAGGTCGGCGGCTATGCCTCAGACGCGGCACCCTCGGCGGCGGCCAACGGCCAGCGCCAGAACCTCTGGCTCACGCCTGCTGGCGCTACGGTGGTCGCTGCAACGACAGCCACCGGCGCCGACGGCACGCTCAACACCCTGCTGCGCGGGCTCAGCGGCGGCGGCTCGGCGCTCGGCGGCCCGCTCACCGTGGCCCCGCTGGGCTTCAATGGCACGTCCTGGGATCGCCTGCGGCTCGCTGGCTCGTCGCTGGGCCTGCTCACCGAGAACGGCCCCTACCAGCTCGGCCGCGTCACTGCCGACGGCCAGATCAAGGGCTCGGCTGGGTTCATCCACACCGTCTCGATCGCACCTCTCACCGCGACGCCGACGGCCGGGCTGCTCACCATCTACAACAGCCTCACCGAGACCGGCACGGTGGTCTATTCGGAGTGGATTTTCGCGACGACGCCGGGGCACACCATCACGCTCGACATTCCGTGCTCGACGGGCATCTTCGTCGGCTTCGATGGCACCCTGGCTAACGTTCAGGTCACGGTGGCATATCGGTAAATGCGCGGGCGGCTGTTCAGTGGCGCGAGGTTCCAGAACCTCTTTGCATATGGCGACAGCCTCACGGCTGGCACCGGCGCCACGAGCGGGCTTACGTACCCGCAGCAGCTCGCCGCCGAGTGGAACCCGCAGCGCTGGTATTACAATGGCGGTGTGGGCAGCGAGACGTCGGCGCAGATCGCGGCGCGCTATCTCGCCGCCGATGCCGGATACCGGGGCGGCACGCTGCTGATCTGGGCAGGCCGCAACAACTACGCCGATATGCCCCAGGTCGAGGCTGACATCGCCGCTATGGTGGCGGCGCACAACCTTGCCGGTGGCGGTGATCGCTATCTCGTGCTGAGCATCATCAACGGCAACTTCGCCACCGAGTATCAGGGACAGCCAGGCTGGACGCAGATCGTCTCGCTCAACATCGTACTGGCGGCCACCTATGGTGAGCGATTCGTCGATGTGCGCACCCCGCTGGTCAATGCCGGCGCGCCCGACGGCATCACTCCGAACCCCACCGATTTCGCCCGCGACATCCCACCCAGCGGCGTGCGTTCGGACAATATCCATCTGCTCAACAACGGCTACGGCATCGTCGCTGAGCAGTGTTACGCCAAGCTGGCCGAATTCGGCTGGTAGACAACCTGAAGGGATAGACCCATGGCACTCGCCGGTCTCGCTGTTACCTGCCTTGCAACTGGTGGCCCCACATTGGTCGGCCAGCTCCAGCAACTCCCCAGCCGTGTTTGGTGGTCGGAAGATTTCGCGACCGACGGCACCACCACCGAAATCGCGCCTGGCGTCGCCAGCGAGTACGGCCCCAACATCTTCCGCATCTTCCCGGTGGTGGCCTGCTGGATCGCCATCGGCCCCAATCCCGATGCGACCAATGGGCCGCGCATCTATCTCCCGGCCCAAAGCGAGCGCGATTACATCGTGCAGCCGGGCGACAAGCTCGACTGGATCGCGGACGCCTAAGATGAGCACGCTCGCCCTCAAGCCACACCTTCAGTTGAAGCCCACTCTTCGCCTCGGCATCGGTGTGGATGAGGGCGGTGCCGGCCCCAGCGATCTGGAGAGCATCGCGCTCGCTGAGATCATGCAGGGGCGCACCTTCCAGCGCATGATCAACGGCGACGGCACCTTCGAGACCTTCACCTTAGTGCCCGTCAGCGGCACCACCGTCGGCCAGGCCTCGGCGATTCAGGCGCAGGTGCTGCTTGCGGCCGACGACACGCCGGTGACGTCGTGGGTGGTGGTCGATGCATCGCCGGCGCCGACCAGCTTCTCAGGGGCGCTCGCAGTGCCCCAGGGCGGCCCGTACAAGGTGCGGGTGCGTGATGCAGCCCAGACCTCGATCGGCGACGAAGGCACCGCCACCTGGAAAGTGGGCCTGCTGGCCATCGGCCTCGATCAATCGAACATGGGCGGCATGTTCTCCACCTTCGAGAGCCCGCCCGCACTTGATCCGCTCGGCGGATGGTTCGATGAAAACAATCTCGTATGGACCAATACCCCGGCCGGAAACGGCGTGCGCGAGCTGATGAACGATTTCGTCGCCGGGTCGGGCGTGCCGGTGGCGATGGGCAACCCGTCTGTCGGCGGTTCCCCGATGTCCTATTTTATCGCCGGGCAGCCTGGCTGGGATGGGCAGTCGACGCCGGGGCAGCCCGACTACCGGGTTGGGGTGCAACCGCTGATCGAAATGATGGGCGGCGACGTAGAGATCGTCTTCCTGCGCGGCGGCGAAGGCGAGGCCAACGCCATGGGTCCGTCCCCGCTCGAAAAGAAGAACATGTTCAAGAACGACACGCTCACGGTAATCGGCCAGATCGAAGCCCTGGTCGGGCATCCGGTCACGGTGATCATGGGCAGCGTGATGACCACCACCGTCGTCGGGGGCACCACGGATGCCTCTTGGACGGCGATGGATGCCGCGGTCTATGAGCTGAGCGTGCAGCAGGAGCGCTTTACCCTCTCGACCTCGACCAAGGACGGCCAGCGCATCGACGAATACCATGCCGACGGCATCTCTTACGGGCAGGTTGGGCAGCGATTCGCGCAATCCCTGCTGGTGCACAACGGCGATGAAACCGCCGAGCCGGCGTGGCATATTTCGGCCGCCGAGATTGTCGATGCGACCCACACCCGGATCACCGTGGTTCACTCCATGGGTGACGATTTCACCCCCAGCGCGGACATCACCGCCTTTCAGGTGAGCGGCAACAATGGCGCGAGCTGGCTTGATGCCGTGGGCGTGCGCGAGGACGCCACGCATATCCTGCTCGATCATGCCTCGATCGTCACATCGAACAACCGCGCGATCAGGTTCCAGTACGGCATGCTGCTGCCATTCGACCCGGAAGACCCGCTCAAGAACCCAATTCTTGCCGAGATGGTCTTCGACAACAGCGTTCTGGCTTCGCCGCTCTTCCCGTCGGCCGACCGCAGCATCGTGGCGCCGGGCTTTGAGGCCGACCCGACGCCGACGTGGGTGCAGGTGCTTCCCGGCTCCGGCCCCGGCAACGGGGGCAGCGGCATCGATCAGCAATGGACCGGTATCGATCTGAGCGCCGCCGTCGGAAGCAAGCTGCACCTCTCCTTCGTGCGTTTCGACGAAGGCACCTTCGCCGACGTCACCTCGATCACGGTCACGCCGTCTGGTGGCTCGCCGACGGTGTTCACGCCGATCGTCATCACCGGCGATGATGGCACGGGCACCGAGCGCTGGGCCGGCCTCACCGACACCATTCCTGCGGTGTCAGGCCTCGACAACTGCACGATCGATCTGCACTTCAGCAGCAACCCCTTCCAAGGCGTATTCATGGCCCTCTGGATCGTGCCCGACGAAGTAAACGTCGTGGCTGCGGTATATGTCGGAGATGTCGTCGATCCTCCTGCGCCATTTGTGTCGTCGGTGCAGTTGGAGACCGAGGCGGGCGGCTTCATCTGCGCGTCGTATGCGCCGTTCCCAGCCACCGATACCGAGAGCGGGTCACTCACTGCCACCTGGGGAGGCGATACGCCCGATCCGGCAGTGCGTTTCAGCTACGACAGCTTCTTCCGCACTCAGCGTTCAAGCGCGGACGTATCAGGGACTGCGGCGGCTCTCGACACCGAGATCACCGCGACATTCCCCGGCATTGACGACGTGTCGGTCTATCGTCTCCTGGCTGTGTCGTTTAGATAGGGATGTTCATCCCCCGCAAGGAAAAACCACCCATGGAATTCACGAAAGACGAGCTCATCCTGCTGCGACACGGCCTTGATGTAGCTATCCGAAACGAGGGTGCGGCCCTCGGTCAGGCAGGGCTAAACGGCCTGAAGAATGGCGCGGGCGGCACACTCGCCAGCCGGCTGCTCATGGCGGTCGCTCTCGAAGAGCGAATCGGCGCGGAATATGATCGCCTGATCGCCGAGGAGCAGGCCGAAGCGCCCAAGAAGGCGAAGGGGGAATAACCATGGCCACCAGCGGCTCAACCGACTTCAACCTCTCCGGTGGTGAGCTGCTGCTGTATGCGTTTTCGCTGTGCGGCATCCGCCGCACGGCGCTCACCCCTGAGCACATGGCCGACGCGCGCATGGCGTTCAACCTGCTTCTCGGCTCGTGGGGCAATGACGGTCCTAACCTCTGGCGCGTGAGCGAGGAGGTGCAGACGCTGGTGCCGGGCGTTCCGACCTATGACGTGCCCGTCGACACAGTGATGATCCTCGACGCATTCATTCGCACCAATGCCGGCACCGAATCGCAGAACGACCGCATCATCTGGCCGATCTCGCGCACCGAGTATGCGGCGATGCCCAACAAGCTGCTCCTGGCACCGCCGACGGTCTACTGGTTCGATCGCCAGCTCGCCCCGACGATCACCATGTGGCAGACCCCGGATGATCAGCAAGTCTATGATCTGCACTACTTCCGTTACACGGTAATCGAGGATCAGAACCTGGGCGGCGGCCAGAATGTCGACGTGCCACGGTGGTGGCTCATGGCGACCGCCTTCGGCCTCGCCGAGATGCTGGCCATGTCATATGCCCAAGATCGCGTGGCGGGGCTGGCATCCAAGGCCGCGCAGACCTTGCGCGAGGCGCGCGAGCAGGACACTGAGAATGTGCCCTTCTACATCATGCCCGCGATCAACGGATATTGGCCGAGGTGAGCTATGGCATGGCGCCCGCATGGACAGGCTGTTGTAAACCCGGCGCATCCGGTCTCGTTTGCCGTATGCGACAGGTGCTCACGCTGGTTCAACATCGATAGGCTCGGCTGGCAGTTCCAGTGGGCCGGCCCGACCCTACAGAACTTGCGCCTGCTGGTGTGCCCGAGCTGCATGGACGTGCCGCAGCCGCAGCTCAAGCCGCGCATCCTGCCGCCCGATCCGATGCCGACGCTCAACGCGCGGCCTGAGAATTTCCTGATCGACGACTACAGCTTCCGCGTCACCGAAGATGGCGACATCCGCATCACCGAGGACGATTCGCCTCGTGTGGTCGAGAACGTCGCAAATAACCGCGAGGACGCACCCTGATGGCCAACACCCGCATTCCCCAGCTCGCCCCCGCCATCAGCCTCTCAGGCAACGAGTGGGTCGAGCTCGCAGTACCTGTCGGCGTCGACACCTTCGAGAGCAGGCGTATCCAGACGTCGGTGATCGGTGCGCTCGCCCTCACCCCTACCGGCGTCAGCGCCGGCACCTATGGTGACGCCAACAACGTGCCGCAGTTCACGGTCGGGGTAGACGGCCGGCTGAGCTTCGCCGGCAACATCCCGCTGGCCAGCGGCGGCACCGTCACCAGCGTGGGTCTCGCAGCCCCCGCAGACTTCGATGTCACCGGATCGCCAGTCACCGCCGCAGGCACGCTGACGCTCGATTGGGCGACCCCGCCCACCGGCACTGGCGCGATCGTGCGCGCCACTTCCCCCACCTTGGTCACTCCCGACCTGGGGACGCCATCTGCTGCGGTGCTCACCAACGCCACGGGGCTGCCGATCGACGCCGGCACCGTCGGCACGCTGCCCGTCGCCCGCGGGGGCACCGGCATCACTGCCGGCACCAGTGGCGGCATCCCCTATTTCAGCGGCTCGGCTGCGATTGCCTCCTCGGCTCTCCTCGCTGCTAGCGCGCTGATGGTTGGCGGGGGCGCGGGAGCTGCGCCTGCCACGCTGGCATCTCTGGGCACCACCACCACGGTGCTGCACGGCAACGCAGGCGGCCTGCCGACCTGGGGCGCCGTGAACCTTGCTGCTGACGTCACGGGCAACCTACCCGTCGGCAATCTCAACAGCGGGTCGGGAGCCAGCGCCCTGACGTTCTGGCGCGGCGATGGATCGTGGGCGACCCCGGCCGGCTCGGGCACCGTCACCAACCTCGCAAACCTCGCCGACAATGCCATCGTCATCGGCGATGGCGGCACCACCGGCGTGCAGACTGCGGCGGGCCTGCGCACCGACGGCACTTCGGTAATCTCGCTGGGCGTAGCGGGCTCGGTGGGTGGCGCGGTGGCGTTCTTCAACGCAACCTCGGGCTCAATATTGGTGCAGCCGGTGGCCGGCGCTCTGGGGGCCTCGGTGCTGTCGCTCCCGGCAGCCACCGACACGCTGATCGGCAAGGCGACCACCGACACCCTCACCAACAAGACATTCGATACGGCGGCCACCGGCAACGTCTTCCAGATCAACGGCACCGGCATTACTGCGGTCACTGGCACCGGTGCTGTCGTTCTGGCTTCTGGGGCTGCGATCGACCTCTCTGCTGCTACTGGACTTCCGGTAGCTACCGGCATCGCTGGTCTCGGCACGGGCGTCGCCACCGCGCTTGCGGTCAACGTCGGGTCGGCTGGCGCCTTTGTGGTCAATGGCGGCGCACTCGGCACTCCATCGAGCGGCACCCTCACCAATGCCGTCGGCCTTCCCGTTTCCACCGGCATTGCCGGCTTGGGCACTGGCGTCGCCACATTCCTCGCAACCCCATCGAGTGCCAACTTGGCTGCGGCTGTAACCGGCGAGACCGGAACGGGCGCTCTTGTATTTGGAACCAGTCCCACCCTGGTCACGCCGGCCCTCGGCACGCCGAGTGCTGTTGTTTTGACGAATGCCACGGGTTTGCCACTCACCACGGGCGTGACGGGCATTCTCCCGGCCGGCAACCTGCCGAGTGCTTCAACGTCCGCGGCTGGCATTATGGAGATTGCAACCGCAGCCGAATACCGAACCGGCACGGACACCACGCGCGCAGTAGGCGTGTCCGAGGCTTGGAGTGCCGCGGCGCTGTTTGCGCTCACGGATGCCGCCACCATCACTGTGAATTTCGCCAATGGCTTCAATTTTGGCGGCGCTTCCAACAATCCGCTGGCACTCGGGGGCGACCGGACCCTCGGCGCGCCCTCCAATGTGAGCAAAGGACAGATGGGTGTCATTTGGTTTACCGCATCGGGCTCGACACGCATTCTCACCCTCAATGCAGCGTGGAACCTTGCGACAGGAGTTGAGACAGGTCCGTATTCGATCACCACTTCGCAGGAACTTGGCGTTTGCTACTTGGTGCGCGGCAGCACCATTATCGTCACGAACATTATTCGGAGGGGCTGATGCTGCCTGGCATGACGCTTCCGATCGGTCTATCCGGCTTGTTCATCACCAACTTTTCGGAATACGCGACAGGGGTGCAGCCTTACGATTGGACATCTAGGTGGGTCAGTGGTGGCTTTACCGCGACCGTCGAGAGTGTGGTCGGCTCCATATCTGGAAAGACATTGAGATGGACAAAAACAGCAGCAGATAGGCAATTCTTGTCATGGGATCGAGTGCCTATAGCCGCTGACGTAGAAATCCTAATTTGCGGAAGAGCTATTTCGGCGTGGAGCAACAGCGCGAATTTTATCGGAACAATTGGCCGGGGCGCAGGCTCAGCTGGATCGGAAACTGGCTATAGATCGATAATATCAGGCACAACTGGTCTATTGCAATGGATTGACGGGTTTAATGTATACAACGCAGGTAGCTCAACTACTCTTGGCACAACGACCCAAGGTCCGGCTCCAACATATACTATAAACACGAGGTTCCTCAAAAGGTGCAGGATTTCAGGAACATCTATATCCAGAAAATTGTGGTACTATGGCACTCCAGAGCCGGTGGCATGGGATGCGACCGTGGTGGATGCTACGGTAACAGCGCCGGGACTGGTGGGGCTTAGCCAAGTGAGTGTAAATCCCGATATGGAAATCGATTATTTTGGGGTTTCCACGAACGGTGCCACCGTGCCGGTTCCTTCGTAATGTGACTGGAAAATCAGATGGCCGGATATACCTACAATAGCTACGTTTCGGCCCTTCAGGTGCTGGTGGTCTCGCAGGCGCCGGATGCGCCGTTTACCACCATCCTGCCGAGCTGCATCGACTATGCCGAGCAACGCATCTACCGCGAGCTCAACCTTCTCGATACCGTCACCACCGACGTTTCGGTGAACACGGCGAGCGGCACGCGCAATATCACGATCCCCGACACCTTCGTGGTGGTCAACGATCTGGCGATTTTCGTGCCAGCAGGCACCAACCGGGACACCGGTACGCGCAAGCCGCTCGTGTCCGTCTCCCGCTCGGTGCTCGATGTGCTCTGGCCCGGCGTGCTCGACGCCGGCGAGCCGTCGATGTTCTCGATGATCGACCAGTGGTCGATGGCTCTCGGCCCGGTGCCTGATGGCGTCTATAACGTCGAGGTGGTGGGCACTTACCGGCCTACGCCGCTCGGCCCCTCCCAAGCGGAAACGTTCATCTCCACCCGGCTGCCCGACCTCTTCCTCGCCGCGTCGATGGTCTTCATGACCGGCTACCAGCGCAATTTCGGTGCGCAGTCCAACGATCCCCAGATGGGCCAGAGCTGGGAAAACCAGTACCAGTTGCTGAAGGGTAGCGCCGATGCCGAGGAGGCGCGCAAGCACTTCTGGGCCAGCGCCTGGACAAGCCAGCCTGCACCGCCGCAGGCCAATCCGCCTCGGGGGTAATCGTGCCGCTTGCCACATTCAAAATCGCGCCGGGGGTGAATGCAGAAATCACCGAGGCCCAGGGCATGGCTCAGATCATCGAGAGCCAGCTCATCCGGTTCAAGTATGCCGGCAACGAAGTGCTGCCCGAGAAGCTGGGCGGGTGGGTGAAATACTGGCCGACGTCGATGGGCTCGACGCCGCGCGCCCTGCATGCGTGGGAGGGCTTCAATGCCGACACGCACCTGGCGATCGGCTGCACCGAGAGCTTGAACGTCATCAGCGACGGCATGCTGCGCGACATCACGCCCCAGACCTACACCTCGACGATCGCGCCACAGTTCACCACGGCGAGCGGCGACAACGAGGTAACGATCGAAGACACCAACATCACCGCCAACGAGTTCGATTCGATCTACATCTTGGTTCCGGTCTCGATCGGCGGCATCGTGCTCGAAGGAGCCTACGCGATCGAGACCGTGCTCGGCGTCGACAGCTACACCATCCTGGCCGGCCAGAACGCTACCGCGACGGCAGGCCCTGGTGGCGTGGTGCCCGAGTTCACCACCGTCATCAACACCGCAGCCATCAACGTCGAGCTCCCCAACCACGGCTACACCGTCGGCGCTGTCTTCAATGCTGCGGTGCCGACCGCGGTGGGGGGGCTCACCGTCTTCGGTGCCTACATCGTGCAGCAGGTGGTCGACGCCGATAACTTCACCATCTTCGAGGCCGACCAGGCATCGAGCAGCGCCAGCGCCATGATGAATGGCGGCGACACCGAGATTGTCTATTTCATCGGCGGATCGCCCCCGCCGCTTTCGACCGGATACGGTATCGGCGGCTATGGCGACGGCGGCTATGGCACCGGCATCGTGCTGCCGCCGTCGGTCGGCGCGCCCATCGTCGCCACCAATTGGACGCTCGACAATTGGGGCGAAATCCTCGTCGCCACCCCGGCCGATCAGGCGATCTATACTTGGTCGCCCGATAGCGGCTTCCCGATCGCCACCAAGGTGGTAGAGGCCCCGCTCATCAACGGTGGCGCCTTCGTCGCCCAGCCCGAGCAAATTCTCGTCGCCTGGGCGTCGTCGCAGGGCGGTGTACAAGACCCGCTCACCGTGCACTGGTCCGATGCCGGCGATTACACCAACTGGACGGTGACGAGCCAGACGCAGGCGGGCGGCTACCGCATCCCCACGGGCAGCAAGATCATGGGGGGCGCGACCGGCCCGAGCTTCAACATCCTGTGGACCGACCTTGAGGTGTGGGCCATGGATTATATCGGCCCTCCCTTCATTTTCGGCTTTCGATCCGTCGGCCAAGCGTGCGGTCTCATCGCGCGGCATGGTTTCGCCTCGCTCAATTCCATCACCTACTGGATGAGCAATAATAAATTCTGCCGCATGCGGGGCGAGACCGTGGAGACCGTGCAATGCTCGGTCTGGGATGAGGTGTTCCAAGACCTCGACACCGATCAGGTCGATAAAATCTACTGCGGCGCTAACAGTCTGTTCGGAGAAATCTGGTGGTTCTTTCCGTCCCTGAGCGGCGGCACAGGAGAAGTCGACAAGTACGTGAAATATAACGCTGAGCTTAACGTGTGGGATTACGGCAATCTCGACCGCAGCGCGTGGATTGACCAGTCGCCGGCCGGTGCGCCGATCGGAGCCTCGCCCGACGGCTTCATCTACCAGCACGAGGTTAGCCCTGATGCCGACGGACAGCCGCTCCTCGCCAGCTTCCGTACCGGCTTCTTTCAGCTCGGCGATGGCCAAGAGCTCCAGTTCTTGGACTGGATGCTGCCCGACTTCAAATGGGGGCAAAAGCACGGCACCCAAGAGGCGATTATCTCGGTGGAGCTCCAGTTCACCGACTATCCCAATGAACCCGTGAAAAACGCTGGCCCATTTACGGTTTCGCGCGCTACTACGTTCAGCAATCCGAGACTGCGGGCGCGCTTCATCTCGGTGGATATTTCGTCGGCCGACCTCGGCAGCTTCTGGCGCCTGGGTGCGCTGAAATTCAGGAGTGCGCCTGATGGCACAAGGTGACGGTGACGGCGGAAACCGATCAGTCCTACAGAACGGCGTCGTTGCGCTCACCGGCATCTACAATGTGCTGCTGAATTCGTTCTTTTTCGGCCAATCGAGCCTCACCGTCGGTGTCAGCACCGTGGCCGGACTTCCAGATGCCAATGAGGCAGGCCAAGGCGCGCGGCGCACCGTTACCGACGCCAGCGCCACCACCTTCGCCAGCGTCGTGATCGGAGGCGGCAGCAATGTGGTGCCGGTCTTCAGCGACGGATCGCAGTGGAGAATTGGCTGATGCACGAAGACGTCTCGGCAGCGCTGGATATTGCCAAGCACGGCGCGCTCAGGGGCGCTACGCCGGGACGCACCGACGTGCTCGACATCAGTGTGCCGGCCGAGAGCTTCGTCATCCCGGCCGACATCATCAGCTCGATCGGGCAGGGCAACACCGAGGCCGGCATGAAGGTGCTGGAGCAGATGTTCCCCGAGGTGCCAGAGCAGCGCGCCAACGGTGGCCAGGTATCGGGCGTGCCGATCGTCGCCGCGGCGGGTGAATTCGTCGTGCATCCCGAACATGTGAAGCGCGTCGGGGGCGGCGATCTGAAGAGGGGGCATAAGCACCTCGAAGATTTCGTTAAGACGGTACGGGCGAAGACCATCAAGGCGCTGAAGAAACTGCCGGGGCCGGCAAGGGGATAGGCATGGACGCAGGGGCAGGCAGCGCGTCGGGCGTGACGCAGTTGCAGGTAAGGATGGCGCAGCCAGAGGATCGGCAGCCCCTGTGGGAGCTGATGCTCACGCTCCACGGTGAGAATGGCCTATTCTCGGTGTCGCCGGGTAAGGTAGACGCCATGCTCGACAAGTTCTACGAGCGGCGTGGGGCGCTTATCGGCGCGATCGGTGACGTCGGTGCGCCTGTGGCCGCGATCTACCTGGAGATCGAGCAGCCCGTTTACAGCGACGATTGGGTGCTGTGGGAGCAGTTCAACTTCGTGCACCCCGACCATCGCCGCAGCCCCTATGCCACAATGCTCATCGACTACGGGAAGCGCTGCGCCGACGAGCTCAGGCTTCCCCTGATGATCGGCATCCTCTCGAATCACCGCACCGAAGCAAAGATGCGCCTCTACGACCGCGTGCTGCATCGCGCCGGTGGGTATTATGTATACGGACTTGAGCACGCCGACGGCGCGCAGCGGTGGGAGGCATAGATGGGCTCGAAGAACCAGACCACGACATCTACGCAGTCGCTCCCAGGCTATATCAACGACGCCTATAAGCAGCTCGTCGCGGGCGCCCAGCAGACCGGGCAGACGCCCTATACGCCGTACACTGGCGGGTTCACAGCGGATCAGCAGCAGGCGTTCCAGAACATCCGCGACATGTGGGGCACCGGCAACCAAGCCTTCGATGCCGCATCTGGTGCTTATGGCACGTCGATGGTGCCCACCCATCAGACCGTCGACCAGTATATGTCGCCCTACATGACGTCGGTGGTCGATGCGGCCATGGCGAACATGCAGGAGCAGAACGCCCAGCAGCAGCAGGGAGTGGTGGGCAACGCCATCGCCAAGGGGGCCATGGGAGGCAACCGCGTTGGTGTCGCGCAGGCCGAGCTCGGCCGGCAGCAGAAGCTCGCCGACAACGCCGCCATCGCCAACCTGCTCCAGAGCGGTTACGGCACCGCCCTTGGCGCCGCGCAGGCCGACAAGACCGCCGCGCTTCAGGCCGGGCAGGGGCTCGCCGGCCTCGGTCAGACCCAGATGCAGACCGGCCTCGCGCAGACCGCCAGCCAGCTCGGCGCCGGAACCCAGCAGCAGCAGTTCGACTATCAGCAGTATCTCAATCAGCTCGCGTTCCCGTACCAGCAGCAGAGCTGGCTCGCCTCGATCATCGGTGGTCTCGGCTCGACGGCAGGCGGCACGACGCAACAGACCACGCCGCAGGGCAACATCTTCAGCCAGCTCCTCGGTACTGGTCTGAGTATCGCTGGTCTGTTCTCCGACGAGCGCGTCAAGGAAGGCGCTCGGCCGGTGGGCAAGACCTTCGACGGCCAGACCATCTACTCGTATCGCTACAAGGGGCAGCCGCAGACGCACATGGGCCTCATGGCTCAGGAGGTGCGCAAGGATCACCCCGAGGCCGTCGGGCAGCGTGGTGGCGTGCTCACCGTCGACTACGACCGGGCGACGCGAGATGCGGCTCGCAAGGGCGAATTCGCCAAGGGCGGCGTGGTGCCGCTCGACGTCGACCTGGCGCGGCGCCCGGTGCGCATCATGCGGGAAAACCCCTTCGGCATGGGTTTCGACTATGACGCCTCGCCGCGGCTCAACCAGCCGATTCGCCGTGGTGACTGGCTCGACATGTTCCGCGAGCGCGAGCGCACCAATCTCGACGAGATGTGGGAGCCGATGAACGCCATCGAGCGCGAGTATGTGCGCGATCTGCGCGATCGCCCCGGCATGGCCATGGGCGGCGTCCCCTACGTGAACGATAACGGCGCCTTCCCCGCCTACATGTCGATGTCGGCTGCTCCGCCCTACTCGAACGACAACGAGGACGGCAATTTCGGCGGCTATATCCCCAAGGCGGTCTCGATTGGCGGCGGCAACCGCATCCCTGAAGCGGCGAAGATGCCCGAGCAGGAAGACCCGTTCGCCGATCCGACCGGCATGCTGAAGAAAGGCGCCGGCAACATCACGAGCTGGCTCAGCCCGAGCATCGCCGGTGGCGCCGATATTCCCGACTACGGCTTTATCCCCGGCATCACCGGTCCCAAGCTGTTCTCGCGCGGCGGCGTCACCCGGAAGCATGCGGCCAGCGGCGGCGTGATGAGCCCCGACGAGGTAGAGGCCCTGTATGGCGGCATCCTTCTGCCCGGCACTGGTGGACTGGTCGGCGGCGCTCCCATCCCGCCGCGTCCGCTTCCTGACGTGCCGGTGATCGACGCCGCCACGCCGCTGGATGGTGATCGTCTTGGCCTCAACGTCGACACCACACCCGAGCGCACGCTGCCCCCGCGCGGCGAAGACCCTTACCTCGGCATCGGCGGTGGCGAGCCGAGCTATGAGCCGATCCCGCAGCGCCCGTTGCGCAAGGTCGCTGGCGGCAACCAGCCGGGTGAGGTGATCTACGGCGAAGGTGAACGCTTCCGCACGCGCTTCCCCGAAGAGGGCTACAGCAAGAACGGCATGGAAGCCATCCAGTCGCTGTTCTCCGGCAAGGGCCTCAACCTGGCGCCCGATGCGCAGAACGCCTTGCTCAACGCAGGCTTCGGCATGATGGCTTCGCGCTCGCCCTTCTTCCTCCAGGGTGTCGGCGAAGGTGGCCTGGCCGGCATGAAGGCCTGGCAGGATTACCAGGCCATGGAACGCGAGAACGCGACTGCCCGTGCCGGCATCGGCCAGAAGGGCGAGGAGCTTGCGCAGCAGGCCGAGCTCCTGGGCGCGCAAATCCCTGGCATGGAAGCGACCACGGCATCCACCGACGTTGGCACGCTCACCCAGCGCTGGAGCTTCGAGCGCACCCCTGGCGGCATGATGGTGACGGACAAGACCACCAACTCGCCGCCGATCTTCTATCCGTGGGGCGGCGTGCTGCCCGATGGCACGATCGTCGATTCGCGCCTGATGTCGCCCGAGACGGCCGGCATCGCGATCGGCGAGACCACCCGCGCCCTGGAGATGGCCGCGCCTGCCGCGTCGGCCGCTCAGTCGTCGAACATGCAGCTCGCCGAGGTGGAGCACGATCTCACCACGCTGCCGGCTGCCGGCTTGCTCACCCCCGGCAGTGACTTCGGCACTCGCCTCGAATGGGCCAAGGGCATCAACACCGCCTTCCGCATGGTCGGCGCTGATCCGCCGATCTCAGAAAAGGAAGTGGCGGCGGGCGAAGACCTGGGCAAGCTCACCACGCGCATGGGCGGCGAGCTCGCCCGCGCGATGGGCGGCAGCGACACCGCGGCCAGCATCGTGATGACGGCGATCGGCGCGGTGCCCAACGGTGCGCTCAGCCCCGACGGCAACACCAAGATCATCAACGCCCTGCGCATGGGCAACCAGCGGAAGATCGACTACTACAACTTCTTGCAAGCCTATTCCGCGGACAACAATGGCAGCCTGCTCGGCGCCGAGGCGGCGTTCAACCAGCAGAACCCGCCCGAATCGTATGCCTATGCAGCCGTGGTGCCGCGCGACGCCGTTGCGGTTCTTCTGGATGATCCCAGCCCCGAGGCCATTGCGGAGTTCAACGCCGCCTTCGGCCATGGTACTGACGTGGCAAAGCACTACCTGCGGCGGTGATCTTCGATGGCTAATCGGTTCGAGCGGTTCCTAGACCCGAATTACGCAGGTGGGGAGGGGGCTGCTCCCACCGAGCGGCCGGCCGTTTCCAGCACCAACCGATTCGCCAGGTTCACCCAGCCGCAGCAGCCGGCCGCCGCGCCGTCCAAGACCCCGCTGGAGCAGGCCGGCTTTGCCGCCAGCCGCATCGGCACCGCTCTGCCCCACCTGGCTGAATTCGCCGTCGATACGCCGCAGCACCTGGGCGCCCTGGCGCAGTTCGGCATCTCCGGTGAAAAGACCGGCGTGAGCGCCGACATGCCCGACACCGCGCGTGCCTTCGAGGATTATGCAGCGAGCACCCTGGGCGCTCCCGACTTCGCCAAATATCCGGGCCAGGGCTATGAGCCGGCCAAGATCGGCGCGGCCTACAAGACATTCCTCGCCCTGCCGCAGAACGAATCGCTGCTGAAGCGCCGCACCGAGGCGCAGACGCCCGAGGCCTACAAGGCGCTTCCCATGCTCGGCAGCGAGGTGCTGTCGGGCCAGCTCGCGGGCGCGGCCGAGGGCATCAAGGATGTCACGGGTGGCGCTGTCGATCTCAACAAGACCTTCCGCGGTGCCGAAACGCCGGAAGAGCAACTGATCGAAGGCGTGGTCGAGGGCGTCGTCACTGGCGGCACGGGCCTGCCGCGCGCTGCGGTTCGCGCCGCGGTGCCGACGATTGCCAAGCGCGTCACGGCGGCCGAGGCAGCGTCCCTGCGCCGCGAGATCGCTGCCGACCTGATCACGGGCGGCGTGGGCGGCTACACAGGCACGCTGGCGGCCCAGAACGCCCCCGAGGGCTGGGAGATGGCTGCGGGCCTTGCTGGGGGCTTGGCGGGCGGTGTGGGCGCCGTGGGGGCCATGCATGGCCTGGATGCCGCTACGCGCTCGGCGGCCGACTACCTGCGGCCGGCGATCCCCACCAAGGGCAACGTCGAGCGCCTGGCGTCCGATGCGCTCAAGGCGGCGTCGAGCGACCCCGCCGCGGCGGCCGAAGCGATTCGCACGTCGACCGCGCCCGAGGGTGTGCGTTACACCGCAGGCCAGGCGGCCAACGACACCGGGCTGCTGAACCTCGAACAGACACTCGCTCGCGGCAAGGATCAGGAATTCCGCGAGGCGATGATCGAGCGCGCGGCCGAGCAGAACCGCGCCATGGTGGAGAACCTGCGCGCCGTGGAAGAAAATGGCTCGCCGGCTGCGGTGTCGGAATTCTTCGCCTCGCGCATGAATGAGCTGACGACGCGCGCTGCGCAGCTCAATGAGAATGCTCGGCGCCTGGCCGAGGCTGACGCTTCGCGTGCCACCGACACGCCCGAGGCCGCCGAGGTGGGCGCTGTCGTGCAGGATGCGCTCGAAGCCGAGATGGGCCGGGTGCGCGACGAGATCGCGGCGCTCGATCGCGCCATCGACCCCAGCGGCACGATGCAGTTGCCGACCCGCGCGCTGCGCAACACGGTCGACGAGACCTATGCGAAGATGTCGCCGGAAGAGCGCCTGAGCATCACCCCGGAAGAGCGGGCGCTCATCGACATCATCACCAAGTACGGCGACGTGCTGCCCTACAACCGCTTCCGCGATCTGCGCACCCAGATCAACGAGGACATGCGCAACGCGAGGACGGCCGGCAAGGGCCGCGCCTATGGCCGCATGTCGCAGCTTCGCGGCGCGCTCGAAACCGACATCAAAGACGCCATTGCCGGCCGCGCTGCGCGTGACGCGACGACGGCCAACAATTTCGTGAGGGAAGCCCGTGATTGGTATGAGAACCGAGTTGGTGGGGAGGCCGGGGCTCGTGCTGCTGCCAGCCCTGTGGGAGCTTCCGGCGCAGGAGCACGAAGCGTTCCTGACGCATCTGGAGCGGCAGGCGCTCGTGTCGGCGAACCTGGAGCACCTGCGCGCGATACGGGATTGCCGGATGATGCTGCGGCCCGAGCCGCCGTCGAGGGCGGCCGGCGCTTCAACCAGGGCGAGGTAATCCAGCTCGGCCCGCGTCGCGAGCAGAAAGAGCTCGAAGGCTTCCACCGCGATCTTATGGGCCGCGTCGCCGATCGCGTGGCGCTGATCCGCGAGGCTACGGCGGCGGCGCGCGAGAAGGGCATCTTCGAGGGCTTCAACGTCGGTGACCGGCTGCGCAGCCAGAACCATGAGGGCTCACCGCTGCCGCCCATGAAGGTCGAGGGCATGTTCCTGCGCGAGTGGAAGGGCGGCCAGCAGGCGCGGCCCTACGAACGCTTGGGTATCAAGCCCACGATCGTCGAGTATGACGGCAAGCAGTACGTGCCCATGTTGCGCGTCGCCCAGGGCGATGCACCACCGGCCAACCTCACCAGCAAGCAGATCGACGAGTGGCAGGAAGCCCACCCCGATGCCGAGTGGTCGCGCTTCGAGACCGGGCTAGACCTGGTGCGCGATCGGGCGATGCGCGGCCCGCAGAAGTTGTTTCAGTCGGGCATTGTCGGCGATCCGGGGGCAGAAATGCCGCCCCCGTTCTATTCCGCCGCACTGAAGTCGGTGATCGACAGCAAGACCAACCGCGCGTCGCCGCAGCAGTGGGCGGCCACGATCAAGAACACGCCCGGCGTCAAGCAGGAAGAGCTCGACTGGCTCGGCCTCAACTCGTGGCTCGCCGCGCAGAAAGGCCCCGTCACCAAAGAGCAGGTGGCGGACTTCATCCGCGCCAACCAGATCGAGGTGGAGGAAGTCAACCTCGGAGGCGGTGACAGCGGCGACGCGATGTCCGATCTCGGTCGGCGAATCGATTGGGAGGCCGATGACGTCGACGAGGACTTCGTGCGCGAGCTGGCCATCGAGCGCATCGAGGAAGAGGGCGACGAATACCGCGCCCGCGTCGCCAACCAGGAAGACATCGATCCCGAGGACGTCAGCTACGATCAAATGGTCGATCTCGCGTTCAAAGACGAGATGCGTTGGCGCACGATGGAGCCGGATGGCTATCACGCCAGCGTCACCGTCGACACGCCGGAAGGCCAGGTCACTTACGAGCTCAACCGCGACAGCAGCGGTTCGACTTCAATCTACGTCGATGGTCGCGTCGTCAAAGACTACGAATACATGGATGAGGGCGACATCCGGGATGCACTGCGCGAGGATTACGCAGAGAATTATGCCGCCGCCGAGGACGCCGACGGCCCGACGCAGTACGGCGAGTACACCCTGCCGGGCGGCAAGGATTACCACGAGCTGCTGCTGAAGCTGCCCGAGCGCGAGGCTGCCGACGTGACGCGCCCGAGCCCCGAGGTGCAGGCCAAGTACAAAGATCAGTGGGACGCAACTCAGCGCGAGATGGATGCCATTCCCGGCCCTGGAAAGTGGAGCCCAGAGGAACGGGCTCGATACGCAGAATTGCAGGATGAGCAAGACGCCCTCCACGCCAAAATGGTCGAGGAAACCCGCTCTACCGCAGCGCCGTGGCGTCAGGGCGAGAATTTCGAGGCGCCCCACTACGATGATCAGTCGCAGAACATCCTCGCCCATGTGCGCTTCAAGGAACGCACCTCAGTGGACGGCAAGCGCACGCTCTTCCTGGAAGAGGTGCAGTCTGACTGGCACCAGCAGGGCCGCGACAAGGGCTACATCGGATCGGAAAAGCCAGCCGACACCACCGGGTTTACGGCCACCGAAACCACTCAGTACGATGAGCCATACTGGAAGGTTGCGGACAAGGACGGCAACCATTTCTACAGCGTACCGAGGGAGCGAGGCGAGACAGCAGAGCAGGCGATTGCGAAGGCGGCGGCGCAGAAAGCCAAGGCAGAAGTATCCAGCGGCGTCCCCGACGCCCCCTTCAAGACCACGTGGCCCGAGCTCGCGCTGAAGCGCATGATTCGCTGGGCCGCAGACAACGGCTACGACCAGATCGCATGGACGCCCGGCAGCGTGCAGAACGCGCGCTACAACCTGTCCCAGCACATCAACAATGTGCAGTGGTTCAGTGGCAAAGGCGACATGGCTGGCATTCGCCAGATCAACTTGGACGCAGCCAATCGGAGCCGGCAGATCAGCCTTGTGGTCGATCAGGAGGGCAAGGTGGTTGGCTCTCCGCAACTCGACGGGGCGATCAACAAGCCGCTTTCTGAGGTGGTGGGAAAAGACCTCGCGCAGCAGATCATGGCCGATGCCGAAGGCCAGATCACCAAGGCCGGCCTCGCCGAGATCGGTGGCTCCGGCATGCGCGAATTCTACGACCGCGTGATGGTCTCGCTCGGTAACAAGCTGGGCAAGAAGTTCGGCACCCAAGTCGGCAAGGCTGAGTTCGGCATGCCTCGCGGAATGAAGTCCGAGCTCGGCATCGCGGCTGATGGAAACCTCGTCGCCGCGGCGCTGCCGATCACCCCCGAGATGCGCGAGGGCGCGCTGCGCGGCCAGCCGCTCTTCCAGAAGGTGCACGAGGCGGCGACGTCGCCCGAGAACAACCTGCCCGAGCCGAGCCAGGCGCAGAAAGAGGCTGGCAACTACCGCAAGGGCCATGTGAAGCTCGGAGGCCTCGATCTCTCGATCGAGAACCCGGCCGGCTCGACGCGCAGCGGCACGGACGCCAGCGGCAAGCCCTGGTCGGTCGACATGAAAGACCACTACGGCTATATCAAAGGCACCACCGGCCGCGACAAAGACCATCTCGATGTCTTCGTCTCGCGCAATGCGGGCGAATTGAACGACGGCTCGCCGGTCTTCGTGGTCAACCAGATCGATCCCAAAACCGGCAAGTTCGACGAGCACAAGCTGATGCTCGGCTATCCGAACAAGCGGGCGGCCGAGGCGGCTTACAAGGCCAACTATGCCGACGACTGGAAGGGGATGGGCAGCGTCATCCCGACCAACCTCGGCGCCGTGAAGCGCTGGATTGCCGGTGGTAACACCACGCGGCCATTTGAGCAGAGGAGTATCCCTGATGCCCAAGGAAATGTCGGAGCAGGCGGCGTTCGCAGCGTACCGGGAGCGGCAGCGCCGGCCGCAGGGAATGCGGGGCGTGAAGCTGACGGCTCCCTCCGGGGCCTCCCCCGCAAAATCGGCAGCCTCACCGCCAGCGCCTATCCCGACGCCCAAAGGGTTGCCGCCGCGTACATGAAGTCGGCCGGGCTCGAATACAGCCCGCCGAACACTTACGCCAAGGTCGACCCCGAGCGCGCCACCAGCATCGCGGAGGCTTACGACGCGATGGAGCATAACCCGGCCGACCCGGAAGTGCAGCGCGCCTACAAGGCCATGGCCGACGAGACGCTGGCTCAGTATCAGGCCATGCTCGACGACGGGATGGAGATCGAGTTCATCGCGCCGGGCCAGCCCGACCCCTATGCCGGCAACCCGCGCAACATGACTGAGGACGTGCGGAACAATAAGCACATGTGGGTCTTTGCGACCCGCGACGGCTTCGGTTCCGATGCGACCTTCGATGCCAGCGACAACCCGCTGCTCGCCGACAGCGGCTTTCAGATTTCCGGCCAGCCGGCCGTCATCAACGACATCTTCCGCGCGGTGCACGACTATTTCGGCCACGTGAAAGAGGGTGTCGGGTTCCGCGCCGACGGCGAGGAGAACGCCTGGCGCGCTCACTCGGCCATGTATTCCCCCGAGGCCCGGCGCGCGATGACGTCGGAGACCCGTGGCCAGAATTCCTGGGTCAACTACGGCCCCTATGGCGAGAGCAACCGCACGGCGCGCAGCGAAGACACGCACTATGCCGATCAGAAAATCGGCCTGCTGCCCGAGTGGGTGGCGCAGGAGGGTGCTGGCGACGACACGATCGCTGACACCATGGCTCAGCGCTTCGCCCGTGCCGGCCGTCCCAAGCGCGAGGCGCAGGCGGCAGGCCAGCTCGTGGATGCCTTCTACACCACGCTCGCCGAGCGTCTGGGCAAGCCGGTCGACGACATCACCGATCAATTCCCGCTGCCGCGCGTCGCCAAGGGCAAAGGCGCCGGCATGGGCCAGAGTGGCGCCCGCGGCTCGATCGAGCTCGGCCGCGGCAAAAGCCCGTCGCTGATCTCGATGTTCGAGAAGGCGGACGCCTCGACGGCCTTGCACGAGAGCGCGCACCACTTCCTGGACATGTTCGCCCGCGTGGGTGGCGATTCGGCCGCGCCTGACGGCCTGAAGCGCGACTGGAGCGCCACCAATGCGTGGTGGGAGAAGAACGCCCGCGCCCTGGCCAAGGATGCCGGCGAAGGCGTCACCCCAGAGGACGTGCGCAAGGTGCTCCGCGGCGAGCGGATCGGCGAGGCGAAAGAGAACGCCATCACCCGTGGCATGCACGAGCAGTGGGCGCGCGCCTTCGAGGTGTATCTGCGCGACGGCAAGGCGCCCAACGCGGCGATGAAGGGCCTCTTCGACCAGTTCAAGGACTGGCTCACCAAGGTCTACCAGTCGATCACCGGCATGGGCGTCAACGTCTCGCCCGACATCCGCGGCGTCTTCGATCGCATGCTCGCGGGCGAGCAGCCGGCCGCGCCTGGCAACCTGATCGACGCGGCGGCTGCCAAGCGCCTCTCCGACGTCACCGGCAAGTGGAAAGAATTCTACGGCACCTACTCGGATAGGGGCGCCAACCCGGTGCCGGCGATCGTCAAGCGCAGCAAGGGCGAGACCTATCCGCACGACATGCCGGCCGAGAACGTCACCAAGGCGGTCTGGCGCCCCGGCCCGGATGGCGCTGCGGCGATTCGCAACGTGCTGAAGGCGGCCGGCTCGCGCCGTGATGCCGTGATCGAGGGCATCGAGCAGTCGGCCATGCTGTCGCTGGCCAGGCTCGCGATGAAAGATGGCGTGGTGGACCCGACGAAGTTCGAGGCGTGGAAGGCGAAGCACGCCGATGCGCTGCGCCTGGTGCCGAATATCGCGCGGAAGATGGAGAGCGCCGCGGATGCCACGCGCGAGATGCAGCGCATTGCGGCTGTCGGTGAGAAGGCTGCCAAGGACGTGCAGAAAACCGCGATCGGCGAGCTGCTGCGTCTGGGGCCGGATGCGTCCGATGCCGACGTCTCGCGCAAGGTCGGGTCGATCATCGAACGCCAGGGCGCGGTGAAGGCCGTGCGCGAGCTCGTGGGGGCCGCCCAGCGTGATCCTGATGCACTGGCGGGGCTGCGCCGGGCCACGGTCGATCACGTGCTCAGCCGCTTCGGTCGCGACGATGACCGGCTCGTGCACCAGACCATGCGCAATTGGGTGAACAAGCACCGGGCGGCGCTCGCCGAGGTGCTGACGCCCGACCAGATGAACACGATCAACGCGATCATGGATGCGTCCGAGCGCATCACCCGCAAGGTGGTGGCGCCCCTGGGTGGCTCGCCGACGGCCGAATATCTCTCGGCGCTCGAAGCGCGCGGCGAATCGCCGTCGATGCTGGCTGCCGTGTTGCAGCGCACCATCGGCAACGCAGTGCAGAGCGGCATCGTCGGTGGTGTCGGCCATGTCGTCAGCGGCATGAACCTGGGCGTGGGCATCAATTCCGCCATCGCGGCGTTCCTGTCGAAGGCCGGGCTCGACATGCTGCGCGCGCGCGGGTTCTCGAAAGCCGATGCCCTGCTGCGCGAGGCCATCCTCGATCCTGCGCTCGCTCGGGCGCTGCTGATGAAGCCGCCGAGGCGCAAGGGCGCTGGGGCTGCCAAAGAGCTGGAGCGGGCGCTGTCGGCTGGTGCAATCGGGCTGCTGTCTGGTAGTGGTGAAGCGGATCGGCGTCGCACCCACCCCCCTGCGAGCCGGGCTGAAACAAGGAACGCGATGCCGGCAGGTGTCGGGGGGTAAGATATGGCTTCGACATTTACGCCGAACCTGAACCTGGAGCTCCAGGGCACCAGCGATAATCCGGGCACCTGGGGCGCCGTGCTCAACGCCGCGGCGCTGACAATTCTCGACAACGTGCTGGGCGGCGTGCAGTCGTTCTCGCTCTCCAACGTCAACGTCAACGTCTCGACGAGCCAGAGCCAGAATAATGCCTTCCGGCTCACCGGCCTGCTCACCGGAAACGTGATCGTTACCTTCCCGGCCATTGGGCGCACGATCTTCGTTGCCAACAGCACGACGGGCAATTTCACCGTCACTCTGGCGCGCTCTGGCGGTGGTGCCACGGTAGTGCTGCCGCAGGGGCGAAACGGCTTTTTTGTCCTAGATGCGGCGGGCGTCACAGCCGAGAGCGGCAGCACGCCTGCTGGTGCCATTCAGGCTTTCGCGCAGCAGACGGTGCCTTCCGGCTGGCTCGAATGCGACGGCGCCGCAGTAAGCCGCACCACCTACGCCGCGCTCTTCCGCGAGATCGGCACCACCTACGGTGCGGGCGACGGCTCGACGACGTTCAACCTGCCCGATCTGCGCGGCTACTTCGTGCGTGGCTGGGACCATGGCCGCGGCGTCGATCCGGCCCGCGTCTTCGGCTCCTCGCAGAACAGTCAGAACCTGGCTCATACTCATGCGGCCGGCACGCTGCTGATGCCGAACCATGGCCACCCCTACGCGGTGAACCGGTCGGACGGCAACACCACGACCACCAACGGTCGATTCGCGCTGCGCAACAGCAATACGACGCAGGTGCCAGCCTTCACCGGAACGCCGGGCTCGGACTATACCGAGTTGATTGGCGGCTCTGGCACCGCAGCCATCACGGGTTCCTCGGCCAGCAGTGGCGGCACCGAGGCGCGGCCCTATAACGTCGCCATGCTCTACTGCATCAAGACCTGAACCATGAGCGATCTCATCCTTGGCCGGCTGCAACTTGATTTCGGCGATTGGGGTGATGCCGGCCGCATCGCCATCCTGCTGAGCAACGTCTCGTGGGCCTGTGGGCGTAAGAACCACGAGCTCGTCGTCACTGTGCCGGCAGGTTACATGTCCGACGGCGCCAGCGTGCCGCGCCTGCTGTGGTGGTTCCTGCCGCCCTGGGGCGACCCGGCGACGTTCGCCGCCCTCATCCACGATTATCTGCTCGACCGGCTTCAGGGCTTCGAGCCCGGTGGCCCGGTGCCCGGCGCCGAGACGCGCGAGGAGTGCGATCGGCAGTTCCTCTTCGCCCTGCTGGCGCTGAAGGTGAATACGGTGAAGGCCCATGCCGTATGGCTCGGGGTTCGCCTGCATTCCATCCACCTCGAATTCACCGGGGGCACCGACCGTCCCCTCGCCACGAGCTGAAGGTGCATCATGATCACCCGTGACCAGATTAAGCAGTTCTGCCCATCGGCCAAACCCGAGCTGGTCGAGGCCATCATTCGCAACTGGAGCTTGGCGCTGGCTGGTGGTATCGAGCGCCGCGACGAGCCCGATCGGCTGCGGCTGTTTCTCTCCTCGATCGCGGTGGAGACGGGGGGGCTGCGTTCGATCTCCGAGAACCTGAATTACACCTCGGCGCAGCGCATCTACGACATCTTCAAGGGGCCGGCGAAGAAGCGCCGATTCGCGAATGTGAAGGCGTGCGAGCCGTATGTGCGGCAGCCCAAGAAGCTCGCCATCAAGGTCTATGGCGGGCGGTTGGGCAACAAACCCGCCCCCTCCGAGGATGGCTGGAATTACCGCGGCGCCGGCATGATGCAGACCACCGGGCGCGACAATTTCAGCGTCATGGGCTTCGAGGCCAATCCCGACGCGTTGCGTGATCCCGACATCGCCTTCAAAACCGCCGTCACCGAGTGGCTGCGCCGGAAGTGCAACGCACTGGCCGACGCCGGCGACATCGAGGGCGTGCGCAAGGCGATCAACGGTGGCCTCAACGGCATCGACGAGTTCCGCGCCTATTACGCCAAGGCGAAGCGCGTCTGGCCGACGGTCGACGGCGAGGCCGAGGACGTGGAGCAGCCCGAGCTCGAACGCGAGTACAGCGCGCCCGATGATGAGCCCGGTGCCGAGGAAGCGCCGCCCGTGCCGCTGCCGCGCCCGGCGCGCACCTACACCGACAAGGCCACCGTGCAGATGGTTCAGGCCCGGTTGTGGGAGTTGGGCTATACCGAGGTGGGCAGCCGCGACGAGAGCGGCGGGTTTGACGGCAAGATCGGCAAGATGACGCGCACTGCCATCCTGGCCTTTCGCAACGAGAACGATCTGCCGGTATCCGACAAGATCGACGACGAGCTGCTTGCCGCGCTCAACACTGCGCCGGCGCGCGAGATGCCCAAGGAACGCGCCGAGGCGAAGCCGTCGGAAGTGCGCAAGCAAGTGCCCGAGGTGCGCGCCAACTGGCTCAGCAAGGTGTGGGCCTGGTTCCTCGGCGGCGGCGCAGGCATGGTCGGGCTGGGCTCGGCAGCCGGCGAGGCCGACCCGGATAAGCAAGGCATCCTGCGCCAGGTCGGCAACATCCTCCTGAGCGTGCCGGGCTGGATGTGGTGCGCCGTGCTGATCGTGGTTGCCGCCGCGATCATCTACGCCGCCAATAAGGGCGAGAAGCAAGGCATTCGGGCGTTCCAGGATGGGTCGCGTCGATGATCTGGAAAGCGGTTGCCGGGTTCATCCTGAAGCGCTGGTTTCAGATCGTGATCATCGGCGGCGCGATGGCCATCCTGGGGGGCGCCTTCGCCACCGGCTATCGCACCGCATGGAAGCAGGCCGAAGTGGACACGCTCAAGGCCACGATCGCCGCCCGCGAGCGCGATCTCACCGCTGCGGCAAAGCAGCAGGAATCGACCACCAAGGTCATTGCGCGCCTCGAAGCTCAGGCGCTCGCAGATGAGGCAGAAAATGACGCTCTCGAATGTTTACTCGCATCCCGCCCTGCGGTTGCTCCTCGCGGGCTTACTCAGTCTGAGCTTGATCTCTTGCTCGGTCGGCGGCCGCCCCAAGGTGAACACGCAAATGCAGAGCGTGACGCTGCCGTCGGCCCCTGCGTATCTCCAGCCGGTGCAGGTGAAAACGCCGGTGGTGGGTGAAGACCCGCTGTTGGTGGCACTGCGGTATCGGCAGGGCCTAAATCAGTGCAACGCGCGGATAACGGCAGGAGCAACAGACTGGACGGCAATGCAGGGCTTCTACGCTACGCCTTGATTAACAAAAGATATTGCGCCTGGGGGAATGCGGACCCCCAAGTTTGAACGAAGCGGCACTTGAGCCGTTGATAGATGGGGGCCACAATGACTATGCCTGCACCGCCGACAGAACCGGGGGTCGAGATGACACTCGCTCAGTTCCTGGACAGCAAATGGGCTCGGCGCATGGCGCGCGGTGTCTGGATCACGCTGGGCATCTTCGTGCCACTCGGTGCCGCGATCCTCGGCTACATGGTCTACGACAGTCGTGCGCAGGCCACGAGCGCGAGCGAGATGGCCACCGACGTCAAGATCGCCGTCGACCGGCTCGCGCCCACGATCAGCGAGATCAAGACGACTGTTGGCGATCTGACTGATACGCTGGCAGATGTGCAGATTGACGCCGCCCGAACACGCGGCGTGGTGGAGCAGATGCAGCGGCAGCAGTCTCGCGAAGCGGTATGGGCTCGGCCGCCTGGGGTGATGCTAGGTCAATCTGAGCCGTGATCTGCTGGAGGATCAGGATCAGTTGCATCGGGTCGATTTTCATGGGGTGCCTCGGTTGCGGAAGTGACCGGGGCATTTTGCTGGCCAGAGGTTAAGGAAGGTTCAAGATGGTGATGCGGCGTGCACCACCACCGGCCGCCGAGCTTTGACCTTTCCTCGTCGATGGCCTTCCGCAGGCTGATGACGTCATATCCATGTATCGCCTGCTCAGTGCACCCCGGAACCTCACAGCGGAAGACCATGAGGCCGGGGAAGGTCTTGCTCTTGACGATAGGCATTACGGCTGGTCGACATCCAGGATGGCGCGCGCCGCGGCGCTGGCGATGTCGCGTTTCTTGCGCAGCTTTGCAGTCTCACGACCGTTGCGCTCGATCCTGCGTTCATTGGCGCGGATTTTCTTCTGAGCTGCCACGATCTGATCGTGCAGCAGCTCGTTTTCCTCCTCCAGCGAAGCCGTCGAGGTATCGAGCGCGGTGATCTGCTCGTTGACGGTCTGCACTTGGATGTCGAAGGTCGCCGGCAGGCCGACCAGCTTGCGGGTTGTGAGTTCGGACATGGGCTTTACCCTCCTAGTTGAACGATACACGAGCTTGCAGAGCAGCGCGCTCCACCTCAGTCAAATCCCAGGCGGCGCATACCACCCAGAGATCGCCCTGCCCGAGCCGGCGCAGCAGCAGCGGGTCTTTGGGCACGATCGGCTCCCATTCGGCCTCCCAGAGGATGTGATAGGCCGACAGCGCCGTGCGCGGGCGCAGGTGCAGCGGGATGAGCGGGATGAGCGCCCGGTGGGGATCGGAGCGCCACCTAGTGTCGATGCCGCCAACGAAGTCGCCAGGCCGCCAGTTGAAGGCCTCGGCGTTGCCGCCGCCATAGACCGCCCGCTCGTTGAACGACATGCGGATGTTGGTGTTGGTGCAGCGCAGATAGCACCATTGGCGATCGGCACGGCTCAGGGCGAGCTTGGGCAGCCCGCGCTCGTTGACGCCGGCCTTGGCGACGCTCTCGATCGCCTTGATGACGGTGCGGCCCTTGGCGATCTCGCGATAGGTCTTCCTGATCTCGCGGTCGATCGCCGTCTCGAAGTGGCGGTCGCGCTGGTAGGCCTTGAACAGATCGAAGGCTTTGGCCTGGTCGATGGTGATGGCTTCGGTGTGCATAGTCAGCTCCTCTTCGGAAATGGGCGAGTGGGGATTTTATGTTTCGGGCCTTTGGTGAACCCACGACTGCGAATCGGCGGCCCGCTCTTGGCCTGTCGGCCGCGCGGCTTGATCGGATCGGCGACGTCGGCGCCGGCCTTGCGTGCCATGCGCGCCTGATGCAGCGCATGGTCATAGGAGACGTTCTTGATCTTCTGCTCGCGCGGGGTGTCGTGCTTATTGTTGGCCCACGCATTGCATTGCGGGCAGATCGCCGTGCAGTTGCCGATCTTCACCGTGTCAGGGTGCGGATCATGAGCGCCGCGCGGCCAGTGCTCGAAATTGACATGGCCCTTGCGCACGGGCCGCTGGCACCGCACCCCAGCCGGGAAACCGTAGCGCTCGCCGACGGCCTCGCAGATGCCGCCGCTGCGCTCCAGCGCCTCGCGCTTCACAGCGATGGGGAATTCATGCCTCATGGCTCAACCTTCTTGTCGAGCATGCGCTGCACGGTGCGTCGGTGCAGCCCCATGGTGCGAGCTGCCCGCGAGACGCTGCACCCGTTCTGTTTGAACACGATGTGCAGATAGTGCCGGGCGACGTCCTGGGGTGTGGCGTTCATGTTCTCCACGGCATCGGCGATGAAGGCCTTGTGCTCGTCGACAGTGAGGGGCGAGACGCGGGTGGGGCTGGGCTTGTTCAATTGTAGCCCTGCCGCTTGTTGGCCTGTTCGGCGTTGCGCTCGTCGACCCACATCTGCCAGGGGTCGAAGCCCCAATGGAGCACGCAGAAGGCACGGGCCTTCTCGAAGAGCCGGTCGAAATCGGCGTCTTCCATGTTGTCGATCGCGATGCTGTCGACGACGAGCCGATAGGTGCCGTCGATTCGCCATATCTTCTCGACGAAGCCGAGCTCTTCCAGGATGAGGTTGTGGAGCTTGCGGCGGGTGGGCCAGCGCTCGTCGTCGGTGTTCTCCAGCAACAGGCCGAGGCCGGCCCACCAGAGCCGCAGCAGGCCGGCACGGCGATCCTCTGCCTTTACCGGCCGGGTGAACCTGGCGTTCATCCGTTCGCCCTTCACCATCTGCTGGTCGGCGAGCTCCAGCGCATACATGTCGGCCGGGCGGAACACGTTGCCGTCCCAGATGAGCGGGATAGGTGGTTTGTCCTTGCTGCTCATGCTGCTGCCGCCAAGGTGTCGATGTTGCCCATCTGCACGGTGAACGTCGTCGCCGTGAGCCACGGGTTGCTATCGGCGAAGCCGGCGCCGTTCAGCTTATCGAGCAGGCCGTAATAGGCCAGCCGCGGCAATAGGTGGGCTTCATCCCAATCGTCATCTTCCTCGACGTAGAAGAACCTGCCGGTCTGCTGGATGCCCTCGGCGATGCAATCGTCGTCGCTGATGTCGTGCAGGCGCTGCACGCGCACCTCGCTCACGTCGAGCGTCATGCGGCTGGCCCAGCGCGGCATGTGCATCGCCTGCCGGAACCGATGCGAGCGCAAGGAATAGTCCCCGCCGCCACGCCGAACCCCGTCGGCGACGTACCAGACCGCCCAATCCGGCAGCATCTCGCTCGGTTTGGTGCTATCGGCGTTGACGTCGCTATTCCATGCCTCGCGCACATAGAGCCGGTCACCGGCCTGGATGGGCAGCAGCTTCAGCAGATCGGCGTGGCGGAAGTCATGCCAGCGCTTATCCTTGTCGCGGAACGTCCAATCGTAGACCGGGGTGCCGCTCTGGCCGAATTCGGTGAATTCCGGGTAGCGGCGCATCACGAGACCGCGCCGCGTCTGGGTCTTCCGGCCGGCGAGCAGCGCCCGCACCATCGGCGGGCTGAACAGGATCGGTTTGTCAGCCATTGCGGATTTTCTCCATCATCTCGGCCATCTGCGGCGACCCCTCTTCAACGCTGTCGACGAGATCGAAGCATACGTCGATGATTTCGCTCAGTGCGTCGCGCGCTGGGCCGCGCATTCCTTTCTTGGCCGTATACATCAGCATGACGGCGATCTGGGCCGCTGCCGCCACGGCGGTGCTGTAAGTGCGCTCGTCTACCTCGTGGACCGTCTCCGTCGAGATGCCGGCAGCCTTCAGCATGGCGAGATAGGCCGCCTGAAACTCGGCGTACCTCGCCTTCGCGTCGGCGTCGCGCTTCGCCAGGTGCTCAGCCACGGCCTCGGGGCCGCGCATCAGCACGGTGAGCGGAATGTCAGCCATTGCCGCCCCCCAGCAAGTCGCCCTGCCCGGCCGCGGTGAGCGCCAGCCGCTTCGCCCGCTCGGTGTGCTTGGCCTTCATGTTGAAGGCCGTGGTAAGCGCCACCTCGTCGTCGGCGAATTCATGCTGCACGTCGAGCTCATCCCAGAGCCGGTCGACTTCCTCCTCGTTGGTAGCGGTGGCCAACGTCTCGTCGATCTGGGCGAGGAACCGGCCGGTGTCGCTGGTGTCGGGCACCATTTCCTCGGCGGGCGGCGTGGGCGGCGTAGGCACCGTCTCCTCGAAGGTCGGCGCTGCCACCACTGTTACCTCAACCGGGCCGGGGGCCTCGCCTTCCTCGACATGCTGCTCGCCCTCGGGCTCGACCGGCTGCTGCACTTCATTTTCGGCACCTTCCGGCTGGTCGGAATTATGAAGCGGCTCGTCCTCGGGCTCAGCCGGGTGCTCGATGTTCTGGAGCTGCACGCCATCGCCTTGGCCGGTCTCTTCCGGTTTCTCCTCCTCGTTTGCGGCGTCCTGGCTCCCGTCTTCCTCGGCCGGGGGCGGGGTCGGCGGGGTCGGCCGGCTAGGCGTCGTCGGTGGCGGCGGCGCAAGGGTGATCAGCCCCTCGATCTCGCGGGCCTCGAATTCGTCGAGCATGCCGGCCAGCACGTCGGCGAACAGCTCGCGCAGGCAATAGCCGATGGCGCGCCACTTGAGCATGCGCTTCCAGTAGCGGTGCCACGGCGAATCGTTCTGGGTGACGTATTCGCCCTGCACGCGCTTGCCGGTCTCGTTGGTGTGCCAGCCGTACTTTTTGACGGTCGGCTGATCGTCCCATAGCCGCGCCAGCTTCGCGTCGGTGATCGAGAATTCTTCGCGCTTCACCTCGCCGGTGTCGGCGCGCTTCGCTTCGCACCAGCCATAGGAGTGATCGCTCAGGATCAGCGTGCCCGGCTCGGTGGGGTCTTCGTCCTTGTGCGCGAAGAGAATGTGCTCGCGCAGCTCTTCCTTGCTCGTGCGCTTTTTATCGCAGTACGGGCAGGCATGGTCGAAGATCAGCTCGACGCCGGTGGAAATCGAGGCGGCGATCTTGTTGCCCTCGGCGTCCTTGGCGCGGCGAGCCACGGCTATGTTGCCGTCGGCGTACAGGGCCGGCCTGCCGTTGATCGAGGTGAACAAGCGCAGCGCGGCCATGGGCGGCACGCCGAGCTCGGCGCCGGCCATCAGCACGCCCGCTACTGCGGCGACGTTACGCCGGCCGATGGCTTGCACCTCGTCGGCGTTGGCGTCGCTCGCTGGCCACTTGATCAGCGAGGCCGGTGCGATGCCGCCGACGATCACCTGGTTGGCGACGCGCTGAATTTCCTCAAAGGACTGCGGCACGATGGCCGCGACTGTGCCGCCCACCTGCATCGGGGCTGGGGTGCGCGGCACGGCGCGTTCAGGGGTGATGGTGGTGTCGTTCATTTCTCGACCCTTTTCATGCCGGGCACGGTGGCCTTGGCGCGGCCGAGCGCGTCGGCCTTCTTCTGGAGGAATTGCTGGGTATCGACGTGATCGACGATGGCGGCGAAGAACGCCATCACGTCGGTGATCTCGCCGCCCCAGACGGTGGCTTTGCTGACGGCGCGCCCATGGGCCGTGCCAACACGCACGGTCTGCGCCGGGGCGTCGACTACCTGCTCAGCGGCAACGGCAGCAGCTTCGGCGGCGATCTCCTCATCGGAAGGCACCTGCACGTCATCCATGCCCATGGCCTGCGCCTGCGCAGCGCGCTCCGCGGCCTCGCGCTTCAGTCGCTCAGCCTCCTCGGCGGCAACGCGCTCGCGTTCCTTACGGGCTTCTTCGGCGGCCTCTCGGGCAAGGCGCTGCTCTTCGGCTCTCTTCCACTTGTCGATGGCAGACACCACGGCCTTGACGAGTTCGGATGCAGGGGCGAGCACCGGCACCCACTTGGCCTGCACCTTGGCGGCGGCCTCGTCGTGGGGTTTTTTCTCGGCCTTACGGCGCGTCTCGCCCTCGGTGCCGTTGGCGCGCATGCGCTCAATGATCTCGGCCGCCTTGTTGGCAACGTCGAGCGAGTTGATCGGGCCGAGCTCTTTGAGAGCCTTGGCGTCGCGCTCCAGGTTGGCCTTGATCTGCTCCCAATCCTGGTCGATCGGCTCGCCGTTCTCATCGACCGGGGCATTGCCGCCCTCGCTGGCCGGCGTCGAGGGGATGATGTCGGCCTTCTCCTCGTTGGTGATCTCGCGGGCCGGCTTGCCGTCTGGCCAGCGCTTCGTTTCAAGGGCGCTTGACCACGCCGCCTGTTCGACGGCGATGCACTTCAGCCAGCCGCCGACGACGAAATCGTGCCACTCGTCGGCATGGGTATCCGTCCGCATGATCTTCAAGCCGATCTGGAAGACGGTCGACGTCTTGCCATCCTCGGTCCAAATGGCCACCGGCCAGTCGGGTTTGGTGCGCGCGCCTTCCATGCGCCAAAACCCGCTCATTAGCGGCGCGTCGGTGATGCGGTCGGTGCGGCGATCCTCGGGAGTGGGGGTCTTCAGCTCGGCGCGCCAGAGCGCGTAGGCGGCAGGATTGGCCATCAGTTCAGCTCCCCGGTATCGGAGGGGCTGGTCGCGACGACGACAAAGCCCATCGGCAGGCCGTCCTTTGGAGCGACCACGCCAGCAATGGCATCCTGCGTCGCTCTGGTGATCCATCCGTCGAGGATGGCGCGCAGATCGGGGCGATCCATGACGGTGCCAACGAGGGCGCCGTACATCAGGCCCATGGCGACGCCGGCACCGGCCAGAATGTCTTCGGTGGGAATGCCGTCGTTCTCCAGCGTCGGAGCTGCCAGCGCGAATTGCACGCGCGCTTCTTCGTAGGCCGCCTGGGCATTGACGAAGCCCGGCTCGGCAAGGCCGGCTGCAACGTCGGCCTCGCCGTTCTCGCGATACTTGCGCATCATCTCGCGCATCTCGCGCTCGAATTTCTCGATGTCGTGCATATGTTCCTCTCGGTTGAAAATCATCCAGTGAGGGCCGCGGAATTTGTTGGGGGCGGGTCGCGGCCCTGGTTGGAGGATTTTAGGCCTCCCGGTGCATGGTAGCCTCCTCTTGCTGCTCCAATTCGCCACACCGGCTTGCGATGTGACTACATCCTGAGTATCGTTTGCTCACTCGTCAAGCGCAAATCGCACTCAGATAGGAACAGACGCATGGCACGACCGATGAGCAAAAAGGGTGAGCGTTTTCAGCCCACGCTCCGTAAGCCGCTCGCCGAAGAGGTGAAGCGACTGGCCGAGAAAGAGGGTCGAACCGAATCGGACATGGTGGCTCAGCTTGTTGACGAGGCCGTCAAGGAACGCGCGAGCAAGGGGCTGGCGCAGATCGTTTGAAAGGAGACAGCGATGGGTGAGGTCACCGGCATCGCCTGGACTGACAGTACCATGAATTGGTGGGAGGGCTGCACCAAGGTCGGCCCCGGCTGCGATAACTGCTACGCGGCCGATCGCGATCACCGCTACCACCAGGGCAGTCATTGGGGTGCTGGCGCGCCCCGTCGGCAGATGGCGATCAACACCCGCAACAACATGATGCGGTGGCAGAAGAAGGCCCCCGAGTTCCTGGCTGAACACGGCCGGCGTCGGCGCGTCTTCTGCTCCTCGCTGAGCGACATCTTCGACAACGAGGTGGACGATGCCTGGCGCGCCGAGGCGTTCGCCGCGATGAAGGCTGCCCCCGACGTGCTGATCCAGATTTGCACGAAGCGGGTGAGCAACATCGCCAAGATGGTGCCCGAGAATTGGCGCCCGACCAGCATGGGTTTCACCATCTGGCCGCGTAACGTCGGCATCCTGATCACCGTGGTGACGCCGGAAGAGGTGCTGCGCGACGTGCCGCGGTTGGTCGAGCTCAAGAGGCGATTCGGCATCCCGTGGATCGGCCTGTCGGTCGAGCCGATGATCGCCGACGTCGCCGAGGCCTTGATGTCGATCAGCGACATCGCCAAGGAAGTCGATTGGGCAATCTTCGGGGGCGAGAGCGGTCCGAATGCGCGCCCATGCGCCATCCTGTGGATCATCCGCGGGATTGAGGCATGCCGTGATCTCGGCATCAGCCCATTCGTGAAGCAGCTCGGGGCGGTGCCGGTCTATGCCGGTGGCGGCCCGCTGAAGCTCAAAGACCCGGCCGGCAAGGACGTCGCAGAGTGGCCGGTGGTGCCGTTCGATCTGCTGCGCACCCGCGAGTTCCCGAGGGCGTTGGCGGCATAATGGCGAAGCGAGGCCAATGGCGGCAGTACAGTACCAGGATGAGCGGCGCCCAGATGGGCGATGCCGCCATCGCGGTCTATGTCTGCAAGCACTGCGGCACCTGGCACGAGCGGCCACCATCGTTTCGCACGCCGCCCGACCGCTGCATCAACCGCAACTGCAAATGGCCGCTGGGGGAGTTCGATTACTTCCCCAGCGTCACCGAGGCGAAGCGCTGGGCCACATTGCGCCAGAATGAGCGCGCAGGCGTCATCACCGAGCTGGAGCGCCAGGTGCGCTATCCGCTGCTCACCGTCGACCACCGCACCGGCAAGCCGGTCGAGTTCGCCGTCTACGTCGCCGATTTCCGCTATCGCGTAGTGGAAACAGGCGAGCAAGTGATCGAAGACAGTAAGGCCGGGTCTAGTATGGACCCAGGGGCTCAACTGAAGCTGCGCGTCATGGAGAAATCCGGGCGCACAGTGACGATCGTTTAGTGCCTACCCCACCAACCACCTGAGAGGATGGCAGATGATGCCGCACCCACAAAATACCGAAGACCCCGACCAGCAGATCGATTCGACGATCATCAAGCTCGCCGAGAATTATGCCTCCTGCGACCGGCGCAGCGCCGAGATCAACGATGAGCGCAAGACCATCCGCGAGAACGCCGAAAAGCTGGGCATCCCCTCTAAGGCCTTCCAGCACGCCGTCGGCATGGTGAAGCACATGAGCGAGGGTGAGCGCCGCGATTATACCGTCGGCATGAACCGCGTGATTCGCGCGATCGAGGGCCGGCAAAACGAGCTCTTCCCCGCCGAGGCCGAGCGCATCAGGAAGCGCACCGAGCCGAAGAAGACCGAAGCCGCCCCGGTCAACAGCGACACCAACCCGCGCTCCGACCCCAACAAGGGCGGCGCCAAGCCTCGGACGATCAAGGAAGCTGCTGCGGCGTCCCAAGCCGCGGTCGACGCATCTATCGCCCAGGTCGAGGCCGAGGCTGCTGCCAAGCCTGGTCTGCGCGTTGTCGGCACCGATGCCGGCGAGATGAAGCAGCCCGATGGCGTCATCCCGCCGACGCCTCCGAACCCGCCCAACGAGCAGGCGGAAGGCGAGGCGGCGCTAAAGGATGGCCTGCCGCTCAGCCAGTCGGCCCAGGCTGCGGCAAGGCGCGAGCAGGCGAAGCTCAACTGAGTTATCCACAAACGAAAAGACCCGGCTCGTGGTGATGAGCCGGGTCTTGACGACGCCACCTCGGTGAGGTGATGGTCAAGGGGTCGATCGGGTTCCCGCCCTTTCGACCAGACTACCCGACGCGATGCGACCGCGATCGAGAGCCAAGTTGCCCGCCTTATATGCGGGTCTTTGTCCCTCAACGCAACATCTTCGCGCCGGTTCCTAACGGGACTGCGGCAGTGTTCGGCGATTCGTCGCCCATGGCTGGGTCTCGGGACTAATCGGACCCGGCTGCATCCGCTATGGCAGCATCGAAAGAGCCTTCTCGCCGCCATTGAGACGGGCGCCGCTCCCTCGGAAGGGGAATGGGCAAACGAAGATAAGCGGTGAGGAATGAATACCTCTCAGGGTGCCAGACCCTTAGCGCCACCGCGGGCATGCGGAAGCACTGGTTCGCAATTGCGAGAGGGCTCTACACCGTCGAAACGTGACCACGGCATGGGTGCCTCTCACCCATCGTCTTTCTTGATCATATGGCCCCGCGCGTGACGCGCAGAACAGGAGAATCGCGGATGAAGACCACAGCAGAGATCGAAGAAATGCTCGCCCTCGTCGGTGACGCCCTCGCCAACCCATCGCATGCCGCGAGCGACACCGCCTTCGGCTCGGCACTCGCCGGCCTGGTGGGCGTCGTCGTGCTCGACGTGCGGCGAATCGCCGATAGTCTCGAAGTGCTGGCCAAGGATGCTGGCAACCGAAATGAGGCGATGACCCGCATCGGCCTCACCGCCATGATCGAGGCGACGCTCACTGATCAGGGCTGGGTGAAAGACGAGCTTGGCCGCTGGCGCGATCCCGACAGTGACGGCATTGTCGTAACCGGCATCGATCAGGGAGAAGGCTGATGCAGCCCGCCACCACCATCGTCGACTACGACACCCGCGAGCGCGGCGCGTTGCCCTTCGGGGCGACCTGGGTGCTCGATGCCCCATGGGCGCACCCGTTCTGGCGGCAGTACCTCGTCGCCGTGTTCGATCTCACTACCGTTCAGGAAGGCGCGCCCGAGCCTACGTTATACCGGCCCGGTATGACCCATGAGCTGCACGTCTGGGCCATCGATCCCGGCAAGCCTGTCGCCGCATGGAAAGATCACCCGGATGGGTGCCTGCTCCAGCCGATGAACCACGGCTACCAGTTCAGGGCCGAGGATGACGCCTCGGCGCTGGAGCGGGGCCGCCTGCTGGTGCAGTCCATCGTCGAGGGCACTCTCTCGCCCGACACCGACTGGCGCGCCATGTGGGATCAACTGTTTGCCGACGGGGTGTCGCTGCGCATCAACCGGCTCGAAGCGGAAACGCAGGGAGCGACGCTGCAATGAGCGAGATCACCGCAGAAGACATCGCCGCTTGCCACTTCGAGCGCCGCGGTACTCATGTCGACGGTCGCGACCGCGACGGCAAATGGTTCGCCGACGTTCAGCGCCTTGTCGAGCACCCGCGTCTCTCACGCACGGTGCAGCAGTGGATGAAACGCACCAAGCGCTCCGAGACGTTCTGGAGCCTCGACGGCGAGGTGATCGGCACGCTGGAGAACACGCTCGCCGCCTACAACGCGCTGCCGCTGCCGCCCGTTTCAATCACCGAGCGAGCCATGCTCGACATGATCTCCGACGAGTGGATGCCGGCGCCGACCGCGCCCTTCCACATACTCTCGATGCGCGACAAGGGCCTGATCGAGTTCAACCCCGAGGAGCGCGGCCAGGTGCGCCGCACAGAGCTGGCTCGGACCATACTCAAGGGAGAAAAATGACATGGGGGCTTGGAGCACAGAGGAAGACGCGGCGCTGCGCAAAATGTGGATCGAGGACGGCTTAACTGCATCACAGTGCGCGGCTCGGTTCGGCCGGTCGCGCAACGCCATCATCGGCCGCGTTCACCGGCTGAAGCTGCCGAAGCGCAAAACCGGAACGGCCGGTCTGACATGGCGCACCGGCAAGGGCGGCGCGAAGCCCAGCGACAGGCCGATCGTGATCAAGGCATTGAAACCCAAAACGGAGAAAGTCGTGCGTCAGAAGAAGGTAAAGGCCGCGCCTAAGCCGGCGAAAGAAACCCAGATCATGGCCGACAATCCCGAGTTCGATCTCGATCTCGGCGCACTTTTTAAGGCTGACGCATGGCAGCCGCTCGAATCGTCCCTGCTGCTCCCGCTGCACGCCCTCACCGAGCGCACCTGCAAATGGCCCCTCGGCACCGAGCTGCCGTTCACCTTCTGCGGCTGCCAGACGGTCGCTGGATCGGCCTACTGCGCCACCCATAGACGCCGCTCCATCGGCCTCGGCACCATCAGCGAGCGTGAAGCGCATCGCGTGAAGGCCAAGCAACTGGCGGCAGCGTGATGCCGGCACCGCACGATAATCTCGACGACGGGTTGCCCACGGACCCGGCCGAGCTGCGGGCGTGGGTGAAGAAACTGCGCTCGCTGTTCCGGCTTTGGGCCAGCGCGCATGGCACGACGCCCGAGGAAGGCTTCAGGCGCGCCTCGGCGATCATGCGCGAGATCAGGGCTATGCTGGGCGAGCCGACGGCGGAAGACGAGATCGAGGCGCTGCGCGCACTGGAGGGGGCGAAAGATGGGAAGTAGGCCGAAAAAGACCGACCCGGCCGCCATGGGCGAGCTGCTGGCCGTGCTCCCTGCCGAACATGCGCAAGCTGTGATAGAGCACCGGGAGGCAAAGCGGGCGCCGCTCACGGCGTTTGCGGCCAAACTGCTCGCTCGGGAGTTTGCGAAGTGCCCCGACCCTGCTGCCGCAGCCGAGTGCATGATCCGCTCGGGATGGCAGGGCTTCGAGGCCGACTGGATGAATAAGCGTCAATTCAGCAACCAGACGGCCCCGCGCGGGTTCGATGCTCTGGAGGCCGATCTACGGAGACGGATAGATGACCACCGACGAGACCCTGGCTTGCGAAGCCCTGATCTTGACCCTGCTGCGGGGCTTCCCCTCTTCAGCGTCGGCAGTCTCCCGCGGCCTCATTGACAGCTACGTTGCGACCCTGAGCGCGTACAGCCTCAAGGCCGTGCGCCTCGCCGTCGATCGCTATGCGCGTGGCGCCGTCGACGGGGCGGATCACCGATTCGCCCCGAGCGCTGCTGAGCTCGCCCGCATGGCGCAGCAGTACGATGACATCAGCGCACCGGCAGAGAAGCTGGTAAGCTATCCCATCGGCGGCGAGCCCCCGCCCGGCCATGTGCCGCTCGGTCCCACCTCGGTGGATTTCGGCGGCGGCCGAATCGACATGCGCGACATGGATCACCAGACCAAGACCTTCGTGCTGGAGCACAAGCGCCGGCCCGAGCCCGGCGAGCTGGGCAAGCCGGTCGAGCAGATCGCGTTCACCCCGAAATTCCAGAGGGCCTAGATGTCTGAGCGTCGTTTACTCATCAGCTTCAGCGGAGGCGAAACGTCCGCCCTGATGACGAAGCTAATCCTCGATAACATGCGCGATGAGTACGGCGAGATTCGCGTGCTCTTCGCCAACACCGGGCAGGAAAATGAGGAGACCCTGCGCTTCGTCGATCAGTGCGATAAGGCGTTCGGCTTCAACGTGATCTGGATCGAGGCAGTGACGCCGCCAGAGCGCGGGGTGGGGGCTAGATACAAGATCGTCAATTTCGAGAGCGCGGCCCGCAAGGGGGAGCCATTCGAGGAGATGATCAGGAAGCACGGCATCCCCAGCACGTCTATGCCTCTATGCTCCAAGGAGTTGAAGGGTCGGCCTATCAAACGCTGGGCGCGGGAGAACGGTTGGCTGCCAGGGAGCTATGATCTGGCGATCGGTATCCGCACTGATGAGATCGACCGGATGTCCCCGAACGCCAAGGCTGAGCGCATCATCTACCCGCTGGTCTCGCGGTTCCCGCACACCAAGCCGAGGGTCAATGAGTTCTGGCAGCGCCAGGCCTTTCGGCTTGGCCTCAAGGGCTACCAGGGCAATTGCAAATGGTGCTGGAAAAAGAGCCTGCGCAAGCACCTCACCATCATCAAGGAAACGCCAGAGGCCTACGAATTCCCAGAGAGAATGGAACGTCTCTATCCGACGGTGGGGGCCGGATATACCGGCGAACCGAAACGGTTCTTCCGCGACAATCGCACTGTCGCCGATCTGCGGCAGCTCGCAGAAACCCAGAAGTTCACACCAGCCGAGGATGACGCTCGCGTCTACCAAGTCGATCTTCTCGACTGGCTCGATGCTGATCTCGACGTCTGCGGCTCAGAAAGCTGCGAGGTGCCGTTTGGCGTTGATGATTCGTCCAACGCGCTGGATGCTGTCGATGTCTGATCCGCTCGATGACTTCTGGCGTCGGCCGCCCCGCGAGCGCCGCGAGGTGATGCAAGAGGCCATGGCCCGGCTCAGCTTCGGCAACGGCCAGCCTGAGCCGGCAAAGCCTGGACCCCTCGACATGACCGACGAGGAATACCAAGCCTTCCGGCGCCGCAGCGATGAGATGTGGATGCATGGCTACGTCACCGTGCCTGGGGCACCATATCCCCTGTCACGCGAGCTCGCCATCCAGCTCAACTATGACGTCGATCACCTGCCGTCGCCGGGTCGCGGCTACACGGCAGGTGATGATGAGGGGGCGCGAGACGATTAGATGTGTTCCGCTTCAGCTTTTCCGATAGTCGCGCGATCCGTGTGACCGCTGGCCATCAGCGCCTAGTCCCTAGGCCGGTATCCTTGGCGAGCCGAGACCGCTGCTCCGAATAATTCGGTGCCACCATCGGATAATCTGCCGGCAGCCCCCATTTCTTGCGGTAATCCTCGGGCGTCATTCCCAGCACCTTCAGGTGCCGCTTGAGGGACTTGAACTTCTTCCCATCGTCGAGGCAGATGATGAAATCGGGCGTGATGCTCTTGCGCACAGGAACGGCAGGCTGGGGTTCCTGTGTCGGCGCTTCTACTACCGGGGCGAGCCCGAGCGTGCTCAGCGTGCCGTAAGTCTGGCGGATCAGCTCCTGCACGCCGTCGGCGCTCAGCGCCACGTTGCCGATGTAGGCCGAAACGATCTGGCCGGTGATGCCCACCAGCGGGTTGGTGGCCGGATTGGGCGCAAGGCCGATGGCCTGGAATTCATGGGTCGGCGGGATTGTCATGGGTGGTTCTCCATTGTGAGCAAGGCGCTCGCTCTGCCGGCGACGCGCACCGGCAGGCCGAGGGTCTAGCTCGGGATGACGGCGATGCAGGTGCGCACCTCGGTGCCGCTCTCCGAAAAGGCGCCGTCGGGCAGCTCCTCGAACCGGCCGCCCTGGGCGTAGACAAATTCGCGGAATTCGACGGCCTTGCGATTGACCCGCTGCATGGCGCCGGCGGCCATCACCGACACCAGCAGGCCGCCAGGCTTCAGGAATTTGAAGGCGTGCAGCACGTGGTCGATGTCGACCTGTTTGGCGAAGGGCGGGTTCATCACCACGCGGTCGAATCGCTCGTCTTCGTTCGGCGGGAGCACCGTCAGGAAGTCGTCGCGCAGCACCGCGCCAGCACCACCGCCATCGAGGCGATCAGCGAGCAGCAGGAATCGCCGCTCGTCGATCTCATAGGCCCAGACAATCCCGCCCGCATCCTCGGCGGCGGCGGCGAGATTGCCGATGCCTGCCTGCGGCTCCAGGACAAACATACCCTGCTCGATCTCGGCCAGTTCGATCAGGCGATCAACCACGGCGGCCGGCGAATCGAATTGCCCAAGGTCTTGCTTCACCCGGCTATAGACGCGGGTTTCGAGGATGGTCTCGATCAGCGGCTCGACCGCCTCATCGAACACATGGGCTTTCTCGCCGCGGTTCCACTTGCCGCCGATCGCCTCCAGCACCTTGTTGACGTCGGTGTAGAGCTTGCGATCGAGCTGGCCCAGGTGGTTGAGGTAGAGGTTGCGGCCGACGAATTTGGCCTGCTCCAGCACGGCCAGAACGGGGTCGGAAATCTTCAGTGCGGTCATTTTTTTCTCCGGTTGTTGAGCTTGGCAGCCTTTACGAGCTGGGCGAGGATGCTCGGCGACATCCCCCATTTCCGCTCAAGGCTCGCCGAGTAATAGCCGTCGTTGTAGGTGATCAGGTGCCGCGGATCGTTCAGCAGCTCCAGGTCGTGCTTGGCCTCGGCCACCTTCTCGTCGGGCAGGCTCACAGTGGTGCGAATCGTGACCATCACACCCCCTCTGCGAGAGCGTAGATGTCGTCGCGCATAGGACGGCCTGCGCTCATTACTTGGCGCTCAATGCGGCGCAGTAGACCGCGCCGAACGAGAGCGTTCAATGTTCCGCGTGGGTATCCCAAGAACCGAGCACTGCCGGGGCCAGCGGTGCGAACACGGGACAATGCGGCGGCCATGCTATCGCTGAGTGTGGCGATCTTCGCCAAAGTTTCTTGGTCCATCTATGCCCCCATCCCAATGCGGATGAAGAGGCCGATCAGGGCGAGCAGCCCGGCGAGCAGCAGGCCGGCCTCGGCGAAGTCGCCGGCATGGAAGAGCAGGGCGAGCAGCTTACGCATCGTTGCCCTCCTCGTGCTTTGGTGCATCCAGCTCCAGCGGCTTGGCGCCGGTGTGCGCAAGGCCGAGCCGCTGCATGGTGGCGTTCGCGTAGCCGTGGATTTCAGCCCGCGCCTTCTCGACCATGCGTTCCATGTGCTGGCTGAAGCTCTTCGCCACGAAGGGGATATTTGAGCGCACCTGCATGCGCGCCCGCTCCAGGGTCTCGCGCACGCTGGCCGTCTTGCTCTTCGAGGCGCCAAGGCTGTCGAGCGCGTCGATCGCTTCCTTGATGGCGGCATCGACGCCGGCCAGCTTGTCGTCGGTCTCGGCCTGAAACTGCTCGGTGCGATTCTCCAGGTCGATGTCGGGCATCGTCTCGCGCATCAGCCGGTGCAGCGTGCAGGGCGTGCCGTCGCCCATGTTCATCGAGCTGACGAAGGTGGCCCACTGCGATTCGCTGAGAAATACCTCGATCAGCTCCTCGTTGCCGTGGTGCCAGTCGTGCGAGAGATCGCGGATCAACTGGCTGCGCTTGATGCTGATCCGCACCACGTTGCTGTGCCGGAAGTCGCTGCCGTAAAGCACGGCCTCGCCGCCATGCGAGCGGTGAGCGCTGATCTGCGCGAAGGCCGGGTGATCGGCGCGGGTGCCGTGGCCGTCATTGTCGGTGATGGTGGGCTTCATGATGCCTTCCTCTGGCGCTTGGGCTTGGGCAGCAGGGCCAGCAGCTCGTCGGCCCGGCTGAAGATTTCCTCGTGGCCCAGCACCCGGTTGAAATCGAGCGGGATGGGCTGGTCGCTGCCGTCGGGCAGCACGTAGTTGAGAGCCTGCACCTTCATGCGGTGCTGGGTGCTGCGGCGCTTGATGGAGCCGCGAACAACGCGGCCCCCGTGGATGAAGAAAACGGGCGAGATCGAGGCCATGATCAGCGCTCCCAAGCCGTGCCGTAGTTCGGGGCGAAGCGGCTGCCGTCGGCCGGCGTCGCCAGCCGCACTACCTTGGCCGGGTCGAGCTTGCGCCACTTGGCCCAGCGGCGCGACGAAGCGAGCCAGACACGGAAGTGGATGCCGCCGCCGCGCACGCGCTTGGTGGCCGCATACTGCTCGCCATGCTCGCCGAAGGAAACGACGATGGGGGAGAGGACGCCATGGCCTGTGCGTTCGCGCGCCTCGGCGACGAGCGAAGAGTAGGCGTTGGTGCGGTGCTGTTTGACCAAGCTCTTGTCGATGGTCTGCACGGCAAAGCCAGGCTCGCGCACGGTGAGCCGGAAGCCCTCGATCTTCACCACCTCGAACCAGGTGGCGTCGGGCAGATTGTTCATGGCGACATGATCGCCGGGGTTGATGGGCATTTCTGGTTCCTTTCCGGTGGTTCCAGTGAGCCCCACCGCGCGGGCGGGGCTGGTTGGGATCAGCGGGCAAATCCGATGGTGTCGACGACGAGCTGGAAGGCGATGGCCGGCGAGATCGTGTTCGCATCGCTCTCGATGTAGCTCAGCGCCACGCTGCCGTAGGGGATGTCCACCTGCTCGGTGTGGCCGTCGGGGAGGGTGTGCACCAGGACGATGCCACCGCCGCGCGGGCCGTGGTCGGTGAGCACCAGGGCGCCGTCGGCGTAGGTGGTGGGTTCGAGTGACGCCATGGTTAGAGCTTCCCCGCCTTGACGCCGCGCACCTTCACGTCGCCGTAGTCGGCCTCGTAGTTGCACTGCTCGTTGACCAGCGTGCGCACCTCGCGGCGGGCGGCGGCTGCACTCATATCGCGGGGAACGGAAACAGTCACCGTCATCGTGACTAGCTTACGGGTCTTGGCCATCTCGGCACCTCCAAGTTAACGCTGAAGTCGATGTCGTTTCGACTATGCCCGAATACTGCCACGCAATCGGTGCTCACGCAACACCAAAATAGTGGTTGCGTCGCACTAAAATCAGTGTAGGGTGTTCGTGTCGATCGGCGATGGCGCTGATCGGAATGCGTCAATCAGGAGTTACCCACATGAAGACCGGAAAGACCCTCGTAGAGCTCGCCACCGAAATTCAGCGCCAGCAGGAGGCCAAGCGCGATTTCGTCGTCGACACCGCCGCGCTCCAGATGGTGGCCAACGAGGGCGACAAGCTCTCGCTCGAATTCGCCGACCAGGCGCTCGACATCGGCAGCACCGCGCACGAGCAGATCGGCTCGGCGGTCGGCATCCCCAAGAAGTATTACGATCGCATGATGGCCGAGGCCCCCGGCCTGCTGGTCAACAACGTGAACCACTGGATGGCGATGAACCCGTCGCGCCAGATGGTCCGCACCCTCGACGGCCGGGCACGCGCCTACCTCTCCGACAAGTACCGCCCGATGGACAATGCCGAGCTGGCCGAGGCCGTGCTGCCGATCCTGCTCAACCTGGGCGTCGAGATCATGTCGGCCGAGATCACCGAGAAGCGGCTCTACATCAAGGCCGTCGACAAGAGCGTGATCCGCGAAATCCCCGAGGGCCATCACATGGGCGATGGCACCCACACCATCATCCGCAACGCGCCGGTGTCGCCGCTGATCACCATCTCCAACAGCGAGATCGGCCATGGCTCGCTGTCCGTGCTCGCCGGCACCTTCAACGGCTTCTGCACCAACCTCGCCACCTTCGGCGAGCGCTCGATGAAGAAATACCACGTCGGCGCCAAGTACGGCGATTTCACCGAGGGTGAGGTGTATGCGCTGCTGTCCGACCAGTCGCGCAAGCTGAACGACGCCGCCCTGTGGAGCGCCGTCGGCGACGTGGTGCGCGGCGCCTTCGACATCGCCAAGTTCGATGCGCTGGTCGACAAGATCAAGGGCACCCAGGCCAACACCATCAGCGGCGACGTGCCGAAGGTGGTCGAGGTGACGGCGGCCAAGTTCGGCTTCACCGACACTGAGCGCAAGAGCGTGCTGGATCACCTGATCCGCGGCGGCGACTTGAGCCAGTACGGCTTGCACAACGCCGTCACCCGCACGGCCGAAGATTTGGGCGACTACGACCGCGCCACCGAATTCGAGCGCATCGGCGGCCAGATCATCGAGCTGCCGGCCAACGACTGGCGGGAGATCGCGAAGGCAGCCTAACCGTCTCACCGGCGCCGTCCTACGGGGCGGCGCTATTCGGACTGCTAGGAGATCACCATGAGCAAAGACACCAAGCGCATCACCATCGAAGTCGACGAGAATACCCATGCCATGCTCTCGGCGCAGGCAAAGGCCAACGACCGCGTGCTGGTCAAGCACATCCGTCGCGTCCTCGACAAACAGGCCGCAAGGGGCGAGACGGCCGATGCGTAACCGGCTTGTCGCCCGGCAGCTTGCAGCGGCAGATCACCGCCCGCTGGGGGCATACATTCGGTTCCACCTGGAAAAGATGGCAGATCAGGAGAAATCCGATGGCTGATTACGGCACCGACGCGGGCGGCTTCCCGCTCTCCAGCCTTGAAGCGGCCGGCGACAACGCTAAGCGCAAGGGCTGGCAGCGCCAGCTCAACCAGATCGACCCGGCCGAGCTCTTCCCTACGGGCGAGGAGCTGGAGCGTCGTCGGGCAATTCTGAAGGCGCAGTGCATCGCGCTGGGCTGGGAATTCGTCGAGGCAACGCCATGAGCCATATCAAAGACCTGAGCGATATGGCCGAGCGGTGGGGTTTCGCCAAGGGCCTGCTCGCCGCCGCTCGCCTCGCGATCGACGCCGGCAATCCGCAGCTTGCGGTGGCGATCGTCGAGCTTGGCAACCCCGCCAAGACGGTCGAGCCGCCGCCGCCCGCGCCGCTGATCTTGCGCACCGGCACGCTGCTGCCCGAGGGCTGGCATTCGTTCGACGGCAAGACCGTGCCGACGTTCTACAGCTTCCCGCCCTTCGTCAAAATCCGGTTCCTCGACGGCACCGAAATGAACATGCCCGACGATTTCGATTGGCTGAACCCGGCCGATCCTGAGAACCCCGTCGTGGCCTATTTCGATGAGATACCCTTCTGATGGCCTACTACGGACCCCGCCGAAAATCGAAGCTCCAGAAGGCCTGCGAGGCGATCGACCCTCGCGTCAGGATCGAGCACACCCCGCTCAGCGCGGGCGGCCGATACTACAACCATTACCAGGTGCGCGACGGCGCCGGCATCGTGATCGGCTGGACGGACGGCAACGAGAGCGGCCCGAGCTTCGCATGGTCGCGCGCCTTGGGCGTGCTCCAGCAGCGGAAGGCCGCATCATGAGCCAGAAACCCTCTGGATACGAGCGCGTAGCCGGCGACCGCTATTTCACCCCGGCGTGGCCGATCGACGCGCTGCTCGCCGTCGAGCAGTTCCGCGGCCTAACTGTCGACCCGTGCGCCGGTGGCTGGGATATTGTCGATGCGCTGAAGGCACATGGTGTCGATGCGGCTGGGTTCGACATCGAGGGCGCACCGCGCCTCACCCCGATCCTCCCCGACCAGGAGGGGTTAGCCATCCGCACCGACGATGTGATTTTTCCGCAGCAGGATTTTCTCGCTTGGGATGGCTGGCTGCCTGAATATCGCGGCCACCACCACGCCATGAATTTCGTGACCAACGTGCCCTACTGCTTCCACGGCGCGATCGCGGTCAAGTTCATCAAGAATATGCTGAAGCTCACCGAGCCGCTTGGCGGCAAGGTCGCTGTGCTGCTGCGCGTCGATTTCGACAGCGCTGGTGGGCGCAAGGGTATCTTCGCCGATCACCCGGCCTTCGCCGCGAAATACACGCTCACCAAGCGCGTTCGCTGGGTCAACATGCCGCTCGTCTACGACAAGAAAGGCCGGCTGATGGAGCCGACGGACAACCACGCATTCTTCGTCTGGGACTGGCAGAAGCGCCGCGACACCACCCGAGCCTATGGCTACCTGTGAGGGGAATGCTCGCCGGGCGCCCCGCGGGGGCGTCTCACCGGCAATCCCGCCGAAATGAGAGACCACCCATGAAACGTACCATCATTGCCGGGGCGCTCCTCGCCCTGCTGCTCGCGGCCCCCGCCGCAGCCCAGACCGTCACCTATTCGAGCTTCGCTGACCTGGGCAACGAGATCGGCAACTATTCCAACGTCGGCACCGGCGACGCCAACACCTTCGTCAAGACCGAGACCGGCACCCGTACCGACGTCACCAGCACCCGAACCGCCCCGCACATGCAGCCTGTGGGCTATGGCGAAGTGGTCGGCTGCCCATCGTTCTGGGGCGGCTGGAAGCGGAATGTAAATCCGCACACCTGCCTCAAGCCGTTCAATTCAATGGGCGGGTCGCACAAGTCGTATTCGACGGTCAACACCCAGACCACCACGACGAAGGTTCTCGAATATCAGTTCGATGCGCCCGATGATCAGAAGGTGAAGATCACCACGACGGTGAACACTGTCGACGCCCCCTAACCGCCATCGCCCGCAGCGTGCTAACCTCCCACGCTGCGGGCCTTTCCAAGGATAATGCGTCATGACCAATGCGTGCCAAAATCTCGACCCTGCCGTGATGCTCGGGCTCGCCTTCCTGTTCATCGTCGGGCTGGTGCTGCTCCTGGCCGGCGCGATGGTGCTATTCACCTTCCTCGCGCGCTGGCTTGGCTGGGGTAAACCGCAATGACCAGCCAAGAGAAATTCACCCAAGACGAGCTCCAGAAGCTCTTCGGCAACACCATCCCGATCGAGGCGGTGAACCTGCTCTGGAATTCCCCCGACACTATGACTATCGGCGAGGTGCGCGCCAAGCTGCGCGAAATGGCCGGCCCGTGGAAGCGCAAGAGCGCCGTGAAAACCAAGCTGATCGAGGCTTTCACCGACCGGTGGCCAACGCTCCAAGTCGGCAGTGCGGAAGACTTTGCCGATCTCGACAAGTGGTTCGACGCGCTCGCCGGTATCATCGTGCAGAAGCTCGACGGCATGCCAGCCTACGGCCTTGTGCCATTCGGCGATGGCGCGCGCCAGCAGCTCCAAGAGATCGGCAACGTCGCCTTCAACATGCGCCAGATGTCCAACATCGACCCGACGGTGAGGGCCGACGCCTTCAAGACTATCAGCGACCGCGCCGAGCGGTTGCTCACCCTCGTGAGGAATTACCCGCTATGAGCTCGGACATCGACCAGGCCCTCGTCAGCAAGATCAAGCACACCATTCAGAAGGGGATCGACGAAGCCACCGAGGCCGTCGTGCAGCAGGCCGTCAAGGATTTCGAGACGCGCCTGCGCAAAGAGATCGCCCTCGCCGCCATGAGCGTCGAGAAATTCTACGACGTCGCAAACGACCACCGTGGCCTCGTCATCACGGTGAAACAGCCATGACTAGCCGCCGCGGATTTCTGCTCGGGCTGGGCGCCGCACTCGCTGCGCCGGCCGTGGTGCGCGCCGAATCGCTGATGAAGATCGCGGCGCTGCGCCAGCAGCTCAACGAAGCCTCGCTGCTCGAATTCGTCGCCAGCGAGCGCATCCTCGTCGTCGAGCCGGCCTTCATCGACTTCAGCGCCGTATGGGCCTGGAAGCTCGTGCCCAGCGGCGACCACCTCGTGAAAATCCCGGTCTACAGGGGAGAAGTCTATGCGCACGACCCGTCGTAGCTTTATCGCCGGCATCGCCGCAGCGCTGGCAGCTCCAGCAATCGTGCGCGCCGAATCACTGATGCCCTTGTGGGTGCCAAAGCCGGTGCTGATCATCCCCGAGGTGATACCCGGCTTTCTCCCCGCGGACGGTAGGCTGCTCAGCGTCACCACCTATTCCGATTTGTTCAAGGCGCTCGGGCATACCTTCGGCGGTGAGGGAGACGTATTCCGCCTGCCCGATCTGAGGGAGCGCCAAGTGGTACGTCAGCAGGTGAGCTGGGCTTCCGAGTACGTTATCTCGACCGGCGCAGGGGCCGAACCTGGCTATGCATCATCGATCGCGCCGGGCACGGCAGTGGCCGGCCAGATAATGCAGCGTCTCAGATTTATGGATATGGGCGATGCGCAAAACTGAGCGCGTGACCGTCGGCAAGATCACCTACCTGCATCCGTCATTCCAGCACGAGCCAGAATCGCTACTGCCCTGGCACGAGCCCATCACGCTCGCCCAGCTCGAAGCTGGAGAAAATGATCCGGCCCTCGGCCAGCCGATGCCCGACGCTCCCAGCGTGCGGCAATACGACGGAAACCTCGACGTCGAGATGCACTTCGGCCAGCCCTCAACCCCGCTTTTGCACCTCGACGAGTTCGACGTATGGACCCCTGAACAAAATCGAGCCGCAGATCAACGCGAGCCCAGCCAATGGGGTGCCGCGCTGGTGGGTGTAGTTAGCGGTGCCGTGCTCATCCTCGCCACCGTCAGCCTCATCCTCCTCGGCCAGCAAATGGGCCTGCCGGCATTTTTCGACACCCTCTTCTCCACCCTCACCACCACCGGCAAATGACATCCCAGACCGAAACCCCTGATCAACCCGAAACCCCCGTAGAACCAGGCTCTCTACCCCTAGCTAACGCACGATGGGAAAAGTTCGCACATCGCCTCTCATGGGGCGCTAGCCAGGCCAAGTCCTACCTCATCGCGGGCTTTCCCGAATCGGCCGGCTATCAGACCAGCGCTTCACGCCTCGCAAGAAAGCCTGAAGTGGCCCAGCGCGTCGCGTGGCTCAAGGCTCAGGTGGCCAAGGCGCACATCTACGACGGGCAGCGGATCGTCGAGCGGCTGGCCTACATGGCGGATGCGCTGAGCGAGACGCATGAACCCGCTCATCGAGATCAAGAACGCCGCCATCGGCTGGCTCGACCTGCTCGGCGCGCGGCCGGATGCGGCACGGCGCTTCAACGCCAGCCGGTCCGGCTTCATGACCATGCTGGGCACCTACCTGATCCTCGTGGTGATTACCCGCACGATCCAGTCGGTCGCCCTGTTCGGCACCGCGCCGGGCCTCGAGGACCTGCTGGTGACGCTGGTCATCAACTCGCTGCCGCTCATCGGCATCGTGCTGGTGATCGCGGCCTCGCTGATGCTCAGCGCCGTCTGACCGCTCAGCGATCGGCGACGGATTCGCGGATGCTGCGCCCGATCCGCGCGATCGCCTCCCGCACCACGGGATCCGCCTCGATCTCGTATTGCATGCCCGCCGGGATCCAGGCCAGTCCCCCGACGAGCTGCTCGACCGTGTCGGCCATGTCCAGCAAGGGGCCGCGGAACAGCAGGATCCGGTCGGGGAGCTCGCCGTGCCCGTACTGGCGTCGTCGGGTGAGTGCGATTCCGGTGTAGAGGCCGAGCAGGTTCATCGACCCGTTCTCGGGGCGACTCTGCGTGACGAAACCGACGTTCTCGATGCCGTCGACCATCTCGTCGGGAAGCGAGTCCAGTTCTTCCCCGACGAGTTTCTCGAAGTCGTCCTGGCTGAGTTCATCGCTTCGCATGACTGCTCCGGGTACGTGTCACTACTTATCGATCGCCCGCACGAGCGACCACTGCAGGCTGCCCAGCCAGTTATAGATGGCGAGCGTCAGCTGGTCTTCGTCGTTGACGTCGATCGGGCTCTCTTCGTCGACGATGCCCAGGCGAGCGGCGAGGGCGAGTCGGATGTCGGTAAACGAGCGCATCCAGTCGAATGCTTGCGCAGTATCGAGCTTCACCTTCACCTTCGCTGCGGGCGAGCCGGGGTCGGGCTCAGGCGTCAGCAGCTCAGCCATCCCGAGAGCGCTGCGCACCTTGTCGTCGGCGAGTTCGTTCTCGGTGAAGCGGCGGAACTCGGCAGCATCGGCCGGGTTGTCGCGGTAGCCGTCAGGCAGCAGCCGTTCGATCACAGGGTCATTCGTCAGGTCGTCCCGGTCGGCGAGCAGCCCGGCGACCTGGCTCGCGAGCGTCGCGATCAGTTGTGCGTCGGAACGGTCGAGAGTGATCGTGATTCCGTCGGCCGACCTCCTGAAGCCCGGCACTCATGACTCTTTCTGCAGCGTCGACATCAGCCCGTAGCCGTGCATCGCGGCGACGTGACGTTCCATTTCTTCACGCGGGCCGCTCGCGACCACGGCCTTGCCTTCGACGTGAACCTGCATCATAAGGCGATGCGCCTTGGCCGACGGGAAGCCGAAGTAGCTCTTGAACACGTACTCGACGTAGTTCTGCAGGTTCACCGGATCGTTCCAGACGATCGTGACCCATGGCAGGTCGGGCGCGAGCGAAGTGCCGAGGTCGGTCTCCTCGGTCGTGCGCTCTTCGGTGCGCTCGAGAGTGTCAGGCACGGTTCAAGTTTTTCACAACGCCCGAACGCGGGCACTGATCTGGTCGACGGTTGGCGACGGGGCGAGGCCGGATGGCGTCGCGTAAACGCGGCAGGCGAGCTCGGAGAGCTGGGTGTCGGTAGGGAACAGGTCGACGCCGTCGACGGTGATCGTCGGCGATCCGGCGAAGGCGGCTCCGTCGAGGTCGTGCGGGGTGCGCACCATCCGCACTTCGACGACTGCGTCGGCGTGGCCGCACTGGTCGAGCGCCGCGCGCAATTCCGTGCGCCACGATTCGTCCGTTTTTTCGCGCCGCGCAAAACCGATGATGCGGAAGGCGTCCGGCATTTGCCGGTCTTTGAACAGATGGTAAAGCGCGGGAATGAGTTTGCGCGCGGTCAAATCGCCGCTCGCGCCGAAAATGATGATGGAACACGGCTCCGGCGATTCGTCGCTGCCGCTGGGTTTTACCTCCGTGGAAATCGAACTATTCATACAAAGCATGATGCCGCAACCGGCGGGAAAATCAATGGGCCGAAAAATGATCTCCCGGGTCTCGTACCAGACTTTTAATATTTGTTTGTTGTGGAAAAATATCCAGTGACATGTAGAAGCCTACAAACACCGGGAAGACGACGTCAGAAGGAGCCTTAGGCGTTATCCCGAGGGATAACCCTCCGATGCTTAAGTTAGGACCGTGTTACGTGGGGATCAACGTACAGAAGATGGAGGAGAGAGAGGAGGATGAGAGTAGAGTGATCAAGCCTGGAGTCAGGATGGGACTTCTGAGGGTGCTCGCAGGGCTTGAGCATGTTTGGAATCAGATTAGGGCTCTTCTATGTAGATGGCTCTCTCTGTCTGCGTGTATATGCGCATGTGTGTCCTCATGTCCCTTTTGATCGGAGGTCTATTTATAGCGGTTGTCCTGTCGGTGGAGACTCATCCCTTAACAGGAAAGGGTGTGAGTAGTCGGATAATGTCTCCCCGCAATCGTAGGGACTTTCCCATTGTGCGCCTATTTATTTGGACTGTGCAACCTTTAGGCGAAGCTTACGACACTCTTGGGGCGTGCTCACTTTTACTGGAGTAGAGGCCGGTGATGGCGGGAGTGTTCGATTGTCGGAGGGTGATTCGGCGTCTGATATACTTGGGTTGATGCCCTTCATGACTTGGCGAACCCTATGCCCATCTTTATTGGGTGATCTGGTGTGGGCCGTTGGCTGTTAGGGGTCCGCTATGTACCGGGTGGACTTTGGGCCGACACAGATCTAACATTAACAGGTTGTACATGGGCCGCATTGATTTTACCCTTCTCAAATATCAATTTTGACATTGCTACCAACAGAGAGCATTTACTTATACTCCGTCAAATTTGATATTCATCCACGACCCTCTCCTATCAATTTCATTTCCCTTTTCTATTCCTAATTGTCTCTTTCCCCTGGTTATATTCATCCACATTTCTCCCCTCTCAATTTCGTTTCCCTTTTTCATTCTTAATTATCTCTTTCCCCCTAGTTATATTCATCCACATTCCTCCCCTATCAATTTTGATATTTATATTTATATATTTAACGGTACAAGTGACAGTTAAAGAATAGTTTTTCTTCCTTTCTCTCACTTTCCTTTATCTTTATGAATTTCATTACAGGTACATGTATGACCTATTTTTGGACACCCGAATCTTTAATGACACACTTTTCCTTGTTATTCCTCTTCTTTTAATGTGAACCCTAGATTAGTGACCGACAAAGGGAAGCATATAGGCACACACAAACACAAAGAGACTCCTTTTCAATCAAATCTCTTTGTGACCCATGGCCTCAACATATGGGCCTTCTAACAAGCCGTTCCTTTAGGATGCATGTTGACCTAAGGTTCGTTTTGTGGATAGTAAAATCTAATAATAACAATAACAACAACAACAACAATATTGTTCAATATATTTTTTATGTAGATCGCTTACAATTCATCAAAACTCCAATCTAGCAATAATAAGGTTGCTTGTTGGTGTGATGTTTAAGTACATTTGCTATTTGTGTCTTGAATTCCATTTTTCCATCTAGTTTGTCACAGAGTTTGGACATTTCATCGAATCATTATCAAGGGTTAATAGGGCTTAACTCAAACGCAAGAGAGAAAGTAATGGCATCTACTCCTGAAATTAGATATATGAGGTAGACATTTAGACCAATTTCCAATCGAGTCATTGTGATGCACACATTACTTTGAGTCGAATTAGGGTCATCAAATTTAACCCGAACTCATCCTAACTTAGTTTGACTTGTACTTTTTGATTTTAACATGTTATGTCCAGGCTTGGCCTGCCTTGACCCGAGTCGAATATGGACCACAATACTCTAACCTGAAGCCACTCAGATTAGATTAGGGTGAAGCAAAGTTAATTAGACTCCCTTCATGGCCCGATCCTAACCCGACCTACCCAACCCATTACCACCTCTACAAAGGGCTTCCCTCTTTTTTTTTGATGGTGCAAATGAAATTTCACTATAAAGAGAGGCTAAAATTATCAGCCTTAACACTGCCACGCGATTCTTTTTCGTCAGCCTGATTTCATTTTGTTTGACTTGCTAGGGATATGGACAAAGCCCCCAAAAGTGTCATTAGTGGCGTGAGTTAACATCCGTATGATTCCCGCTTATGAATTGAGGTTTTTTTAATTCAATAAATATGGCCTTACAATCGATTCCTGGTTTTCTCGTCCAGGAGTTATCTTCTCTGCATTAGTAATTTGGTACATTTAGATGAAAGTATCGTCCAAGTCAATGGTGTTTGTGCCATGAAAATGGAGAAAATCGTAAACAGGGTTGTGTAGTAATTTGTTCAAGTTCACAGATGATGACTGATATTCAAACATAAAATATAAAATACCAGATTGCATCTGGGTACTAGATTATGGAAAGTTGCACCTAGGAACATTACTTTGTGCACAGTAATACTAAAGAACTTTGCTACCAAGAAGTGTGAGAGCATTCTGAAGCAGTAACACCCGTAGGAATCTATATAACTTACACTCATGACCCTTAAATTAGAGTTTTGGAATCTTTCTTAGATTGAGAGGGAGCATTTCAATTGAATTGGTGCTCACTTTTGACTGAAGCATTATCGCTGTTATTACTGGAGATTTCATGCTTTGCTAGGTGCCACCAGGTCATTTTACTTTTTGGAGCTGGCCAGTGCCATTTTATGAGAATTGCATTAAAAGCATTTATATCATTTGACAAGCTAAAGAAAGCTAATGTGTGGACTTTCCTGCTGCAGTACAGACATCAATTTCTTCCGACTCTACTTAGATGTACTGTATTTTTTTTCTATTTCTTTTTGTTCATGCTACAGATAGTTATTTTAGTGTGAGCATTCTTTGGTTCTACTGTGATGCTAATGCTAAATGAAAATCTCCTTTTCACTAATGTTTCATTGCACAATAAGTGATCTACAGATAATAATGTTTGGTATGATTGATATAAGTTGTTAACTAGAGAGACCACTTGTAACTGCTTACCTTTGTTTCTGCCACTTTTTTTCTGCCATGTTCTGTTGTACGTAACTGATGAGTCTGATCCAAAAGAGGACAAGCTGTTAATTTATGGTGTACAACTTTATCAATTTGTAAGCACTACCATCCTTGAAACCGACTAACATATAAAGCTACTCCCAGTAGGTCAATAATAATGATGCCCTCGTACCTGATGAGTTTATCCATCCACAACCAAGAAAAATCGATCAGCTGTTTTCAGGACTGAGCTTTCCAGTCTTGTGTTACTGGGTAAGTTTTGGTTGATGTACCACACTTCAGGTGCTCTTAAGTGATGCGGGACGTGGGGGACAGCACGCCTATGGGGGTGGCCACTGAGGGACTCGGGTCCCCAACCCTCTTGGACGACCGTGGCTATGGTCTTCACCACCTCTCCCTCGTGGAGCACAAAAAAAACTGCTGAAATTCAGATGCTATTCTTCATTGACTGAAAGAGAGGTTTACATCAAGCTTTTATAGACTCTCCCGTAACCATAACCAAATCCAACCCTAATAGACACATTAGGACTAAAATATCCTTACACCTAAGAAATTATGCGAAAATCGCATCCAAAAATCCCAGAAAATAAAAATTACATTAGTTGCCATTGGATTCAAAGAAATAGTACGAAAATCTCACAAAAAATCTAGAAAAAATAGAAAAGACTTTAGATAAAAGTCAAAATACATAATCAAATGAAAAATGACTTTTCGTCGCCATGAAATCCATCGCTAAGCTTGGGCGAAATCTGGACCATCCATCAATATTGCTCCACATCATTAATTCGCCATTCTATCCATCTAGTGCACTACTAGAAAAAGGAACCATTGTTTGGAGGAAAGGAAAAACCATTATTTATCAGAATAAACCGTGATTCTGCTGCCAAGAAAGTAAACTGAAATTTCTAAGTCTTCAGATTGAAGAACCCATTTATAGCTGGACCACAATGATTGACCGGCCCTGTTTGAAATCTCAACTGAGACGGTTCACACTGCTTTGCTGAATCTTACCCTTTCAGCTGCTTAAGTATCTGGGTTATAGCTAACCCTGAACCCGTCGAACTCGGCCATGTAGTTGCCGCCACCAGTCGCCTTGAACACGCTTTCCATCGCATCGCCTCCACGTGAGGCCCAATCCTGCGCCTATCCCATCGGGCTTTCAACGCCATGGGTGGAATGCTTAGCCTGCATTTTTGGAACAACTGAGGAAACACCTGATCGCGGCCTCAACCGGGCCTGGAATCGGCACTGACCCTGATACCCAGCGCCGCACCGTCGAACCGTCTACCTTCAGGGCCTCAGACAGCCTCGTCTGCCAGCCCCATTTGCCGTAGAGGGTAACCCCAGCGTCTCGCAACTCAGCTGGGGTCACGCTCAACCTCATGGATCCACTTCAGGACGCCTTCCGAAAAGCCGTCGATGTGGCGCCACCGGCCATAACCAACGCCGTTCTTGTAGCTGGCGACGTTGATCATGTAGGCATTCTCGCACACCGGGTCCGGCACGCGCCCATCCGTTGCCTGCTCGTCGGTGATGACGATGAGGCGGTCATGCGGAACCTGCTGGTTGATCGACCGGATGGCACCAGCCAAAGCCGTACCGCCGTGCACCTGCGACTTCACCAGTGCATCCACGCCGGCCATGCCACGACGTGGCGGGACCTCGACCACGGCATTGGAGAAGCTGAACATGCGAACGTCGCCATTGATGATCGACGCCAGAGCCGAAGCCGCATCCACCCGCTTCAGGTCCGACTTGCCAGACAGCGGCATATCCATGGAGCCGGATACGTCCACCAGCACGACCGTCTCCCCGGAGAACGGGGGAAGCTCCGAGATCGCCTCGGACAGCGCCTGGTCAATCGTCGGCTCCAGGCGAGGGCAGGCGCGGGCAGCGGCCACGTAGCGGAACGGCAGGACGCGCTGGGCTCCCTTGCGGGCCAGCAGCGCGCCACGGATCAGCGACTCGTCAACGCCAGCCTCCGTCATGCCACGCAGGTTCCGCAGCAGGGCCAGATAGCCCAACTGGTTCTCCCGGATCAGGCGCTCAAACGTCTCGCGCTTATCCTTGCCAGCCGACAGGCCGACTTCCCACGTATCCGGAGACGGGAGCGTGCCGTCCACCAACTGCTTCCAGATAGCGGCCTGCTGGTCGTCCTTGGGCTTGGCGTGGACCATGAACAGCACATCGCGCAGGCGGATGGCCTTCTCGCGGTCGTACTTGGCCAGCTGGTAGGCGTCGAACTTCTGGAATGCCTTGGCCAGGCCGATCTTGACCTGCTTGGAAATCGGGGTCTTGCCGTTGCGCCAGTAGATCGTCAGGAACTCGGAAAGCTCGTCCGCGCGCCGGATGACCTGCTGGATTGTGTCGGACACGATAGAGCCGCCACGCTTTGCCAGAACGGCCGTCAGCAGCAGGGGCACATGGCGAAGGTTATGGGTCGAACGGGCCTCGACAGCCACGGACGACAGGAGAGCCGGAGAGACAGCCGAAGCCGCTTCCTCGATGGACTCGGCGATGGTCTTGCCGTCCACGTAGAACTGATCCTCCCACAGTAGGCACGACATGACCGCGCGTCGCAGGCGCTGCTCGTCGGTCAGGTGCGGGAAGGCCGGCGTACCGCCATGGGTACGAACGTCGATCTTGCGGGCAGTGTTGAGTTGCATAGGTCACCTATCAGGAAGGGACCGGGCTCGGAGAAAGCTGGGCAACAAGGCGAAGACGGAAATTTAGCGCTCTAACCAGCTGAGCTACAGGACCTTTCGGAACCTGGGTGGACTCGAACCACCGACCTCTCGATTAGCAGTCGAAGTAACCGTCCTCTACAGCACCAGCAGATGAAACCGAGTCCGGGAACAGGCGTCATCGGTATTTTCGTGCGCAGGGCAGAATGGCTATGTGCCACGCTGTTATTCCCCCGCCTCCGTTCTCCCAAAGAAGTAGCCGAAGACAGCACCACGGATTTTTAAGCTAGATCGGGCAACGGGCGGATTCGGGTAGTGGCGGGACTTACACCCGCCTGTCTTTTTAGCCGAAGAAGTACTTAGCCACTTCCTCTAACGGTAGAGGAACGAGGAGGATGACTGACGCCGTCGTCGAGAGCGAGAGGTGGGTGCGACCTCTGTGATGGCCCCGCCATCGAAGAGGCAGGAGGGAGGAGGGGACAATGACAGGCCAGAGGGAGCGGCCTGATTTTGTATTCTAGATACCTGTACATGATGACGTGATATGATATAGCATGGTTTGTTTTATTTTTGTTAATTTTCTTTGTCATGAATGAATATATGTATGAAATGCAAATGCCAACAACCTATTCGGGAGAGACGCACTGACGAGAGAGCGGTGAGGAGAGGGAGACGATGACCGACTCACGAGAGAGCGGAGAGACGTCGACTCAGAGTGAGGGAGAGGAGAGAGACGCCGACCTACAAGTGAGAGTGGAGAGGAGAGAGATGCCGACCTACAAGTGAGAGATATAGGAGAGTACAAAATGGTGTAGCAGGGGGATGGGCGGTTAGATGAAGGCTGCGCAAGAGATAAATGGTCCTAGTAAAGCCACATGAAGGCTACTCGACCCACAAATGAATGGTTAAAGATGAACCATCCAACTGTAAGAACGGCGCATATTCAACCGTTCAAAATAAGATGGACGGCCTATGGTTGACCGCTCTAGAAGAAGGGTGGTTGAATAGGGACCGTATGTGTGCAAATGGAGCCATGCATGTAAATGATTAATGATGAATGATTTTTATGGCATTTTGAAAATATTTGATTTTTTTTGGATTCTGAAAATATTTGATTTTTTTTGAGATTTTGGAAATATTTCGTGGAAAAACACTTGAAAAATATTGCTACCTACGGCACCCCTAGGCAGGCTAAAACCATTGGCCGAGAATCGTCGTTTCTACCCTTCTTCTTAAAGACGTCCCTTAGGCAAGGCGTGCATGTAAGGATGGTTTATCCCAAGGCACTCTTGCAAAAATAGAACCTCATTTTGCATATTGAGGTACCCAAGACTTCTTGGGTCCTCCATGGTTAGTAACTCCTCTAGCAAGAGTTTTCTAAGATTCTAGGGCATTAATATCATCAATTTTCAACATGAAGCAACCAAACATGTTATGCTCGAACTTACCACAGTAATGACAATAACTTGAGGTTCTTACAGTTCTTCTAAATGAATGACTGTTAAATTTTTGTGAGTAACCGGGCGTGTTATCATTTCGACAAGTGATTTTCTTCAATCTTTAGTCAGCCAACATTTATTAGCCCTATGGCCTAGCTTTCCACAGTTAAAACAAGCAAGAGATTTACTTCTACGAGAAAACTTATTTTTGTGAAAAACATGCTGATCTGCAGCACAATTAACATGATTAGCATAATGATGAAATCTTCATTTTTCTCTAGTAAGCCAGCATTGTGCAACAACATGTCCTAATTTATCACAGCGAAAATAATGAGCTTTCTTATTCAGAGAAGCATGAATATTTTTAGCATCCATTGTTCCAAAATTTTGATCATCATTTTTAAGAGCAGAATAATTTTTCTTCACATCTCAAGGTCTTTTACAATGAAAACATCATTTTTCCTTTTTCTGGACAAAACCATTTTTAGCATGCTCTCTACATGCATTTCGTTCATCCCTTATCATTACACGACAGCTACTCATGATATGACCATGAGTACCACAGTAATAACATGAAGCCTTCACTTTATTGGAAACAAGATTTGTCTTATGAGTGTGCATGGTGTGTTTTGGAGATTCATTAGAAGTACCCGCCATTTCAGAACTTCTAACAAAGGTGGTGTGAAGCTGATTCCGAATGTCATTTTTATTCCCAGAAATATAACTGATCCCCTCTCTCTGATCACTCACATCGTCTTCCAAGGACATTTTCATTTTACCTTTGTCCTTAACAGATTTGAATGAAGGCTTATTAAACTCTGTGATTTTATTTCCTAAGGAGACAATAAGGATATCTGAATTTTCCTTCTCCTTTTCATAGAAAACTAGTTTTTCTTTTAATGTTTCAATTTCATTTTCTAGGGAAGGAGCCACTGAAAGAGGAGAGGAAAGTGAAAGGGTGTGTGCGAGAGTGAAATCCCAGTCAAAAAGTCCCAAGGACCAAAGACCTTTGGTTGGCCTCCTCCCCAAGCCTTTTATTTGAAATTCAATGGGGGACCATGGGTGGGATCGGGCTATCCGACCCGATCCTGGCCGATCCCAGTGAAGTATCGGGACAGGCTGGCTCGGGATTGGGTCGGGTGATCCGGCCCGATCCGATCCGATTTGATTTGGCGATCCTTGCTTAGCAGTGGCCTTTTTGGTTCTGGGCGGTGCATTAAATGTGCCACCTATAATATGTTTAAAATTAAAAATCTGTTGGGCTTTGTCTGTGGGACTGAGATCGTCTACTGCAAATATTATACATCACTTGGTACTCCAATGTATGCCAGCTCTTCACCCCCCTCTTTGCTATTGTTTAGGGATTTGGTTTTCATAATCTGACTAGAGGACCATGATGGATAATGGGCTGAGATGCATTGGAGTACAAGTGGTGCATAAAAACTGGAATAGAGGATCTCAATCCTTGTCTGTGACGGGTTTGTCATTGAATGAGTTAAGCGGCTTGCTTTTTGGGGTCAAGGTCATTAAGGTTAAATGATCCGAGTTTGAAGCCGTGTCGAATGCTTGTTTGAGCTCAACTGTTAGTGATTGAGCTGAGTTTGAACAAGGTGTAACTTGGCTTGACCCAGCTTGTTTGCACCCCTATATTTGGGACAATAATGTTATTTATGTGTGCTAAAGTAGGTAGTTGTTTACATAGATGTGGAGGCTGTTGTAGAATTCTTGAAGGGATGTTTAATCTCTGTTCATCTTAGATACTAAGGATGTTTGCTTTTCTTATCATCGCTTTGAACTCTGGTTGACTATACATGTCTCTTTCCTTTCCAAGGGATAGCCCCTTGGTTATTGTTGAGATCTACGGCCAGCCATCATCATCTATATTGTCTGATTAACCAAATGTGATGCACCTGACATACCCTACTGCCTTGCTGTCCATGCTCATGTTTCAACTCAGTGGATTCCTGTTTTCTTTCCCTCATCTTCAACAGGGTTGTCCTTTTAAACCATGTATGTGCTTTCCAATTCTGCACAAGTTGTGGCTTGTGGCTGGCTGTTGCGTCCACTGAGTTGAGGCGGTGGCTCTGTTGCAATTCTCATCTGCTAGTGACATTTTTCATTCCTCATTGAAGCTTCTTTCCTTGATTTTTTTCTAGGGAATTATACTAAATCCTGGTTGTCTCCAAACTCCTGATCCACCAGTTCTCCAATCCCAGCTACATGTTATTCAGGGCCTGCCACAACTCCCCCATTATATTTCTTATCTTTAGCTGTCCAACTATGCCTTGTTTGAGATATCATGTGTTTTGGTAGACAGTCAAGGGTGATTTATCCAAGATCTTATCCATGCTTCCCCCTGTGGTGTGTTGGAGTATCTGAAAGCACTGGAATGATATGATATTTTGCGGTTGTAGATTATACTTGGAGAATATTTGCCTTCAAGCTTGTTCTGTCCTTTTTTCTTGTCAAGATAAATTTTACATGTTAGTGTGCAGTCTTGTAATTAGATTTTCCAGTTGGTGTAACTTTTTAAATTTTAATTGTTTCTTTATTGGCATTAGAGGAAGCTCTCCACTATCCCTTTGATTGTACTACCTCTATTGCAATAAAATCGGTGACACACTCCACTATTTCCTTCTAAAAAATATATGTTTGGATAGAATTCTGGACTTTGTGGTGCTTCTACTACGCTTCTCCCCATGCCTTCGTTGGAAACTTAAGGCATTCACCATGATATAGCTCATTTCGGCTTATTCTTGCTTAAAATAAGGTCTCTGAAGGTTGCTTACTTTCTTTTTTCCTGTCTCGACAAAAGTCTTGCCTATCCTTCTCTCTTTGGAAAATTTTTGTGGGATTATATATGGATGCTTGTCTTGCAGGGAACCAAGAGGCTTTGGATTTGTCAAATTCCGTGATCCTGAAGACGATTACCCGATCATCGTGCGCCTCCCTTCTTCGAAGGAAGAAGGGTCAGATTTATAGTGCAGAAATAGGCAATTTCTGATTAACCTTGTCTTCAGAAAAATTAATCCATTGGTCCATGTGGTAGATAGAATATTCTTCTATTCGGAACCTTCCAGAAATGGTGCCACATGTCCTTGGATCATATGCCAATCATTGAAGTTCGAGTCCACATGGACAATCACGTCTTCTTGAAGAACTGAAGACTGGTAATGGCTACGTCGCCGCACAACATTCATTACGTCGATGCCCTATTATTGTAGACGCCTAGATAGAACTTCAGCTGATAAGAGTCGATTCTGAGTGTTGACTCTTGAGACATTGCTTGCTTGAAGAGCTTGATAGAGTCAACTCAACTCCTCACTATGTCGACTCCACCTTCTTGAGTTTGAACACCATTTTGCAGAAAAACCTTGGCTGCATCGACTCCACTTCAATATGGGGTCGACTCCATCTTCATGTTTCTATGTAGATGCACTACTACGTCGACTCTATCTCTAACTCGGTGTCGACTCTACCTTCATGCTTCCGGCTTTTTTAAATATCTGACACCTTGACTTAGAACTTGACTTCAGCATTTCCAAAACATATCCAATGACTCTTTCTAGCTTCAATAAGACTTGTCTTCATGGAAATAACATCTTGAGCTTTTTAAACATGAAAGACTTCAATGAGTATCTACATTCCCGTTGAACTTCATAAAACTGTCAACTTGATCTTTATACCAAATTCAAGGATGTAAAGTTGTCATCACAAAACAAAGTCACCATCATCAAAATAATATGAGACTCATTAATGAGTCATAGTGTTTAACATCATCAAAACTACCAGGGATACAACATTCTCCCCCTTGTTGATGATGGCAACACTATGAGTCATTGTGTGACAATGTTAGCCAGTTTTTGAAATACAATGAAACTCAATTTTAAAGATCACAACATCTTCCCAAAAATAGCACCTCCCCTTAAGATTAATGACTCATTAAACTACCTCCCCCTTTGACATCAGCAAAAAGAAACATAGTTTGATACCATTTGTTAGGATAAAGGAGATGATCCAATGAAAGCATGGGAAATGAAGACACATCAAAACCAGAATTGTGAAACATTTTCTCAGATCAGAAAGCTAGCCAAATGCAGGTATGACTCAAGTGAGAAGATAAGTATAGGCATCAGCAATTGAACATGGACAGTGAAATTCAGATCAGCCAGGATCAAAAAATGGTCAAATGACAAATGTTGAGTGATTCAACAGAAAATAAGGACTGTATGAATGAATCAAGCAGCAGACCAGAGTTGGAATAATTTGTTCAAGCAAAGATTTCCAAAAATGATGATTCAAAAGAATTCTCAATCTGATACTAATTTCATAAATCAGAAATGACTGAGTTTCAGACTCTTCTATCATAGAGCTTCTTATGATGTATCTCTTATTTTAACAGCTTGGTTCAAGTTTAATAAGTTTTGAATTTATAAATTAAGTTCTTTGAAGAATTTCTATAGTTAATCTTAATATAGATGAACCAACTTTTCATATTGAGACCTTGTTTGACCTTCTTTATCTCATTCATTCAAAAATATTGACTTCTTTGGGAGTGACAAAATAGTATTGAAGTTAAGCATTCATGGAGATTCAGACTTAATTCCTAGGTTCAACAGATTCTTTTCTTTTGACTTTTGCTACCAAATTTTGATTTTTCCTTTTGCTCAACAAATGTTTAAGAACATTTAAGTCCAGCACATACTTTGTATCTTGAGGATACACATTGTTTAGACATCAGTATCCCTAGGTACTTAGTATGACTGACTGTCATGCTTCAATATGAATAGAGGTAGCATTGTCACCCATTGATGAGTGAGATATATGTCTCAATGAGATTGTCATTGCTCTACCTTGCTTTTCATAAAATTTCTTGCAGAGTTAACAATGGCACCTCATGACTTAGTCCACTAATCTTCAAAGGTTAAGGGACATGATTTCTCGGTGGACCATTGTCATTGCTCAGTCTACATTGAGTATAGGGACTTAAATAAAGTATGCTCGAAGGATGACTTTCCTGTCTCAATCATTGAAACCATAGTCGACATGACTACCGTGCACAGGCTTTGTCTTTCATGGATGGATCGTCAGGATACAATTAGATTCATATGGCTATCAAGGATAAAGAGTACACGACTTTCTGATCCCCTAAAGGGATTTTCAATTACAAAAGGATGCCCTTCGGCTTGAAGAATGCTGGCGCCACCTACCAAAGGGCGATGGCCAAATTTTTAATGAAATTCTCCACGACTTGGTCGAGTGCTATGTTGATGATCTGCTCGTCAAAACCCAAAGATGAGAAAATCACTTGGTTAGCTTGCATCGTGTTTTTAAAGTCTTCGTCAATATCAACTTAAAATGAACATGATGAAGTGTGCTTTTGACGTTTCAAGTGACAAGTTTCTCGGCTCTATTGTCAGATACCGGCTTCATCGTCACCTCCTAGAAATATAGCTGAATTGGGGTCTCTCCATGGGAGGCTAGCTACATCAGACGCTTTATATCCAACCTCTTAGGAAGATGCGTACCTTTTGGGAAATTGATGAAAAAGGGTGTGCCGTTCATATGGGACCAAGGTTGCCAAAATGCATTTGAACGAATCAAAGAGTACCTCCTTACTCCCCCAGTGTTAGGAGCATCGGCCAAAGGAGAGCTACTAATACTCTACATTGCTTCCATGAACTCTTCGTTGGGAGTCCTGTTAGTACAAATAAATGAAGAGGATAAAGACCAGCCGCTATATTGCCTCAGTAGGAAGTTGGTTGGCCCGGAACACCGTTATTCCCCGATGGAGAAGTATGCTTGGCGCTTGTGTTCGCCGTAAAGAAATTGAGGCATTATCTCCTGTGTTACTGGTGGATTTAATCTCAAAGTACGATCCACTCAAATATCTTCTCAAACAGTTTGTATTGTCAGGAAGATTAGGAAAATGGGCATTACTCCCTCATGCAGTTTGACATAACCTTTGTCCCGCAAAAAGCAATCGAAGGACAAGGAATGACGAAGTTTCTGGCGGCACATCCAATCTCGGCAGACTCTCCACTCAACATTGGACTCCCTGATGAAGAAACACTCCTGCCCCAACGAGGAGCAGAAGATCAAGTTGAGGATGTACCACTACAAAAGGAGGCCGTCCTCACAATTGACATGCCATGTTGGGAGCTCTATTTTGATGGCGTTTCTCGAATAGTCAAGAAGGCTGAACGTGCTACAAGTCTCACATCAGGGGCAGATATTGTTTTTGTGACTCTTCAAGGAGGAGTCCTATATAACTCCTGTGCCCTCATGAAGCAGTTGACAAACAACGAGATGGAATATGAAGCATTAATTGTTGAGCTCCAATTAGCTCTGGAGATGGACATTAAATGCATTAAATTCTATGGAGACTTGCAGCTTGTTGTGCGACAAGTCTTAGGTGACTATGATGTTTGCAACCAGGAATTAATTCCTTATCATGCCACTATGATGAGGCTCAAAGAGAAAATTTACCTATTTGAAATAGGTCATGTTCCTAGAAGCAAAAATTTTCTGGCAGACGTCCTGGCCAAGTTAGCCTCTGTCATAAAGCTTCCACCTAAAGGAGAATTAGACATAGTTGCTAGACACAGCTTATGCCAAGTGTCCTAGAAGAGAAATCCGGCCCCACAAATTCTGAAGTCAACACAATTGAAGAAGGCGATGTCGTCGAGGAAGAGGAACAAGATTGGCCCGAGCTAATTATCAAAATAAAAAATTGTTGCCTCCCTCCAGATTAGACTCAAAAGGTCCAGCTGTTGCGAAGGGCAACATCATATCAGCTAAGAGGAGATCAGTTGTATAGGCTCATCCATGAAAAAGACAAGTTTGTCCTCCTACATTGCCTCTCCCCAAAAGAAGCCAAAGCAATCATGTGTGAGGTCCACTCGGATTATGTGGCACACATCAAGCATGGTATAAAATGAAAAGCAACATAAAACTTAAATGTTTCTATTGGCCCTCCGAACCACTTATCCACTGAAATCGTTTGCCTGTGGGCCTCTTTCCTTAGACACTGTTCTTCCTTAAAAATCTAGCGAATTACACGACTTGCCGGAAACAAGGAACCACTCTTGCAGAAATTCTATCCTATTTTTCATAGTTGGAGCTTAAGTAGAAAATCGAGGAATCACGACCAGGTAAGAGGTGAGATAGTGGAAGATTCTCCTCGTATTCACGAGGTCCTAATTAAGGAACCACTTATCCACTTAAAGCGTTTGCCCGTGAACCTCTTTTCTTAGACACCGTTCTTCCTTGAAAATCTAGCGAATTACACGACTTGTCGAAAATAAGGAATAACTCTTGCAAAAATTCTATCCTATCTTTCACAGTCGGAGCTTAAGTAGAAAATCGAGAAATCATGACTAGATAAGAGGTGGTACAGTGGGAGGCTCTCCTCGTATACATGAGGCCTTAATTAAGGAACCACTTATCCACTTAAAGCATTTACCGGTGGACTTCTTTTCTTAGACACCATTCTTCCTTGAAAATCAAGCGAGCTACGCGACTTGTCGAAAATACGATAACACGGTAACACAGAAATCATTAAACTCGTATCGGTCAAGATTATGCAACTAAGCCCATTTAGTTTTAACATATAACATCTACTCTATTTAGCATGTCAGTAGATAATATAGTCATTGAGATCAATGATATCATGAAAGTAACAAAAACTAGGAAAGGAATATAGGCTCATGGAATGGAATTATTTATCTTCCATATACTTAATTTAATCATGTGTGGAATTAGATGGCGTGCATCATAATATGATTTAGAACTTGAAATCAGTAGATCTAACATGCTAGACGATGTATTGGTTCTATTAGAACCTGAAAACATCACGATTGTATATTCGAAACACGGTCTAGAAAGACATCGTGATCCGAGATGGATCTTTCGGCGTTTTAAAAATCTTGGTTAAAATCTTATGTCCAGTTGTATGGACATCTTAGGGCCTGTGTTATTGTCAAAAATATCAGGAAACAGCGCACGAAGGTTCACTCCCCCTTTTCTCTCTCTTTTTTTTGAAAATCAAACAAAGCCAATTCTGTAGGAAGAAGGCGGTCCTCTAGGGACCATTTTCTTTAGAAGGCGGTCCTCAGTGAACCACCATCTGATATATAATTTTTTTTCTCTTTTTATATAGACTAGAGGGAGAGAGAGGTGGCAGGTGGCAGTCTCCTTGGTGACTGGTACCATCAGGTAGTGGTCCTCTGGGGAACGCTATTATATTTTTTTAAAAAAAATTCAAATGGTGAGAAAAGCTCTAAAGAAGGCGGATTGTCGGGCGACCGCTACCAGAAAATGGTTCCTGGTTTGACCGTCTTCAGAAATTGACCCCCTTTCAACGTAACGGTGATCCCCCTTTAATAAAACACCTTTAGCATGCTTATTACGTAATAAAAATTGAGAAAAATGATATAGAATCAAAGTAGACATACATATATATCTAATTCATGCATCAATTTAAGTTTTGCTTGAGAGAATACCTACCTTAGGTCGAGTCAAAGAGGAATGAGAAAAATGATGAAATACTCAAGAGCTCCCTTTCTTCTTCAAACCACGCCCCCAAATCACCCCCAATCTCCTCCTCAATGTAGCAAATGCCTAAAGGGTTGTTAGAGGAGCTTAGAGGAGCTTATTTATAGGAAAAACTTGGCCAAAATAGTCAAGATTCCTTTCCCCCAAAAATCAATCTTCTCCACTCCAAATTTAATGTTCTTGGAAGAAAATTTCAACTTTTTCACTAACCTAGCCTTAATTGGGTGAAAAAACATGGGCAAAAGCTAAGATTACTTGTGGTCTATAATCTAGGGTTAGGATTTGAATTTTGTGACAATCTTCTAGAAATTAGATTAATTTAATCATGTAAGTGGGTGTTTAACATGTGCTATGAATTTTCACCTTATTTAGTCCTATTTAGCCCATTAACCCATAATCCAGCCCATTATGAGTTATCCGATGGCCCAATTGCTAATCCAATGAAATTAGAAAAGAGACACTATGCTCAGAGAAAATTTCTAAAGAAAAATTGATAGAGTCTCCCCTCAGTCGGGAGCATCCCAGAACAACACGGGAGCACGTCTACACACTAAGATGGGACGGTCCCTAAAAAGAGTAGTAGGTGATACACCTAGGCTGAATAGACAACAGGGAATATCGGTTCTGAGAGCTAGCCTACTAGGAACCTCCCCGAAACCATAGGTAAAGAAGGGCGAGCCCTTTGGAACACTACGAGCATGGCTTCTAAGTTTCTCCATGGGTAGCTTCATCGTGGCACCTCCAACCCGAAGCCCTTACGGCGACCACCGTCTCACCGCGGTGAAGGCTAAGGAGGAAGAGGGAGAATGGCCCACTCCGTCCACCGTGTGCAGCAAAAGAGAAGAAGGAGAAGGGAGGGCTCGTCAGCCAAACCCCCACCACCAAAGAAGGTGGCTGTCACCGCCAAGAATGAGCTTTCGTCACTAAGAGAAAGAACCCTCGCCGCCGTTGGAAGAGGAGGTTGGAGACAAAGAAGATGAAAAGATTTTTTTTGAAAGAAAACCCTACGGGTGCGATGGGGTTTTTTTAAAAAAAAAAGGAAAAGGAGGAGGTGAGTCGGTACTGGCCCCACTGACTCACTGCTCCACCTTCGGATTGTACCCCACTGACTCCATGCGTGCCACTGAATCAACAGTCTGACCTGCCACCGAATTAGGTGAATAATGCCACCGACTCAAGGGGCCCAAAGCATCACCGATTCACATCGACCAGGTTATGCTACCGACTCAAGGCAGCATGGGTCCCACCGGTCAAAGCTCGATGCAGTAAGTACATCTGCAGACCTTGCTCCATTCATCCCTCACTTGCAACGTCCATGGCTGCGGGGCATTTGTTGACATCTAAAATATTACTTGGCTTTAATCATGTGCCCGAAGAAGTCAATTGAAGTCCAAGATGGGTCCACTCGGATCGCTGAAGCCTCAGGCCATCTCATAAGAGTACTGGGACTCCACATCTCATCATCTCAGTGTAAAAACATCTACCACAGCTTACTAAGGCTGAATAACGGTCAGAGCCAATAAACTGGCAACGAAGTAATCGTGCCGAATATATCTCCACACTGTCGTCTGATCAAGGATGAGAATGTACCAGGTGAGCCCCCACCTGATAAAGAACCCCTCCCGAGATGAAGAAATGCCCCTGGTTCCTTAAAATAGGGAGCCAAAGGGTAAATCAGTAGAAAACCTAGATGACCTGATTAGGGCACCCAAAATGCCGAAGTGGTCCATAAGTGACCTAAAAGATGCCCAGCCAAGGCAGAAACGCTTCAAGGGATGACCCTTCTCATGAGGACCCTCCACATGCCCTCAAAGTGGAGTTGGCGGCACAAATCAAAGTGTCAAAAATCGAATCAGGGTAAAACCTGAGAAAATCAGTACGGGTTTAACACATGTTGAAAATCACCGAAAACTCAAAATCAGGGCTTCAAAGTACGTTCTGGGGCCACTGGATCAATCTTGATGCTACTCTGGGCCACGAGCTCTCATCGGGTCAACTTCGGGGGAAAATGTCAAAATTACAAAAATGCCCTCCACTAAATCGGTGGTGCCTTCGCGAGCGATTCGGTGGCGATCGAGCCTCCTCGAGCTTGATTTGGTAGCCCCCCCTCGCGGATGAGTCGGTGGAACCTGTGGCATAACGCGAGCCGGCGAGTTGGTGGCATGCGTGGGATGGGCCGACGATACGGTGCCGTTACCACCGACCAACCTTGCCCCCAATTCCCCTATAAAATTGGGCTTCTACCCTCGATCAAAAGAAGAGGAAGAGAATACAGAGGAAGAGAATACATATGAAGAGAATATAGAGGAAGAGAATACATACGAAGAGAGAAGGGGACAATAGAAGAATAGAGAGAACAAAGTGGGGAGATATCCTGGGATCAGAAAGAAGGGTCATGAAGAGGAAGGTAGGGGTGGAGGGTGAGAGTTATTCTGTTTCATCACTCTGTACTTCCTCCTTCTCTGCCCCTCCTGCTTTCAGGGGCAACATTAAACATATATCCCCTCTCCCCGGGGTTTGTTGATGGGTTAAGGGTGTATGGATCTTTCAGCGTGATCAACGTACGCACTGTCTTATGTTCTGAAGCGGAGTTCGCCATATCCCCCTTCACCCGCATCCATGAGTTGTAGGGATTATGGTGTATTCTTACTCCCATAGCTAAAGCGCCCCTCCCCCGGTCAAGCGATGTGTCAGTTTTGGTCATCTCAAGGTCTGATATGAAGTTGGTCATATGCCCCTTCCTATTCCTCACCGGGATCAAAGGGTTTGCTCCATATGCACCCTTGGTGTTTGAGTAATTGTATGTAAGAGATTTGTGGCTGCGTACCTCCCCCGATCATGAATCCCGTGATTTGTCCCCCACGGTTCTCATTTCCTCATAATGAACCCAATTAATGACCCTTGGGCCTATCCTGTTTTGCTCATCGTTAATGTCCTACTTAAAAGACTCATGCGCATGTCACTGCAACACTGGCCGTGGCCCCAATGGAGAGGGACTGGGCTCGTTAACGTCGTTAGCCTAACCCATGACCCTCCTCCTCACTTGGGACCATATCAGTATTTCTCTAATTATTTTGATCATTTATCCATATGCATATAAACCCATCAACCGGGGAAGGGAACATTCTTCATCTGACGAGTCCCTCGATCTGATTTCTTTCAAGTCACTCATGGACCCCGGGGGCTTGCTTCTTTATAACATGGGCCCCGACGGATCCCACTCCAAGGGTGCATATCAATGGGCCACCCGATTCGACAATCATTCAGTCCACGTCTCTTGATTATGGTCATGGAAGCCCACGGGTTATTGAGGTCTCTTGTAGGCTAGTCCTCGGGCCTTCAACCCCATTTGGGTTATCGGGTCGCCGTGTGATCGGCCTCCCTGTAGTTTGTGAGTTCACTCTGGAATCTTTCATGGGTGCATCTCCTTTTTCTCTCTCCACAATCCTGGGTGCAGGGGAGGTGCTATCGAAATTTCGCTAAGAACACGGTTAAAGGAAAACACATGCCTTAACAATACAAATTATTTATAAATAATAAATAAATAAATAAATAAAAATAAAATAAATAAGAGGCCATTTCATGAACAAAAAAATGTTTGGACCCTCTCAAAGATGGGCTCTGTCTAACCTTGATTTGGGTCACTGCGTCGACTCCTTGGCGCCCCTTGATCGACTCCTCAGAGGTCCAATGAATCGACGCCTTCATATTTCCCCCTGTGCCGTATCACTTTTTACAACGCCGATTCACCCCCTCTCTCTCTCTCCCTTATCCATCTCCCTCCGCGCCGATACACTTCACACACGTGACACCCTCTCCACTAGGCGCCGATTCACCCGCTAGCCCCTTTCGCCCTCTCTCTCTCATCCAAAGTGCACCGACTCGCTCTCCCTTCTCACCTCATAACAGCTGCGCCATTCCATTCCCCCGTTATATAAAAAAAAACAAGACAAAATTGCACGCAGTATCACCTCCGCCCATTCAATATGTAATATATGAGTCGGTGCAGGCACCGTTCCCCATCTTTATTTGCCCCTTTACTTTTATTATTTCCACACGTGCATTAACCCATACACTCACATGCCCACATTTAATTAATGCCACCCAGGTAACACTCATATGCATTAAACACACTTAACACATGCATTTACGTAATAAACACGACACACTTAAACACTCATCCACATTACGTAATAAACACAACACACTCAAACACTCATCCACGTTACGCTCATAATGAACATGCAAGTGCAACAGCGTACAAGCCATTTGAGTCGGCGGGAAAACAAGTGAGTCAGCGCCCATCACTATTCACTTTTTTTAGCCCCTTTATTCTTTCTTGTTTCTATTTATGCATTCTGTTCACCAAAAACAATCAATCAATCAAAATCAAATCAAAAATCAAAGCAATGAAGGTAATATAACAAAATAAATAAATAGATAAGTAAATAGACCAATGTTGACATACGCCCTCAACTTGGACCTTCCGTCCTCGTTGATGAATCTACCTTTGCTTCGGCATGTAGCCCATGTCGATGAACAAACATCTGCTTGACACTCGTCATCATCGATGACACCGGTCGACCTCTGCCCTCAACTTGGACCTTCCGTCCTCGTTGATGAATCTACCCTTTGCTTCGGCATGTAACCCATGTCGATGAACAAACCTGTGGTCAACCCTCGTCATCATCGGTGAGATAGGTCGACCTCTATCCCTTAGCTTGGACCTTTCGTTCCTACTAATGAATAAACCCTTGCTTCGGCATGTAGCTCATGTCGATAAAAAAAACCTGTGCTCGACCCTCGTCATCATCGGCGAGACCGGTCGACTTCTGCCCTCAACTTGGACTTTCCGTCCTCGTTGATGAATCTACCCTTTACTTCGGCACGTAACCCATGTCGACAAACAAACTTGTGGTCACCCTCGTCATCATCGGCGAGGTCGGTTGACCTCTGTCCCTTAGCTTGGACCTTTCATTCCTGCTAATGAATAAACCCTTGCTTCGACATGTAGCTCATGTCGATAAAAAAAACCTGTGCTCGACCCTCGTCATCATCGGCGAGATCGGTCGACTTTTACCCTCAATTTGAACTTTCTATCCTCGTTGATGAATCTACCCTTTGCTTCGGTATGTAACCCATGTCGACGAACAAACCTGTGGTTGACCCTCGTCATCATCGGCGAGATCAGTCGACCTCTATCCCTTAGCTTGGACTTTTCGTCCTTGTTAATGCCAATTTTTATTAGAAGAAAGAGTACTAGAGATTAACTTCATAAAAAAATTAAAAAAAGAACTATATGAGGGTAACTGTTCATCACATCAATTGCAGGTTGGAGAATGAAGAGCTTACCAGTGTGCTCCAAGACATACATGCGACTTTTATTGTTAGGCCAATATCTGTGCAGGACATATGAAGAAAAGAAAATGAAAAATATAATAGAATGCTAGCAATCCGGACTAGCTAATCACTTTGTCAACAGACAAGCAGAAGAGAATGTGAAACCAGAAAATAGGCTGTTCCATTTTTGTTTGTCAGCCAATCTCTTGTTTTAAGTGGATTAGAGACAGAAATATATAGTCTGCTTATCAAATTGGGAGCCTTTTGGACAGATTTTCACAGCAACCAGACACGAAAGGTAGAGGAAGTTAAAGCATGAAAGCACGACACCATTAAAATGAGTCAGTCTTCAGCAGTAAATGAGCAATGGATCATTTGTTTATCAATTTCAGTACCGTAAAAGGAGTTTCCCACCATCATATTTACTAGCTTCGTCTAGAGCATAAGAATAACTGGGTGATAAGAACAATTGTTTGGAAAAATGAAACATACATCCAGCATGATGTAGGAGGTATATGGCAGTGTATGATCTGAATTTCTGCATAAAGACTGATATATTAAGGAATATTTACATTCTTACCAATGCAGACAGTTGTGATGGATGTAGAATCAAGAAAGATAAAATGCATGTTATATATAAGACATTGAAGTTATGAAAGCGACTTTCCTTTAGAGACAAAATTGAAGGACATTCAATGAGTAATTTATAGGGAAGACACTCCCTACTTCAGCTTCAAGAAGATATGACCAGTCAATCCAAGACCCAGCCCTTGATTGGATGGCACCATAGCTAGGTGGGATCAGACCAAAAACCCAACATAAATTTGGAGTAAGATTGAGCTAGAATGACTCCAACCCAGCCAAGGTTCTTAATATCATAAATGTTCAAAAATGACATGCATACACATATGAATAGAGAGGTAGGTAGGGTTCATCTACCTTGCTTAGATGCATATAAAACAAGTGGCATATGTCAGGGGTGCTTTTCCCCTCCTCATTATAAAATATTTACCACTGAAATGTACTTGGATTAGAGGTTGCAAAGAGGAGAAAGATCAGTTTAGCTCATAATAACATCTCCCTCCACCCTATCCAACATCCCAACAACATCTATCTTTCTAACGCATTAACCCGACCATCTCAAGTGTGGCAAACATTGGGCGTACAACCCTTGCAAGTTATAACCAAGGAGTCTCCAACAAACCTTGGGACCCTTTCCAAGTCTCAGTGTCTAACTGCATGTTTTGGAGGATGCTTGTATTCGGTGGTTTTGAAGTCATTCTTTCGGCTGGAATAGCAATAGAATCCCGTGAGTGATCATCGTCCCGAGTGATGCAGACTTGAGACAATCCGATAGATCTGGTTGAAATTTTTAGTGCTGCTACAGCAGCAACAGATCCCCACCAATCATCGTCGTCCTCTTGTACTGCATTGGGCTTCTAGCGCATAGATCTTGCAACTGAACGGGTGAAAGAAACAATCGATGTTTACTTTTATGTTTCACTTGTGCACTTTCTTTGTTTTCTACGAAATGAGGTTTCGTCGCCTCCCAAGTAAAATAAAGCAAACTAAGGATTTCACACAACACACCGCAACTCTAGTTGACCATCCAAAATGCCGGAGCCACCCATAGACAGATCTACCATTACTGAAAGCTCTATGCTACCATCCACCATACAAATTCTCAAATTAATTTGGAAGTCCAAAAAAGGAAATGTCAACTTGGTTATTTTACCCAAAGGAGGAAAGAGGTTTGCTTGCAATAGAGATTTAAGAAATATTTCCATACTTTTCTTCTGCCATACACTTGGAAAGCAACCAAAAGAGAGAATAATACGGTACAATGATTAAGATGCTTTAGAGCATCTAAAGCCCACTCTACATTAGCTTCCAGGATCAGAGTAAGATTACGTATCTTTGAGAGTTTTTTATCTGAAAAGATGTCGCAACTGCTCATGACAAAATTGTGTTAGAAGAAAACAACTTACAGGATAGTAATTTCCAGCAACAGGCTGATGGACTTCCAGATCCCAATCTGCCCTATAATCTCTGATCTGCATTCAAAGTCAAGAGTTACGTGAATATATTTTAAAACTAGCCGTTGTGTAAACCCTCTTTGATGCCAAGATCGTACATGTGGAGAAATAATCCTTTTGCCTGACAAGTAATTTTTCATTGAACAGGCAAACTTTGTCAACAGAGATAGATGATGTGGTTATGATCTACTACTAATCTAGTATGAAGCTACATTATTAACAAGTGCATAAGCTCACAATGGATCAAGTAACATGATTTCACCGTTCAAATGGTTCAATGCCAAATCTCTAACATGCTGAGTACTTGATCTGACTCTTTCTACAATACCATGCTTTCCCAGCAAGCGAAATACATCATAATCACAGCGCTTAAGATAGGTTGCCCCTGTTTATAAGCCCAGCCCAGAGCCATGGCACTCCCACCATTGACAGGATTGGGAAGGGTCACTTGTTTGAAGCTTTATTCCCTTCTTTTGGGCAGAGAGGCTGTTTTCAGTTTGCCCCTGCTCATAAGCAATTTTTCTAAAGCCAGTCACCAAACAGACACCAGGCAGTATCTAATCTGTACATATAACAAAAAGAACAAGATCGTACCCTTTTGATAAAGTCACGTCCATTAGAATCTGTAAAGAATGTTCTGTCATTTGTCATGTTCGTTGAAATTTGGGTGACTACTTCTTTCCCGACTATGTCATCAACAGGTACAGGTCCAACCTATCGTTCAAGGAACACCCTCAGCATTCCAGTTGATAGCATTTCAAACTAAACAATTACAAATGAATATATGCTCAACAAAGACGTACAAACTGGACAGGCATGGTTCTGTTTTGTAACAACCAGTTGTTTATTTATGTATTGGCATCAATAAATGCAACACTACAAACTCAACATAAAGTGTCTACACTCACTCTGAATTCCAATTCTGCATGCTCCTTTCCCTTATACAATCTAGTGACCTATACACATACACAATGCACTTAATGTCATCAAGTTTGAAATTGCATATTCAAAAGAAAGTAGCCACATAACGAAGAGAAGAACTGAATGGTTGAATGTTGTATCCTTCATAATTTATTGTTATTTCTAAGAACTTCATTTGCACTGAATTACAAACACAAAATGCGGGGTTCCCAATTTTACCTGTAGTGCCCTTTCGGGTTTTCACCACAGCTGTGTTGCAGCAATTTTTGCCCTTGTCCATGATATCTGCCCAAGTCTGGCGGGACACCTCTATTTTAAGTCCCATTTTTTAAGGGAAATATCGACTGACGTATGGTGCTCAATCCCGACTGTTTGGTTCATTCATGTGGTAGCGACATGTAGCTGTTGGCTAGGGCACGAAGCCTTGCACCAAAAAGGTTTATTCATTGACAAGAGGATAATGTCAACACAAGGAAGAAGGTTTATGTGCCAATTCAGACGTAGGGTCTGCAGTGGCGATAATGCATAGATATCGGCTTTGGCATAAAGCCTTGCGTCAGAAAAGGATGTATTCATTGGTAAGAAAGTAATGCCAATGCAAGGAAAGGAGTTTATGCGCCGATTCGGACGTAGGGTCCGTAATGACGATAATGTGTAGATATCGACTAGGGCATAAAGCCTTGCACCGAAAAAGATTTATTCGTCAGCAAGAAGATAATGCCAATGCAAAGAAAAGAGTTTATGTGCCAATTCAGAAGTAGGGTCCACCATGGCGATAATGTGTGGATATCGGCTAGGGTATAAAGCCTTGCACCGAAAAAGGTTTATTCATCGACAAGAAGATAATACCAACGCAAGGAAAGGAGTTTATGGGTCAATTCAGACGTAGGGTCCACAATAGCGATAATGTGTAGATATCGGCTAGGGCATAAAGCCTTGCACCAAAAAAGGTTTATTCATCGACAAGAAGATAATGCCAACACAAGGAAAGGAGTTTATGCACCGATTTGGATGTAGGGTCCACCATGACGATAATGTGCAGATATCGGCTAGGGCATAAAGCCTTACATTAGAAAAAGTTTATTCGTCGGTAAGAAGATAATGCCAACGCAAGGAAAGGAGTTTATGCGCCGATTCAGATGAAGGGTCGGCAATGGCGATACTGTGTAGATAGCGGCTAGGGCATAAAACCTTGCACCGAAAAAGGTTTATTCGTCAACAAGAAGATAATGCCAACACAAGGAAAAGAGTTTATGCGCCTATTCGGATGTATGGTCCACAATGGAGATAATGTATAGATATTGGCTAGGGCATAAAGCCTTGCACCGGAAAAAGTTTATTCGTCGACAAGAAGATAATGCCAATGCAAGGAAAGGAGTTTATGCACCTATTCGAACGTAGGGTCCGCAATGGTGATAATGTGTAGATATCGGCTAGGGCATAAAGCCTTACACTGAAAAAGGTTTATTCGTCGGCAAGAAGATAATGCCAACACAAGGAAAAGAGTTTATGCGCGGATTCGGATGTAGGGTCCGCAATGGCGATAATGTGTAGATATTGGCTAGGGTATAAAGCCTTGTACTGAAAAAGATTTATTCGTCAGTAAAAAGATAATGCCAACACAAGGAAAAGAGTTTATGCACCGATTCAGACGTAGAGTCTGCCATGGCGATAATGCGAAGATATCGGCTAGGGCATAAAGCCTTGCATCGACACTGTGTATTCACAAGCGTGGGGATAACGCCAGTGCAAAGGAAATGGTTTATGCACCGATGCGGATGTAAGGTCCAACATGGTGATGATGTTAATATTAACCCAGTGGGACTATGCGAGGTCTTAGAACCCCTTGGGGTTTGGGGTTATTGGGGGGCTTTCACAAAGCGGGCCAATGGCCTCAGAATTGGTTTGAGCCAGGCAGACATTTTGAAGAGCTCGGCCAGGGCGAAGTGCCACTAGACCAAAGTAGATTTTGATCATTCTTCGAACATCGACAAGGCTGTATGGTATAGCTTCAGGTGTTTCCCATTGAGCAAGGAGAATTGCACTATCCCCTTGTGGTCTACGAGAACGTACGCACCACCCTCATAGACTCGGTGGACAACATACGACCCCAACCAGTTTTCAACCAACTTCCCTTTAGGGTTGGAGGCCATTACTTCTTTTCTTTTGACCATCACTAGGTCACCTTTCTTGAATTCTTACCCTTTGACCAACTTTCCTAATAAGGAGGAGATCTCCTCCTATTTTCTCTCCAAGATAATTCAATAAAATCATTTCCTTTATCTCATTTCACACCAAAAAAGGAATGACGACTGCTCCTTTGACTTGGTCAAATAGGGAGGGGCACCCTAGGGCATCCCTTGCCCTGATCTTGTGACGCTTTTGCCTCTGACCCTTCTAGTAATTACCTTGGACGTCCTGCACACACACAATTTGGATTAAGCCCATTAAAAATTATTACTTTATGCATAAAAATCATAAATGCTTACAATTATGCAATAGAAAATTAATTCTCATGACCCTCAATCCCTTTTCATTGAATAATTAACCACAAATTAAGTTAATTTACGTGAACGGCTTGATTAATGCAAGGTTGAGATTAACTGTAAAGTATGCATAATTGGCTAATTATGTGCATATGAAATGATATATGTGATGTGAATTATCATAAATAATTGAGCACTCATCAGTTTCTTATCAGGTGGCGAACCACCAGGTACATTCTCGTCATGATCGAATGGTAAATGGGGTTTGTTTGGCACGACCAGGTCGCCACCGACTCATTGGGTAGGCCGTATGGTGCTGCCGATTTGTTGTAGATTTCTTCCGACTAACCCGAGGTGGAGTCCCTGACGCTCTTGTCAGGCGACCTAAGGCTTCGTCACCTCGAGAGGACCCTTCTTTGAGCTTTCTTCGGCATTCTCATGTTCGGGGTGTGATTACCGTATAGTAATATTTCAGGCATCAACTGTGGCTTGACAAACTTGATCCACTTCAAGTGTTTCATCATCTAGAAGCTCCGTAATCAACAGAGAATCTTCAGGCACCGGGTGTGCTGCAAAGAAATCAGCTATGGCCTGGCCTTTGATGCCTTTTTGCGGCACATATGTGATATTAAATTCCATCAATATGATGGCCCATTTGCCCAGTCATCCTTTCAAAGTTGGTTGGGACAGTATATATTTGATTGGATCAGCCCTTGATATTAGCTACATGTCATGTGATAACATGTAATGTCTCATCTTCTTGACCGTAAAGATCAATGCGAGGCAAACTTTGTCGATCGGGGTGTATTTCAATTCTGCCCCCACTAATCTTCGAATGAGGCAGTAAAGCACCTGATCCTTTCCCTCGTCGTTGTTCTGGGCCAGCATTGCCCCCAGTGAACATTCAATGGCGGCTATGTACAAAATCAACGGCCGCCCTTTGATAGGTGCACCCAGCACTAGTGGGTATTCAGATAGTCCTTCAACTAGTTGAAGGCCTTTTGACACTCTTGGCTCTAGCAGAATAGCATATCTTTCATCATCAGCTTGTAGAATGACTGGCAGCGTCCAGATAGATTGGAAATAAATCTGCAGATGTAGGCTAATCAGCCTGGAAACGATGGTAATTCTGTCAAATTCTTTAGAGAGGGCAGCGCCTAGATAGCTTTTATCTTGGAGGGGCTATTGCAATTCTCCGATATCTGACAACAAAGTCGAGGAATTTTCCCCTTGAAATGCCAAAGGCGCATTTCATCGGATTCATCTTTAGCTTGAACTGCCACAGCCTTTCGAATATGGTCTTGAGATCATTCAGGTGGTCTTCTCTTCTCTTGGTCTTGGTGACCAAGTTATCAATGTAGCATTCGACTTTGTTGTAAAGTAGCTTGTCGAATATCTTTGCCATCACCTTTTGGTAAGTGGTGCCAATATTTTTAAGGCCAAAGGGCATTCTCTTGTAGTGAAATATTCCTTTGGGTGATCGAAAAGTCGTGTGAACTCTTTCATGCTCGGCGATCCATATTTGGTTGTATCCAGATGAGCCGTCTATAAATGATAGCATCTCGTGGCTAGTTGTAGCATCGATCATGACTTTAGTGATCGATACTGGGAAATCATCTTTCGAGCATGCTTTGTTCAAGTTCCGAAAGTCCACACATATCTGGATCTGGCCATTCTTCTTTTTGACCGACACAATGTTGGCCAGCCATGTGGTATCTTGATCTTCTACCACAAAGCCGACATCTCTGAAGGTAAGCGGGAAGCCATCTGGCCTAGGAGCCTTATCACCTGCAAGAGAGAATATCGCCTGGTGGACCTCCTCAGAAAAAGGGTGGGATACAATCTCCCTCTCCTCCAAAGAAAGACTAGGGAGTAAGTCGTTTGCAATCCTCGACCTACAAAACTCATTCTCGGAGAACAATGCAAAATAGTAGAGCCGTGCTTGCTCCTTGAGGGCCTCAACAAAGAAAGACAGGTCCCCCACCTTGATGCATGAGATGGTATTGACCCCCCTCCCCCCTGAAGCAAGTGTTGAAAGTATGTTGTGTTCTTGCCAGCCTCTGTAAGCCATCTATCCCTCGATCTCTGTCTCCAGTAGATCTCCTCTCTATAGAGGATCTCATCAAATTGCTGCCTCATGGAATCTCTAAACGACCTGTCCTCATCATCCATAAGATCTTCCTTCTCCAAATAGTCCAAACCATCTAGATGTTCTAGAATTCTGTCCTTGGCTGCCCTCCCCGGGAGGGATTCGACAGCTCCCCAACTGCAAAGAACCTGCGCCACAATCTTCTAACCAAAGTGCCCATAGCAGAGGAACCCGCAGCTTGAGCAGACCATGCCGCTAAAATAGTGTTCATAAAGTCAGCCTCTCTAAACCAAAACTGATCAAACCTGAAGTGGTTACTTTTATGATGCAACCTACTTGTCTTCAAGAGGCTGGGTTTGTGGCCAGGAATAGATCTCACCAAAGGTATCGCCTGCCCATGAGGGAAGTGATTCTCCCAATCAACAGAAATTAAGAATCTATCCAACCTCGAGCAAGAAGCTTCCGCTCTCAAGTTGGACTAGGTGAAGGAGCCATGAGCCATGCCAAGATCTATAAGAGCTGCCTCCTGGATGAAGTCTGAGAAGTTTTCCATGTCACCACTAAAGGTATCATCCCCTATCCTCTCTCAAGGGGCCGCCACCGCATTGAAGTCACCTCCAACTACACCACGGACGACCTGAAGCAAGGTGATGCCGAATCAAGTCACCACACAACTGCCTCTTCTCGTCCTTGGGTTGGGGGCCATACACTCTGCTGAAGTCCCAAGAGAAACGTTCTCCAATGTCCCTGAAATGCAAAGAGATAGCCCATCTACTGATCTCCCTATCTTGCACCACTTCCTCCACCACATACGGGTTCCAAAGGATCAAAATACCCTCGGATCTTTCCACTGCCTGTGAGGCGACCCCTTAGACAAACGGCCCCCTCCAATCTTCTTTACGAGAGCCTCCCAATCCCCCTCGCATTTTGTTTTCTGGATACAAAGAATATCAACCTTGCCTCTCCTAATCAACTCCCTCATCGCCCTCCTCTTCTCACCTCCACCCAACCCCCTCGTATTTCATGAAACAATCCTCATTGATCAATAGAGGTTTTCCCCTCCACCCCTTCCTCCTCATCAACTCTGTAGTCCCCCGACTCAGATTGCTCCCCTCCCCGGATGCTCGTCCCCTATCTTTTGTTGATTTTATAAAAAAAAAACACCCCTAAGGTCCTTTTCAACAGCGATAAAGGAAATGCCAACAAAATCTGCCACCCCCTTAGTCCTCTCCATAGTAAACCTTCAAGTCCCTTACCTTCTTTGCCCTCATCCTATACCTTCCACGGTGACCTTCTTCCACCTGCAGGAGTTCCCCTCCCTCTGATCTGGTGTCCCCCTCCAGCAGCAGAAGTCCCTCTAGAGCCAAAGTAGCCACCGGTAGCTCCCTCCGGAAGTCCTCCGGCACCGACTTAGGGAGTTGTATAGCCAGAGGAGCCTCCACACTGGAGACAGTAGAGGCAGCAGCTGTAACGACCCAGGATCCGGATACCGGGAATGACCCGATACCATTCGGACCCTGGCCCGTAGCCCACGAGTCGGAGGGCTCGGAAGGGCTAAAAAGGATAGGCGTGGTGTACATAGAAATAGGAAATAAAGCAAGACAATACAACAATTAACAGAAATAAACAACTAAGTACAACAGAGTCCAGTCCAACAAATGCCAAGTGAACACTCGGCCCAGCGAACAGGCAACTAAGAATCTATGCAACGCCCTCGAACCTCGAGGAAGATCCGCAATGCCTGAAAGCTAAGGGTGAGCCTCCTATCACTGGCTCAGTAGGGGTCCCCGCGGAATCCCAATCGAAAACAACGGTGGTACGGAAAGCAGCAACTACAGCAAGAACAACAGTAACAAATCCGGTGGCCTGTAAATTCTTGGCTCTACAGCTACTCCTACAGTATCGGAACTCAACGTCCCGATCCCACAGTCGGGGGACTACCAAAACACGGACCACCCTAGTCACGCTACTCGGAAAACGTCACGACACCTCGGTCGTGGAGGCCTGTGCTCATATGCAAAGGCCCACTCCGAAACCACGTGGTCCGAAAACACGGTCACGATCTCGTCGTCGTGAACTTTACGCCGTCTAGGGGAAAGCCCTCGGTGACGCTTACCGGAAACCCTAGACCTTGGCTCCTGGAAAATGCCCGAACTACACACGAAACCCCGTCTTGCAGACGGGAAACGAAAACCTGGGACACGACAACTCACGTCACGTGGCGGGAGTACTGCCCACCAGAAACAAGGCCGGATGCATCCACTGACGTCTTAGTTCGCGTCTCAGGTGTCTGCTACGACGCCACAGGCGGAGACTGAGACACCGTACTAGTAACACAGAACAAAGACTAGCTGGGGTCGCGCTCGTCAGCGCGTGTCCTCTGCCCCCAGCTACGCGTGCACACACAAATCATCTGCTCTAGGTCGGGTTCTCTAGCTGGTTTTCCCCCAACCGGACTCAGGCTGCAAAGGCAAGGGGCCCTACGGTAACTAGCGTAAAATCATCTCACTCGGGTTATGCTTTCCACCACTCCCAAGTGGGTCCGCACCCGCGTGCGCAAAAAAGTTGCGACTAGTGGGGGCTCACAAAACGTGAACACTGAAAATCACGCACGCATCCATCTCGAGTAGCGCGAAGAAACAGGTGGCTCGCGGCCACCAGACTCTAGGTAGCCCACTAGACCTACAACGGTCCTTGAGTCACGAGACTCGGGTCAAGACCTTTGTACGTGATGGCATAGCGCCGTCAATCCGGCCTAATCCTGAGGTCTGTAACCGGTGACGTGATTCTCAAGGCAGCTCACATGCCGCCGAGTGGATCTCTCATCCGCGGGGCACACAGAAAACTTCCAACCCCTGGCTAGTTAACTGGACTCACAGTCCAAGGCTTTTTGTTATACACACGGCCCACTCGGAAACCACTTTTCGCAGAAACTCACGCCGCATGGGGAAGACCCTCCGTACTCATGTCGACTCACGGCGACTCGATTTAACGCAATCACGAAAGCTCAGAACACAAGAGGGTCGCTCGGACCCTTAAACCCACGAGCACACTAATCGAGTAAATACGGCACCTCTGGACACACAAAAACACTGTCACGGTCTCCACGGGGCGTCTGGGACACTCATGGGGTCATAGGTCGGTCATTGGGTCTCAACCGGACCGACCTGAGACCAACACAACACAAAACAGACACGGCAAGCATGAAAAATCACCTAGCGGTCCTCTCTGGACTGCTAGGGATCCTGGCGGTCTCCTCCGGACCGCAAGGCCCGGCCTAGTGGTCCAGCCAGGACCGCAAGGCCGAAGGCAACCCAATACCCCAAGCGGTCACTCCTGGACCGCCAAGAAGGGTGGCGGTCCTCTGCCTGACCGCTAGGCTATGCCTAGCGGTCAGTCGTAAGGCCGCTACCCCACTGACCTCAAAATGACTCCAAATCGAAAAAATAGTCACCCCCGGATCGCATGACGCTGCCTAGCGATCTTCACCAGACCGCTAAGCCTACCTTGCGGTCCATCGCGCGACCGCAAGGTCGAATCGACATAGGAGGACCCCTAGCGGTCTCCATGAGACCGCCTCACACTGTAGCGGTTCCTGGAAGGATCGCTCCCCCATTCCGAGCGCGAAAATGGCGAACCATGTGGAAAACCCCATTCTACGCCCCATTCATACCCATGTGAAGGGGAAAAGATGAAAAAATCCTTCCCCAATCTCTCTAGCACCGAGAGGACCCATTTAAATCTCAAAACACAATCATAACCCTCGATCCGGCTGACACCCCAAAACATGCTCTTTTTTCGAAAATACTCAAATACGTCCGCTCGGCTCACCACGGCCTACCAAAATCACGGGAATGGAAGTACAAGGGTTAAGGAACCGTCCCCCTATCTCCACTGAAGATTTCACGCGTCGAGGACGCCGATCCATCACGAAACGCCCGTAAAACCCTCGTCGGGCACCCGAGCTTGTCCTGCCTCCACCGCCTCGATCCTCGCCCCATCCTCACGCTCCTCACCCTCACGCCATCCCTGCCTCGCCCACCATCACCCATGTCGGCCGCCCGGAGGAGAAGGGGAGAGAAAGAGAAGATAGAGAGTGAGAATGAGAGAATGAGAGAAAGAGAGGGGGTGGAGGGTTATTTATAGAAAAATCTAAAAACTCTAAAAATTCATAAAAATATGAAAAAATTACCTCCGCGATCCTCGAAAAGAGCACAACGCGCTGGTCATGTCCCGGAGTCAGAGAACGTAACGTTCACCCTGCACAGAGTGACGCAGTGAAAATCCACACCAGTAGATGCTTAACGGTGACAAATAGCTCACCAAGGGTGAAAAATACACCCTTACGGGTGACAAATAGGTAACTAAGGTGAAAAATAGATGATAATGGTGACAAATAACATTATAGGGAAGACAAATAGTTGATAAGGTCAGACAAGCTTGGACTTCTGCTTAAGCTCGGATTCCATACACAAAAATCGAGCCTGTCTAAGCTCAGACTCCATCGACTAAGCTCAGACCTGATAAAGTCAAGCTCAGACCTGATAAGATTAAGCTCTGTCAGATCAAGCTCGATCCTCATACACAAGCTCCGACTAAGCTTGGACTGCACAAGTTTAGACTTTACAAAGGAGAGCCGAGCCTCACTATGCTTCGTCTCCATGAACCAAGCTCGGAATGCATGAAGCTCAGACATGATGAACCAAGCTCGGATTGAATGAAGCCTCAGACTCAAAGAAATGAAGCTCGGACGCCATGCTAAGTTCAGAAGATCAGACTTCATGCTAATGCAACTATGCTCGGACTGAACTAGCTCGGACTCCATTTGTAATAAAACTTCTAAAAGCTGAAGAAGAGGTTTAGTGATGGAATAAGGGTGAAAAATAGATGGCTAAGGCTGACAAATAGCCTACTAAGGGTGTTAAAAATCTTGGTAAGGCTGACAAATAGATCTGTTTGTGGAAAGCTCATGAGAGCTCAACCTAGCCATGTCTCGCATCTGGCACATGACCAAGGGCTAGGGCCAATCATGTGGCATGTGATCCGAGATACTATGTCAAAGGAATATTCTCTCTCCAATAACGTGGGCAATTGAGAAAATGGAGGAATAATCTTTCTTAACCAAAACATTTTTGGAGCCCCTGTTCTATAAAAAGGTGCCTTCCTGTGGAGAAGAAAAGGTGCTTGCAGAAGAAGAAAGAAGAAGAGGAGTGCCGTTGTGAGGGCTGCCAAGCAGAGAAAAGAAAAAAGAGAGAAAGAGCAGCGTGAGAAAAGAAGAGAGACTGTGAGGAAGAAGAGAATAAGAAAAAGAGAGCCTGTGAAGAGTACTATGCAGTCGGAGTGATTTTCTGATATGTTGGTTCTTGGATCAAATCCAGACCATCATGCTCTTTGGGAGTTACATCTTCATTTCTTTCCTTCATTTTGTTTTTGATCCTTATTTTTTCTTTGTTACATCAAGCAAGTTGTAAGGCTCAACTGTATTCAGGATTGGTTCCTCGTTAAGCTGTGTATCAGTAGAAAGCAAGCTGTGATGCTCAGTGGAAGCAAGTTGTGTTGCTCAGCGAGTTGTAGGGATTTGTTCCCTGAAGCTGTGGATCAGCCGTTCAAGCTATTAGTCAATGGAAGCCTCACTCTGGTGGAGTAGGGGGTGGACGCAGGTCTGCTTGGTGCAGACTGAACCACCTAAAAATATCAGGTGTTCGTGGTTTGCTATGTGTGTGTGATCCTTCTCATCTATCTCCTTCACAGGATGGGCAGCATGGTTGATATTTGATATTCATCTTGTGAGTGTGATTTCATCAGTTTAGCTTGTAGCTTTTGTGTGAGCCATCACCTGTTTATGCTTTCAACCCGTTAAGTGTTCGAGACTTGTTTGGTGTGAGCCATCATTTGCATTTAGCCTTCTTTAGTTCAGTTTCAGTAGGGTGAATCTTTTATTTGAGCAAAAATTTTAAAAGAGGATCTGTTCACCCCCCCCTCTAGATCCCGTCTACAACATGCCCATTGAGTCAGGGGTGGTCTCCAGCCTAAGACGCTCTTTTGGGCTAACTCAGAGCCCACCAAGCCATTGAAAGCCCAAGAGATTGCAAGAAATGGTTTTGAATCGGCACTCTCATTATCAGCTCAATCGGCGGTCTCACTCGAAGATGAACCGGCGGGCATGTGTTGCTTGAACCAGCGTGAGAAGGTGGAGGCGCACCAGTGATCTGACACCAGCCCGCTCCCACCGGATCACTAGTAGCCCTCATTTCGCCTATAAATAAGTTGTGCTCGATCAAAAAAACTTCATTCAGGTGGCGGACCACCAGGTATACCCCTATCCTTGGTCAGATAAAGGATGTGGTTTATGTGGCACGACCGAGTCGATGTCGGCTCATTGGGCAGGCTTGCCGACACTATCGATTTGTTGTGAATTCTCCTCGATTATCCTGAGGTGAAGTCCCTGGCACTCATACCAGGCGACCTGGGGCTCTGACAGCTTGAGAAGGCTTTGGTATATTGGCTTCCTTTGGCTTCTTTGCTTCAGTGAGACACATCATTCATGTCATTTAGGCTTGATCACTACCGAGTATATTTTGAGTGCCAACAGGCATCCCCTCCTCTTATCACCAAAAGCTCAAATTCTCCACCCCTCAGAGAGTGGGGAAAGTCCGAGGAGATCAGAGGGAGTCCAGAGGTGCTACCTTATTTCGACACGTGAGCGTCATCCCGAGGTGGTGCCTCCCGAGAAAAGAGTGAGGATCGAGGACCCACGTCTGAGCATGAGCGCTCCGGCGGAAGACTTATATCTCATCCAAATGGGAGATGACCCCAACAGAACTTTGAGGATCGGCGCCACCCTGTCCGAGCACGACAAGCAAGCCTATGCGGGCTTCCTTACATCCAACCATGATGTGTTTGCATGGTCCGAGGATGAGCTACTCGAAATCCCACCGAAGGTCATCACATACCAACTTAGGTTGGACCCCACTTGCTGCCCAGTACAACAGTGCTGGAGGCACTGCAACCCCGAGCGACAGGCTATCATTATGGGACAAGTGCAGGACTATCCAGGCCTACCCAATACTTGGACTAGATAGCCAACGTGGTCCTAGTCTCCAAGAGTAATGGAAAGTAGTGAATATGTGTGGACTACACTGACCTTAACAAAGCTACACCCAATGATAGCTTCCCCATGCCACAGATCGACCAACTGGTCGACGCTACGGTCGGGCACGAGATGCTGAGCTTCCTAGATGCCTACTCCGGGTAGCACAAGGTCAGCATGCACAAACCCGACCAAGACAAGACAGCGTTCATCACCGACCACGGCCTGTATTGATACACTCGCATGCTGTTCGGATTAAAGAATGTGGGAGCAACTTACTAGCACCTCGTCAACCACATGTTTGACTCATAGATCGGCCGCAACATGGAGGTCTACATCGACGACATGCTCGTGAAGAGCCTCCAAGCCGCTGAGCACTTGGGAGACCTGGCAGAAACCTTCGCCACACTCAGAAGGTACAACATGAAACTCAACCCAACTAAATGCGCATTCGGAGTATAGTCAAGAAAGTTCCTAGGCTTCCTCATCACCTATCGAGGAATCGAGCCCAATCCCGATCAGATCCGAGCAGTGCTGGAGATGAAGCGGCCCGGGCGGGTGAGGGACATATAATGCCTCACCGGACGCCTCGCCATCCTGGCTCGATTCCTGTCCTGAGCCGCCGAGCGATGTCTCCCGTTCTTCCGATTAATCAAGCAAGCCAATCAGGTGCCAGAGAAGAAAGGACTGATCGACTGGGATCAGGAGTGCGAGCAGGCATTTGAAGAATTAAAACGCTACCTGGCGACTCCGCTTGTCCTCGCCAAGCCTAAAAAAGGAGAACAACTACTCCTATACCAATCTGTAACGCCTAGCACGATGAGCGCTGTGCTCACATGAGAAGAAGCAGGCGTCATGAAGTCCGTCTACTACATTAGTTGAGCACTATAGGGGCCAGAATTCTGGTACTCATGAACTAAAAAGTTCTCCTTAGCACTCATTATGGCCGCCTGCAAGTTGCGACCATACTTCTTGGCCCACCCAATTGTCATCCTCACCGATCAGCCTCTACGACAAATCTTCCAAAACCCTGACGTTTCAGGGAGGCTGATCAAATGGGCTATCGAGTTGGGGGAGTTCGACATCAAGTTCCACCCAAGGACCGTGATCAAGGCTCAGGCCCTCGCCAACTTCGTCAGCGAATGCACTATACCTGCCGAAGATTCGCCCGAGTAGTCCTCAGGGCCCACATGGGAACTATATGTCAATGGCAACAGATCTAAGTTTCTAAAGGGTTATTTCATCACATCCGTTTAAATCGGTAAAAGTTTCTTAAAATTTGTAATCACCCAATTCAACCCCCTCTTGGGTGCCATTGATGGCAGGACTTCAATTGGTATCAGAGCTAAGGCTCTAATTCACACAGATCTAACGATCTAGAGACAGATCCAGATCAATGACCAATAAGGGGATGATGTCTGAGGGCCACTCTATCCACCGTCCTCCCTTCTTTGATGGCTCGAACTACTCATACTGGAAAAACAGAATGCATGTCTTTCTTAGAGCCCAAGAGTATGAGATATGGAGGCATGTGGACAAGGGTCCTTATGACCTTTCCCCTGATGAGGATAAATGGACACATGAAGAAATTGAGAAATCCACAGTAAATTTTAATGCTATAAATATCATGCAATGTGTCATTCATCCTAACAAGTTTTCTCGTGTATCCATGTGCAGTTCTGCAAAGGAGATGTGGGACAAGTTACGACTCATCTATGAAGGTACCTCCGAGGTCAAAGAAACCAAGGCTAACCTACTGGTTAGAGATTATGAGCTGTTCAAGATGAAACTTGAAGATATGATCTTTGAAATATTTACTAGACTAACAGAGATCACCAATGGTCTCAAAGGCCTTGGAAAGGCATACACCAACTCAGAACTTGTGAGGAAGGTGTTGAGATCACTTCCACTTGTGTGGCACATAAAAGTCACAGTTATTGAGGATTCAAATAATCTGTCCATACTCTCCTTGGACGAGCTCATAGGGTCACTAATAACCTATGAGATAAATATGAAGAGAACTACAGAGGAAGAATGTAAGAAGAATAAAATGGTGGCTTTGAAAGCCAAACAGTCTGATGATAACTCCCAAGAAGAAGAGTCCAGCAAGGGAAGTAATGAAGAAGAAGACTTGGCCATGCTGACCTGCCAAGTAAAGAAATTCTTGAGGAGGAAGAAAAAATTTTAAGAAAATTTCAGTAAGGGGCAAAGAAAGTCAGCCCAAACCAAGGGCGAGCCGAGCAAGCCCAACAACGTTATCTACTACGAATGCAAGAAGCCCGGGCACATGAGAGAAGAATGCCCAGAGTTGAAAAGGAAATTCAAGAAGGATAAGTTCAAGAAACCCAAAGCCATGGTCGCCACATAGAGTGACGAAGAGGACGAACAGTCTGACGAGGAGCTGGAGGAGCTCGTGGAAAGCTTGTGCCTTATGGCACATGAGGATAACTCAGCCGAGATAAATTCTGATCCTGACTTTATCTCAAATGAACAATGAGAGTCAGAATATGAAAAGTTGTATACGAAATACAGGAAATCAGATCTGAAAATAAAACTCTCAAAAATAAAATTAAAGATTTAACACATGAGGGTACTTTAGTTTGAGAAACTGGAACACGAATGGTTCAAATTAATGTAAGAAAAAGAAAGCTTATTACAAATAATTTCAGGCATTGAGAAAACTAAAGAAGAATTAATGTGTAAATTATCCGAAATGAAAAAAGGTTTTGAAAAATTAAAAATTAAAGAAGAAGTTTTAAAATCCACAAATTCAGAACTTGAAAAGAAGAACGTGAGCTTGAGTGAGGAAGTGACTGATTTGCAGTCCACTTTAGCTAGGTTTGTGAAAGGCAAACAAAACCTAGATAACGTGTTGGGAGCTAAGGTTAATTTTCAGAAAGAAGGGTTGGGGTACATTCCCCAAAACAAAAAATCTTTTAAATGCTCAGCTGTTTGTAGGGAAGAAATTCTCCGAAGCTATGGATCAACTGCAAGCTGTTAGTCAGTAGTGAAGCCACACTCAAGTTTGAGTGTGGGGTGGACGTAGACCTCTGAATTGAGGTTGAACCACCTAAAAGTTCTTATGTCTTTTGTGTGATCTATTTGTGGTTTGCATGCATCATATTCCTATCTTTCAATTGCGCTAGATGCATGTTTAGAATTGTTTAAGTTTCGATCTCTTTGAGCTCTCTTCATGCGATTGTGATTGAGTGGTTTCTGTCCGCTCTATTAAATCACATCGATCTTAATCGAATTAAATTTCTTGATCGATTCACCGTCTAATCGATCTGGCCAATCGATCCGATCCCATTACGATAATGCTGCTCCTATTCCGGCACAGGCGAAGTGCAACTCTTCTGAAACACTAAACAGACCGTCCAGTGTGTTTTCGTCAGAAACGAGACCCTTCCACTTGAAAGGCGGCTATTGCTGCCTGCCCGGTGCGCCAAGCATGGCAAGCCACCTTCCCAACTGCACGTGACACAGCCCTCACCCCCTTCCCCCGTGCCTTCAATACTTGTTTAAAATAGTTATTGTGTCATCTTTTACGTCACATTTTTTCAGACATCTATTTTTTCAAATAGATGGTAAAAAAAATAAGTTCGACACTTTGAGCTTAAACGTACTAAATTTAAATTATTTAGCTATGATGAGATTTACTCTCCTGTCAGATAATCTGTGGACGTATCTACATTTTGAGAACTCTCTCGGCTCAATGTTAAGATTTTAAATTAGGGTTAAACAACTTTTACATGATATTATATATCACTTCTCTAAATAAATCATCATTATTTAACTAAAAAATCTAAATATGTGCAAAAATCCCCAAAAGCTAAATATTTCAAAAAAAATCTAAAAAAATGGAGAGCCACCTCCCCGAAACTTGCATCTTACATACAGCACCACACCACCTTCCTTCCTTCATCACTATCCCACAACCACGAACCCCAAAGGTTACTCCCATTTCTTCATCTCATCCCACCAGGTGATTCATACCCGCACTGCTACCAACCCACAAACTAGGGGCAAACTTCATGCCCATCTACCCATCCAAGATAGTCAAACTGCTGGCTACCTTGTCAGGAGGCAGAGCATTCCTCATTGTCCTTCGCTTTCCATAAATCTTAATGGCAAATTGAGCTCTGCCAACTCGGCACTTCAACTTGAGTCCTAAATAAATGAAACCTTCATATCACTTGATTTTCAGCAGATGCCTGGTTGCATTACGAATATCTTTCTCTACTCCATATCCCCCTGATTGGACAGACGTCCTACCTATGTCAGCGGGTCCAAGATGGACTTCCGCTATGGAGCTTGAATTATCATCTTGTTAGTCTTCTCCCAACCAGACACCTCAATAAAGTCAATTGATGTGCTAGGTGAAGTTAGCATAGGTACTCCCCTATCATCAGGAATGATCACCTCTGGGGACGTACTTACGCCCTGGTGGCCATCCCCGCGGAGTTCAATTACGTCCATTAGGCCCACTGTAAAGCTGAGGGATGATGTTTGCTTTCCCACTCCCCTCAATGAATGCTTCCTCTTTAAATGCTTATTTATTTGTGAACTTCACTAATGTGTGTTTGTGCACCTGCAGGTCGCATAGCATTGGGGTTCACTCTTCATCGCCTCCTCCTACTATATTATATATACTATATGATATAGATGCTAGAGGCTAATAGCTTCGGGCATATAAACTCCAAGTTCCTCTCTAATAAAAACTGTGAAGGGTTTATACTGCTTAAGCTATTCGATGTCTGCATGCTACCAAACTCGGGATGACGGACCTCCCGAACTCTCGACTACGCTAAATGACGAACGTGGAACGATGGATCCCCATCAGGTTCCGGACTACGTCTGTCACCAAGTACAGGATGACAGACTTCTCAAACTCTTGACCAATTAGTTCGAAGGTAGGCAAATAAATCCTCCGGCTTTGCATTAGATAGGTTTTTTCCCATTCAACCTAGCATGCATCATATAGGCCCTTTTAGTCCCATCATCATCAATCAAAACAAAACAAAAAGAAGAAAAACAAAAACACAAAAGATGCATGCATGAATGTCATTTGGGGGAAATTACAAGCGAAGCAGAGAACGTCATGTTATTTTGACCACCCCATGGTCCCTTCACCCCGCGACGATTTCCCGTGTTTTTCAATTTTGTCAAACTTATGTGAATGAGTTTACGTGATTCCACTCAGATTCAACCAATTGAAAGCGTGTTTTGTGTATGACTATTGTGTGGCACGGCTTTTTACCAACGACAGGTTGTGACGCACCAGTTCCCTAAAGGCGAGCACCGCTCTCCTTGAAAACGAGATGGTCTAAAGGCGAGCACCGCTCCCCTTGAAAACGAGAAGGTAACCTATGAGTTTCCTAAAGGCGAGCACCGCTCTCCTTGAAAATAAGATGGTCTAAAGGCGAGCACCGCTCCCCTTGAAAATGAGAAGATAACCAATGAGTTTCCTAAAGGCGAGCACCGCTCTCCTTGAAAATGAGAAGGTCTAAAGGCGAGCACCGCTCCCCTTGAAAATGAGAAGGTAACCTACGGGTTCCCTAAAAGCGAGCACCGCTCTCCTTGAAAATGAGAAGGTAACCCATGGGTTCCCTAAATGAGAGACCGCTCTCCTTGGAAATGAGAAGGTAACCTACGAGTTCCCTAAAGGCGAGCACCGCTCTCCTTGGAAACGAGAAGGTAACCTATGGGTTTCCTAAAGGCGAGCACCGCTCTCCTTGAAAATGAGAAGGTCTAAAGGTGAGCACCGCTCTCCTTAAAAATGAGAAGGTAACCTACGGGTTCCCTAAAGGCGAGCACCGCTTCCCTTGAAAATGAGAAGGTAACCTATGGGTTCCCCCTAAAAGTGAGCACCGCTCTCCTTAAAAATGAGAAGGTAACCTAAGGGTTCCTTAAAGGCGAGCACCGCTTCCCTTGAAAATGAGAAGCTAGCGCAAGGGTTCTCTAGAGGTGAGCACCGCTCCCCTTGAAAACTTGAAGGCAACTCAAGGGTTCCCTAGAGGTGAGCACTGTCCCCCTCAAAAATTAGAAGATGACATGAGGGTCCTGTAGAGGTAGACAGTTGTCCCCTCACAAACGACAACCACGAGTTGACCCACCTAAGGGAAGGCGCAAGTGCTGCGAGGACACACGTACAGAAAAGCAACCAGAAGCACATTATACAAGTGTCTCTCATCAAAATGGTACACATACAAAACAAGTCCAAAGAGTTCATTCTTTAGTCAAGGCACAAAGAATACAAGAGACCTTATTCTTTAGTCAAGATACAAAGAATACAAGAGGTTTCATTCCTTAGTCAAGATACAAAACTGTCAAAGTGCCAGAATGACTCTCGTAAAGCTGTCTTACAAACACATAAGAAAATAGAGTAGTGGAGACACAATCCTACCCCCAGCTTCGCGTGGCGGTAACAGACGACCTTCCCTCAGCCCGCTTGTTCCGAGGAAGTGGACCAACAGAGGAAGCCGTCTATGCTAGAGAAGAGGAACAAGCTCCACACCTAGCATCCCTTTTGGTCCGCGGAAGTAGGCCAACTAGGGACACCGGTGACAAGAGGCCTACACCAGAAACGAGAACTGGTCGATCCATCCACCCTTAGTCGACTGGGGGCACTAGAGCAACAAGGCCCACCCATTACGAAAGCTAACCCAACGCACCGACCATGTTTGCAGACTGGGGAACAAGGTACCCCGTCCACCGCCATCTTCAGGCAAAAGAGCACGCCTCTCAGCTTGGGGAAGTATCTCATTACGCACTTACAAGTGTAAAGAAAAGTAATCACTACTATGCAACAAGGAGATGACAGGAGAAACGATATCGAAAGGTAGGGGGGATGAGTACAAGGCCATTCTCCATCCCCTTAAGGACGAAACCTGTCCGGCTCAAGGAGCAGGACTCCCTGGCCGGCATACAAGCAGTTGACCTTCTCCAAGGCCTCATGCTAGCCATCTATGTATCCGCTCTGATATTCTTCGAAATGGGACCATTCACCCCCAGTTCTGGCCACGGTCGCCAAGGAGCCGGTGGAGGCTCCCTCCGAAGGATTAGGGTCTGACAGCGAGCCTGCAGAGATTCGTCATCTGACAAAGTACTAGACTCGCCCGACGACATCCTATGAGAAAGATCCCCCTCCAGGCTCACCAGTTCGAAGATGGATATTAGGGTATCACGAAGGCCACCATTTATAAGGAGAAGCGAAACCTCCAGAAGGACAAGGACACCTACCGCCTCAAACAAATGAGTGGCCTTGGGGGTCACTCGTGGGGTTCCCTCTGGTGTAGAGGAAGGGAGGAATTGTCCTCTGGTTCTGGATTTGTAGGGAGCAAGTCCAGGGTTCAGGTTCTGCGGGGTGTAGAACCTGGGTTGAGGGATTTGTCTCCCTCTGGACAAGCTGTTAGGCAGCCATTGTCGCAGACTGAGTCTGCTTTTCTAGCCTAAGCTAGTGGAATCCTCGTTCAGTGTGAACGAGGGGTGGACGTAGATTGTCGTGGGCAATCGAACCACCTAAAAACCTTTGTCTCCTCGTGTGGTTGCTGCTCTGTCCTCTATGCATTTTTTTTTATCGATGTTTATGAAGGTTGTTATCTACTTTGCCCTCCTTGACCCATCTTCTACTCGACCATTTAGCTGAATATCATTGATTGCTTTCTGGGGAATTTATCTCGTTGAGAGTGTTGTTTTTCTAACAAGCATTAAGTGTTATGCAACTCTACTTTCGGGTTACTTGCCGAACTATTTTGATTTAAGTTTCAAATTGGGGTGATCTATTCATCCCCCCCCCCTTCTAGATCACTCTCTAGTGCATCTATCAGAGGAAGGCACCGGTGTAAATTATACAAGAAGAAGCCCGTGGCACCAATAAGTCAGAGCTCCACACCTGGAGAGAGTCGGGCAGAGAGGTCGTGGGTTTTGAGGAAGCACGGTGCATAAGTGAACATCGTCTGGGGCATGGTCTTGAAGTGCTCCCTCTAGTCCACCCTTTTCTTCAGCTTGGACACCCTGTTGACCACCTCATCACTCAACCCAAGAATATCTATCATGTAGTGGAGTGGGCTCTTGGAGAAGATTTTGGATGCCTGATGTGACTCTCCACATGGGCCAAATTTGAGATGGAGATCCACCCAGCTAGTGAGAAGTTGCATAGACCCGTGCAAAGGTCTACCCATGGCAGCTAAGGAGAGCCCACTATATAAGTAGGCCAAGACTGTAGGCCCTATCCTCTTTCCCTCTCATATCTCGCTGATGGCACTCAGCTGTTCTTCTTCTAAAAAACCATCAGCTGTTGGGAACAATAGAGCTCCTGCCAAGCAGATCACGAAGGCCTTCATGATGCTCTCCATGTCTTCTTCCTTGGCTTGGCCTATCTGCTTATACACCCATGTTGCCAGCTTCATCAGATTAATTCCTTTGTTCATTCTAATTTGACTCACAATGTTGGAGCTTGGTATTAGGCTGGTGAGAATCCCTGTCAAACCTATGGGTTGGGTCATGCTCGCCATCTTTTCTTCATCCCCTCACTTCAACCTTTTAAGCCTAAGAAGCATCTCTGTCTCCTCCAGCAACACAGTGGCTTCAAAAGTAGGAAATAAGAATGTATGGGTATCAGGGTGCCATATCTCCACGAGGGCGCCAATCGTGGCCCAGTCCAAATGTATGTCCTGGTAATGTTTTGCATGAGTGATCAGTCCTAGAAGATGCCACCTGGACAAGTAGGACCTCATATCTAGTGTAATCTTGGACATAAGTAGTGGAAGCCATTTGTTCTTGGTGTATCTTCTGGCACCGGGGATGTTGGGATAGTTCTGAAAGAAAAGGAGAAAGGTAATAGAGATCAGGGCAAAGAAAAGCACAAAGAAGTCAAGAAAAGGATAGAGGGGTTTTGGCGGTAACAGGTTGGAAGTAGAAAATGATATGGTTGGAGCTAACCTGATTACAGACGATCCTCCCGCTAATATGGCCGCTGATCCCAGTAATTCTGGGTAAGTCTGTCCTAAGCTTCTTCTCAGGACGCTGAACCAGATGCTCCATGGATATGCTAAGAGAGATCGCGGCGTAGAGAGAAAAGGAGCTATCCAGAAGTGGCAGTCGCAGAAGAACTATCAAGTGAGGCGGCGGAAGAATCTTCCCTGTGCTTTGTAGTGCGGAGGAAGGAGTTTCTAAGGCATTGGTTAGAAAGTTCCTTCTAAGGAAGGTATTGATATAAGGATCCCAGGAAAAAATAGCAAGCCTGGGGGGGGCTCTGGGAGTCGTTTCTATCCGGGTTGGAGGGGGAAACATATCTAGCCCTAAGTTGATCCTTCATGTCCCCCCATGTGGTGATGGGAGCTTCCCATCTAATTATCCTTATCCCGACAATTTGTAACCAATGGATTTGAGCCCATTTATTAAGTTGTATTTTGGCAGCCTGAGCCTTTTCATCCTCGGACATGGGATACCAAGTGAAGTACTAGTCCATTGAAGCCTCCCAATCTAAATAGTCAATAGGATGAGTTCCATTAAAGGTGGGAGGTGGGGGAGGTGTCCTTCTATCGTCCGCCCTTGGGGCGGGCCTATCGTCCACTAATTGGGTGAGTTAGATCTTTATGCTATCAAGCCACTCATAGGCACGGACATGGCTCCCATGGGGTAGTCGACACAGCCGTAAATGTCATGTGTGTTGGTGGTGGGTTTCCCTTGGGGGTTTGGACTCATGGAGAGGGCCGATGGGTAAGGTCGGTATAAGGCGGCCCTGCTAGTGGACAAGAGCAAAGTACCAGGAGATTCTAAATGCATATGTGCACCCTAGGACCAACTTGTAGAGACAAGTTGAGAACTTACTCTGATACCACTTGATGTGACACAACCCCTTGGACCTAGAATCACAAGCATCCAAACTGAACGGTGGACACACTCTAGCGGGTTCACCCGTGTAGTGCACACCTAGGTCCGTAGGTGGACCGGCGATGATGATGAGGGTCCGAGGTTGAACCTTGTGGTTCCAAGGTATGGCTAGCTTGGGGAAGACCCCAATGGGCCAGGGATGGCATATTCATAGGCGGCCAGCCCTCCGAGGGCGTGGGATGAAGGGTATCTCTCACAACTCGCCCGCAGTGGCACTCAATTAACCGAATAATTGGAGCGAGCACTCTCTCACTGCCGACAGAGCAACCGGAAACAATACTAAGCTAAGCAATGCGAATCCAGCAAAGGGTGGGGTCCGTAGCTCACCTGGTCAGCGTGAAGATGCTGACTTAGACCAGAGACGAGGGCGAGCGGGGAAGCGTGGGCTACCCGCATGCCGCACCGATGACGCTTGACCTGGTAATAAATTTGTTATAGCACTATGCCTCGCGTAGGAGGGGGGTTCTCGGGGTGGGGGTTAAATAGTAATAGCCAACACTACATCCACGCAGGGAGGGCCCTTCAGCCAGCCATGCGGGGTGGAGGAAAACTAAGTTAGAAGCCGAAGTGATGAACTCCACCGATTCTGCCTACTTTGGAGCAACTAGATAGGGGATCGAAGACGGCACTACCACAGACTTTGCCAAATTTTGGTGAGGATGAAACTAGTGCCAAAACTTCCTGGGGCGGCCCAGGAGGATGTCCAAATTCTTCAAGAATTTTCTAATGATGATGGTGATCGGGGCAGAATCTGGACCAGGGTCGACCCGCTCTGGTTCTGACTGTGCCTAGACTAATGCTGCTAGAAGATGAGGGTGCCACGAACACTCCTGCGGTCCGTTTAAGGCGAGACAAGAACCGTTGCAATCATGGGTGAGCCTTCTTCAATACGAGACCAACGGGGATACCAGAGGAGGCTGGAGCAAGGTGCGAGAATCAGAATAGTGGGAGAGGTCGGTACTGACTCAGAGGAAACTGACCTGCGCACTCGGGGGAGAAAAATTGGAACTTAGAGCTCCGGGGTCGCAATGGTGTTCTTCTTCTTCGTGCTGACTAAGGACTTGGAGGAGAAGATCCCAGATAAATAATCACGTCCAAACTCGCATAGGAGTAGCCGCAGTCATGCTTTTACTCAGGCTCAAGTTCCCTACTAGATCTGTGCTACGGAGTCGAGGGAGAATGACTCACCCAGGCAGCACAGACATCGGATAGATGCGAAATTACCTCGCCTGCAAAGCTCCGTCGATGAGCTTTCTAGAAATGTAGAGCACGCCACCTGAAGATGCGTGGTGACTCCGGGGCAGGCTCTACAACTCGACCCTTGCCTGCTGCCTACGAACTGGGATGAGCATGGTGGTGATAGGTGATGGGAAATGGTGGCATATGGCAAAAGTGTTGGACTGGATTTTTGGACAAATTTATTACAGAAGTATTATCACACATGATTAGAGTGTTCTTCAAACAAATACCAAAGTCAAATAACAGGTGTTAGATCCATAGTACTTGGGCCGCACAACTACCTGCAGCCACATATTCGGCTTTAGCAGTTGATAAAGCCACACAATGTTATTTCTTTGAGGCCCATGAGACCATGCAGCACCCTAGAAACTGGCAGTGACCACTTGTGCTCTTATGATCCATTTTGCACCCAGCATAATCAGAATTAGTATATGCAAGTAAATCAAACGAGTCATGTTTAGGAAACCACGAACCAAGGTCAATTGTTCCATTCAAATATCTGAAAATTCTTTTCACGGCCGACAAATGAGATTCCTTGGGACAAGATCGATATCTTGCACAGAGACACACACTGAAATGAATTGTCAGGCCTACTAGTAGTGAGATACAGCAGTGAGCCTATCATACCCCTAAAGAGCTTTTGATCAATCATATTACCTTTCTAATCTTCTAATTTGAGTGAGGTGGACATTGGTGAAGCATAAGGTTTGGCATTTCCAAGTTGATACTTTTTCAAAATCTCCTGAGTGTACTTCTTCTGATTAATGAACATACCATCATCTAGTTACTTTATTTGAAGACACAAAAAGAAGTTTAACTCGCCCATCAAGCTCATCTCGAACTCTCCATGCATAAGTTTGGCAAAATCATCATTCATTTTGATGGTTGTGGCTCCAAAAATTATATCATCTACATAAACTTGCACAATTAAAACATGTTTATCTGAAGTTTTTGTAAACAATGTTTGATCTATTTTACCTCATTTGAAGCCATTATCAATCAAAAAAGAACTTAAACAGTCATACCATGCCCTGGGAGCTTCTTTTAATCCATACAGTGCCTTGTCCAATTTGTAGACGTGGTTTGAAAATTTTTCATCTTCGAAGCCCGGTGGTTGCTCCACGTATACTTCTTCCTTGATGACTCCATTGAGAAAGGCACTCTTCACATCTATTTGAAAGAGCTTGATGTTCTTGTGACATGCATAAGCAAGAAGGATTCTTACTGTCTCTAATCTAGCCACAGGAGTGAATGATTCATCAAAATCAATGCCAAATTTTTGGGAGTAGCCCTTAGCTACTAATCTAGCCTTATTCCTCACTATCACCCCTGTTGATAGTTTATGTCACCCTCTATCCCAAACTAACTAACTATGCATGCATATGCATGTAGCATGAACAAGCATGGAAGATGATGAACAAAAAGGTGATAAGAGATAGGATACTGACTGTGATCACCACCAAGATTTAACAATGCCAAAGGGATGAAGAAAGGAGTGCAACGACGTCGTGTACCTTGGAAAGATGAAGACTTGATCATGCTTAAGGAATGGAGTGTGGGGAACATCATGGATTGAATCTCCTCTCCTTCCAGCCGACTAGAGGAAGAGGGCCGCACGTTCATTCATGCTTCTCCTGCAAAACAAAGGCCAAGACAAAGGGGAAAAACCCATTAGAAAACCATGCATGTAGTATCTATCCCGGAGTGATAAAATAGGGTTAGAAATTGAGGGAGAATGCAACGGGGGGAGATTTTTAAACCCTGTGAAAGGGTGGAAAAGATATGTGTGTGTATGTTTTGCATGCATGAGATTTGAAATCACGAGATTTGATTGAGATAATAGAGAGAAAATGATGATGTAAAATGGAGAAAAATGCATACGTAGTAGAAAGTGCAGTGTTTTGTGATGATTTATGATTTTGAGAGGAAGAGAACTAATAGTATAGACCATGAAATCAGGCCTAAAAGGATGAAATGGAAAGCCAATACTTCCCTCTTCAAGCTAGGGATGAAGGATTGAGTCGGCGATGCAGCATGACTTCGCCCCGAACCAAGAAAGAGCCCCCCTTTGCAATTACGAACTAGGCAGTTTATATAGAGTTTTCAAAAAATTCAGAAAGTTCTCCCAAGATTTTAGGAGATAGAGTCCACCAAAAGTCGTGTTCTTGGTAAAGTCTAAGGATCCAACCCTGTGAGATGGGGTAGAGACTTGGATTAAGTTTCTACACACACCATAAGAGAAATTTCGATAGGTCATTCCTAATTAATTTCCCTACATTGTAGGAATCTTTTCCAATGGTGGCGAAGCGTGCGCAGTGGCGTGAGATGCAGCGTACCGTGCGGGGCCTGACCCAGGCACTACAGTAGGTGGTGCAGGGAGGTGCGCATCATGGAGCCGGTGATCTCCACCGAAATTTTTGAGGCTTGAATCCCCCACGATTCAGTGGTTCGCCGAATCCAGACGAGGCAAAGCATTGGATTAAGGAAATGGATTAGATGTTTCGGGTTATGTAGTGCAGTGACCAGGAGCGTGTACTTCTGGCAACATTCCAGTTAGAACGTGATGCCCGCGCATGGTGGGAGTCGGTGGAGCTGACTTTACCAAATGGTCGCTCAACATTGGGGGAGTTTCATGAGCACTTTAATAGCAAATATTTTTTGGATCGTATTCAGGAGAAGAAGGTGGCTGAGTTCGCTTCCTTGCGACAAAGGAATCTGTCAGTGGCAGAGTACGAGACGTAGTTTTCTCAGCTTTCCTGTTATGCGTCGCACCTGGTATCACAGAGAAGATGAAGGCCAAGCGCTTCCTAAATGGGTTAAAGCTTCAGTACATCAACCGGTTAGCGCCAATGGAGATCCATAATTATGTTGAGATTATGCGAAAGGCATAGGTATTGGAGGACACGATGGAAATGATTGACCATATTAGGGGAAGAGACAAGAAGAAGGAACAAGCTATAAGCTCCAGGAATTTCAAACCCACCAATGGCAAGAAGAGGCCCAATGGCGGACCAAGTTTTTCAAAGGACAAGAAGCCGAAGGAAGACAACAAGAAGGCCGAATCGACTGCCCCGTCTAAGGTAATTTGTAAGTATTGTGACCGGTGAGGTCACAAGATGGAAGAGTGTTGGCGCAAGCTTGGTGCCTGTCTGCGTTGCAGAAGCAAGGACCATCAGATCCCTGAGTGTCCCCTTATTTTTGATCAAGTTACATCGGAGAAGCCACAAGGAAGTCTCCAAGAAATCGAAACAGAAGCCATCGAGGAGGGTGGATTGGTCAAAGCTACTCTTTCTATTCTCTCTAAGCCAGCATTCGTTCTTTTCGACACCGCTGCTACTCATTCATTTATTTCTCAGAATTTTGCTAAGGTTGTATCTGTGAAACCTATGTTGATGGATTCTCAATTAGAAATTTCAACCCCTATTGGCTCGGGATCAACTATCAAATATTATTATCCCTCTAGTGAGGTCCTAGTTAATAGTCAGAATTTGCCAGCTGATCTAGTATGTATGAAGATGAAGGATTATAATGTAATCCTAGGAGCAGATTGGTTACCTAGATATGGAGCTAGCGTTCATTGTAAATCAGGCTCAGTGTCTTTCTCTGGGCACCCCGAGCTTTCCTTTTCTGGATATAGGCACTCTAAGTCTGTGCCACTCATTTCGGCACTTCAGGCTGATAAATTATTGAGGAAGGGGTGTCAAGTATTCTTGGCCTTGGTCTCTATGACTGATAAGAAGGAGTTAGACTTGAAAGACATTCCTGTTGTCCGAGACTTTCTTGATGTGTTTCCTGAGGATTTGCCAAGACTTCCTCCTGAGAGGGAGGTGGTTTTCTCCATTGATCTAGTTCCTGATGTGACACTAGTCTCTAAGGCTCCATACCATATGTCCCCTACGGAGTTAAAGGAGTTGAAGGAGCAATTGCTGGAATTGCTAGAAAAAGATTTCATTCGTCTGAGTATGTCCCCGTGGGGAGCCCCTGTGCTTTTCGTAAGAAAAAAGGATGATTTGTTGAGGCTATGCATAGACTACCGCCAGCTGAACCAGCTCACCGTCAAGAACAAGTACCCGTTGCCAAGGATCGGTGAACTGCTCGATCAGATATCTGGAGTGCAATATTTTTCCAAGATTTGTAGACACGCCATTTTAGACATTACATTAAGTAAATCTCATATTACAAAGTTGATAACGTCGACTCCATTAGAGTGGAATTGCAACATTTGCTTGACTAGACTGTGATGTCCACCAGGGGTTTATTCCTTCAAAACAAGATGACAGAGAATTTGAACACATTGGTTAGCATTCTTCAATGGCTATCAAAAAGACACATACACACACGAGATTTGTCTTCATTAAAACATAGTAAGTAAAATCAACTAGGAGATCCAACACTCTTGATAAAGGGAAGGCCTATCTCCCCCCATCTGCCCAGATTGATCCTTACAGGTCCATTCCCTTGGCGCCACAAACCCTTGGGGCTTCGACTGATTTTGCTTGCTCTCAATAAGGGGCGGCCCCGTCTTACTCTAGTTTGGGTCAACCTTCGGCCCAATATCCTTCTTACGGGCCTCCTCCCCCTCCTTCTATTTATCATTCGGCTCCTTGTTATGAACTCACTCCTTTCACTCCACCTACTCCATCCCGGGAGTAGGAACTTCTCAATAAGTGGGCTGTCATGCAGCAACAGCTCGATTTCCTCCAAAAATGGGTCGGCCCATAATCCTTGGCGGATGTTCCCGTTCCTAGCTTTCATAATATCCAATTCCCTCCTCAGTCCGAGCTCCCCACATACCGCAAGTATGACGGGAATAGTACACCATATGTTCATGTGAGGGATTTCATGCATGAATCGGCACAGTTTCAGTATGATGATCGCCTGATGGCGTATTTATTCCGCTGATCATTAGATGGAGTTGCACTGGAGTGGTTTTATGCTTTGCCACTGGAGGATGCGAGAGCTTTAAGATTGTCAAAGAAAAGTTTATTCAGAGATTTTAGGACTGGGTTAGCCCGAAGTATTCTTTTACAGATTTGGTTGTTGAGAAAATGAAGCCCGATGAGAACTTCACCACTTATGCTGATAGATGGAGGTAGATGGCTGCCCGTGTGCCTGGCCATATTCTAGAGGAATAAAAGGTCAAGTTGCTTATTTCCAATGCTACCCCTACTTTTCGTAACATTTTTGCCATGAATGATATCGCCAGCATGCACTAGTTATACAGCCGGGCGAGATTTATCTAGACCCAATTTAAGGACTCCCCCATTCATTCTCTCTTTGAGGCCCAAAAGCCCAAATATAACAGAAAATCTTAGGGGCCCGTCACTGAGGGAGTCTAGACCAATGAGTAGGTGCAAGTCATTGCTTTCCCCTTCCCTAACCAATCCGCTCCACCCCGCCTTCCACAAAATCCACAACGCAATCCTCAATTCTCCGCTCCACAGAATCCTCAATCGATTTTCCCCGCTCCACAAAATCCCCAACCTGTTTTCCCCACTCCCCAACAGCCACAACAACCCCTATAATACCACAATGTCCCCCCACCTAACGGCTATGCACCCAAGCGCCCGGCTGCGAAGAGGGCACAATATCCTCCTTTGCTCGAGTCTCTCCCAGATATTTTCTCAGCTCTTATGTCCATTGGTGCAATCCAACTTCCTCCAGAACGGCCTAATTGGAAACTGATCGTTGATCAGAACAAGTATTGCATGTTCCACCGACAGCCCGGGCACACCATTGAGGGTTTTTTTCAGTTTAGAGATTTGGTGTATGATCTTCATGAAGGCCAGCGTATTGATTGGGCCGAGATGCATAAGGCCATTGTTGAAATTAAAGAGAAAAGAAGGTAAGCACCGAGGCAGCAAGTGCAGCAGCAAGCACCGCAGCCACAATAGTAGTAGCCCATTCTGGATTTGGGGATTCATCAAAACCCCATGCAGAATCATCCGCCCACTCCGTAACCTCAGCCACCGGCACCGGCTCAGGTTAACCTGATTCAACGCCCGGCCCCCAATGCCGGGTGGTGTTTTGATGATGAAGCTTCAGTTAAGCAGCTCATGGCTCTTCACCACAACCCTCCTCCACCTTCTACGCCCGTCATCCTCCCATCGCACCATCAAACCTCTCCACCATCCACACTCACCGTTCCTTTTAAACCCCTCATCCTACCACCTGTTTCCCTTATTGTTCTGCCTGTCCTTGCTTCCCCACAGTCGGCCACCCCACCTATCATCACCACGCCACCATCCAATCCTTCACCAGTTATCCTCCCAGCACGGCCCATCACCGCCACCACTACTCCCATTACACCCATTATCTCCACTACACCTACCCCTACATCACTCATTCACCCTGTTGGACCCATTAAGCCTCCCACCATGAGCGTATCTGATGTCATGCCAGCCCAGAACCTTGCCCTGCAGAATGGGCATTTGTTCCATCAGAACTACCCTACCACTGGTGCTCTAGCACCCAATCCCCAGCCCTCACAATAGGTTGCCGATCAGGAGGAGGCAGATCCACTGTCGGGTACTCAGTATGACCTGTTACATCATCTAGATAGAATGCCCACCAAAATTTTAGTTTTGGAATTAATCAAGCAGTCTAAGATTCACCAAGACGTGCTACGGGATTTTTTACAGAAGGTCATGGTCAGCGAAGACATGGCAGTGGACAGTTTGCCAACGGCCCTGGCTACAATCTCCAAGGGGCCAGCCATCACATTGTTAGAAAGTGAGTTATCACCCCCCGAGGCTCTTCAGATGGCACTATGCATTTCCATCATTCTGAACAAAGTAAGCATAGACGCGGCACTGGTAGACACCAGGGCTTCTATTAATGTCTATCCTCTCAGCACTTTAAGGGCCTGCAACATTTCAAAAGATGCACTGAGGCCTACCCCGACCACTATTACAGCATATGACAATTCAAGAAGGCTGTGCCATGGGGTAGTCACTATTCAGGCTGAACTTGGGCCACTAACCATGCCCATTGAATTTTATGTACTTGATATCGACCCCATGTTCAAGGCCATACTGGGTCGACTGTGGATTGATAACCTCAATGTCGTGCCATCCACTGCTCATCAATGCCTCAAATTCCCTTTCCAAGGAAGGGTGGTCAAAGTTAAAAGCATTTCCATGGTTCAGTCTGTCAAGACTATTTCTGAGAAGATCTTACCAACACTCTGGACTAGTAATCGGCCCGTTACCTCAGTGCTAGACCTGAATTTTTCATGGGCCTATGCGCCATACAAGCCCACTATTGCACCTGTCAATATCAAGGAAAAGCCCAATATAAGAGACTCTAAGGGCTGGAGCATTATCTTAAAGCTGGGCTATCAGCCGGGGAGAGGCCTTAGTGCATAATTACAAGGGCGGACCCAGTCGGTCCCCAGGGGAAAAAATATGAACAAGAGGGGCCTCAGTTATCGGGAATCCTCGCTATCAATGATGGGAGATTCGGGGCTATTAACCTTGGACTACCGTCAGCATTTTATTAAGGGGCCTCTCTAGCCAGGTACTTTAAAGGAACTACCAAGTCAGCCAGAGAAGGAAGACACAGCTTGTACAGTTGATGGACCCCCATTACTGCCTAAGGGGCCTGTTGATGACATGATTGATTTCAGCGAAGCTTTCTCCAGGTTGTTTTATGAAGAAGACTACCAGAAAAACCTGAAGGTGCGGCATATGCAGTACGCGCTGAAGAAGCCAGCCTACCATCCGCGGGAAAGGGGGAGCTCACCCGTTACTTTCACTTGGTCTCCTTCCCTCCTGCTTTCATTCTTGCAAGAGCTTGATTTTATACCCTGCTCACCTCCTTTTTGTGGTCAACCCTCTGATATCTCAAGATCCAATTGATTTCCTCATCGTTAAAGTGATGCGGGACAGACACGCGCCCTAAGACTCTAGCTCGCGGGCGTCCCTAGTGAGGGATGCGTAGGACTGTGCGCGGTTGAGAAACCGGTAGAGAGTCAGGTAGTCAGCTCTTCCGTGCTCAGATCGAGTCACGGGATGGGTCACTCACTCACTCTCGCAGTGGTGATAAAAATATACGGGCTAAGAATCCTAGCACTCGCAGCGGCATATACAAATAGATACGAGTAAAGCAAATGTGAAAGGGAGAGGGATCGGATTTACCTCCACGCGTCGGGCGTGGGGAAGACGATCCCAGCCAAGTCAGTAACTCTCGGTACGGTAAATATTTAAATTACAGCAGTGAATTTTGATGCTCACTCCACGTAGAGAGGTAAAGGGCTACACAAGTGGACCTGGGAGGATCGATCTTGGGTTGACGGGCAACGTTTTGATGTAGCTTCGGTGGCACGCGTACTCACGAACGTGGGGCCAACGTGCCGGTCGGTGGGTCCGAGTGGGCCCGGAGTGGTACCGTTGTGATGGTGGCTCCTAAAGAGGCACTCCCTGGGACGGTGACATACTGGTTCATCTTGTGGAAGGCGAGTCGGCTCCGGTCTCCACTTGTTGGAGTTGCTGCCCACAGATCCGAGGCTCTAATTTTACAGCGCACGACCTGGCAAGATCAGCTGCTGCGATCACTCCCGATGTCGGATCGATGCGAAAGAGGTACCGTTGGAAATCTGACTTGAAGTACTTTCATCTATGGCCAGAGAAAGAATTTTTACTATCCTAGATCTGGCCTTGGTTGAATTTATAATTTACTGGTTGACAGACTTAGAAAACTCAGGACAGAAATAGATTTTCCTTAGAATTGACATTTACCATTGTTGGGATCGGTGCTACGAATTCAGAGGGGGGGTGAATGAATTGCCCTTTAAAAAAATTATCAAGTCTTATGAAAGGTATGACCAACTTTATTTCTAAATTTACTCTGTTAAATTTAGATATTGATATGTAGAAGAAAGAGGATTGCTTTATAGCCAATATCTGGACTTAACCCACCTTGATAGAAGATCTGGTCAAGCTGCCAGATAATGACCCTGTGTTATTGGAGATCGAGGCCAATATGGAGTAACGACCGAGTTTCACTATTGCCAATGATGGAAGATTGCTATTCAGGGAACGGATTTGTATACCGGATCATGCTGATACGAAGAAATTGATCCTATAAGAAGCTCATAAATCTAAGTATACTGTTCACCCTGGTGCTACCAAGATGTTTCAAGACCTCAAAAGAAAATATTGGTGGCCCAATATGAAGAGAGAAATAGCAGACTATGTGCCACGTTGCCCCACTTGTCAACAAATTAAGGCAGAACATCAACGGCCTATTGGAAAATTACATCCCTAGTAAATTCCAAAATGGAAATGGGATAGTATAGGGATAGATTTTGTCATGGGACTACCTAAATCAAGAGGTGGACATGATGGAATATGAGTGATCATAGACCTTTTAACCAAATCGGCTCATTTTCTACCTATTAAAAGTCGATGGTCTATGGATATCTTAGCTACCTTGTACATAAAGGAGATTGTGAAGTTACATGGTGTCCCTATCATTATTATTTCTGATCGAGACCCTCGATTTACTTCACAATTCTGGAAGGGTCTGTAACATTCTTTAGGAACCCGATTAAATTTTAGCACGACATTTCATCCACAAACTGATGGACAAATCGAAAGGACCAATCAGGTGGTAGAAGATATGCTTAGAGCATGTGTTATGGACTTCGGTGGAAACTGGCACAGCCATTTACCTCTAGTGGAGTTTGCCTATAACAATAGCTATCAGGCTAGCATTCAAATGGCACCCTTTGAGGCACTTTATGTGAGAAGTTGTTGATCACCAATCTGCTGGAATGAAGTAGGTGAAAAACAACTGTTAGGTCCCGAGTTGATATGAGATACTACTGAGAGAGTAAAGTTAATACGAGCAATACTCAAGATAGCTCAAGACAGACAAAAATTGTTGTGTCCCCTGGTTTTGATGATAACAAATCATAAATTATTATTAGATCTTTGAGAAATATCTAACAAGTTTGGTTTAATTTCTAGACTGAGCAAGTACAAGAGAGACACTCTAAGAGTGTCGACACCTCCCATAATGTGTCGACACGTCTAGAAGAGTTCATGATGAACTATCTCTAGTTGAGCTCTGTCATGAGGAAAGTGTCGACACTTCAGTTCTAAGAAGCAAAATCTTACCTTCTTCAAGCGTGATGTCTCAACACGTGCAAGCAAGTCTCAACCTGTCGAGCTTGGTAGCCTTGCTCTTTGAAGATCCAAGAGAGATGTGTCGACACCTTGATTGAAAGTGTTGACACCTTCATGAACACCCAGAACGGATCTGAATCCCATCGCGTTCGCATTTCCAGATCCGGAGTCGATCGTGAAGGATTTGATCGCTCTTGGAAAATTGTTCCGGAAGCTGTCAGGTTTAGAGGATCTATTTTGGCGGCAGTAAGATCCTCTAGGTGCTATCCTTTTGCAGAGTTGGTCCCTCCAACTACCTTGTTGGTCCCCCAACTACGCACAAACATAGGACGCACGAAAGGTAAGTATAGGGAGTTGGTGAAAGTAGATTGGGCTATGTACTGCGATGTCAGAGCATGCTCTCTTGGAGAAGATATGACGGGAGTTGACTTAGAGGCTAAGAAGAATGAAGAAAAATAGGAAGATCTCCGCGTAGAGCAGGAGAGCAAGGTGAGAAGAGAAACGAAGAAGCTTGCTCCAAGAGATCTCTTGTCCATGGTGCTGTTGGCTTCATGGCAACGTGACAGATAGTCTTCTTCACCTCAGGAGGTCTCACAGCAAGGAAGAAAGCATCTGTTGAAGCTTCATTCGGTACCCTTGAAAGTGGGAAGAAAGATCATCTTTTCTTCTTGAGGACACAGGAGTCCCACTTGTGTAAAATGGTTGAAAATCACAATTCATATGGACCATGTACCTGCAGATGTGTTGCTGGAGTTGTTGGAAGAGGTCAGTTGTCTCAAGGTCAACTTAAAAAGAGTCTCCTGGTAGGTGTGAAAGTGGAGGGTAGGGCTTTTTAGAGGGTGGCCTTCATTTTGGGACGTCAGATAGGAGCCTTCCCTATTTCTTATATGGGCCTCCTGCTGTCCTCAAGTGCCCTACATTGCTCAGATTGGCAGCCTATAGTGCAGAGGTATGAGTCCAAACTGGTAGGATGGAACGCAAGGTTACTCTCCTATGGGGGAAGACCAATTTTATGTAAGTTATTGTTGACAACCTACCTATTTATTTTCTGCTTACATAGCGGATCTCGAAGATGGTGGCGAAGATTCAGGTGAGGTTCTTTTAGCACGACAGTGGGGGGAGCTGTAGGGGGTGGCATGATATCTCTTGGGACAAAGTGGCCAGAAGCAAAGATAGGGGAGGTGTGAGAATCAAGAATATCGGAGACTTCAATTTGGCTCTTCTGTGTAAGTAGCTGTGGAAGTTGAGGGTGGGAGAGGATGGTTTGTGAGTGCAAGTCATTATGCAAATGTACTATGGCAGAAGGAGAGATTGGGATATGACACCAACATCGCAGTATAACATCTCTCCCATTTGGCTTGACATTTTGACTTGCAAGGACATTATTACCTCCAGCATCTGGGTCTGTCTGGGAAAAGGTGACAAGTGTCTTTGCTAGGAGGACAGATCGTGCGGTGACCACCTTGGAGGAATCCTACCTGAGACTTTTTGGAGTTTCAGCAGCTCCATTGGGGTTTGTCTCTCAGACCTTTGATTCCCAACTGTCAAGAGGTACTTGGTCACTAGTTTTCAGGAGGGATCTCAGGCTCGAGTAGATGGAGCAACTAGCGGACCTCCTTTGCTTCCTTCTGGATTATGCTCCATAGTCAGATAGAGAGGACAAGTGGAGTTGGAGGTGGGGGAAGGTAGGTACTTTCTCAGTGAGGTCAGCCAACACCTTTTCTTAGATGGAGGGGTATTCTATTGCTTTGCCCATCAGATTTGGTTCCCCAGGAGTCTGCTGAAGGTGATGCTCTTTACTTGGAAGATTTCTCACGGGAGAATACGCACCCGTGATAGACTAGTTCCTTGTCTTCTGTGCATATCCTCTACTTGTCTGTGCGGAGAGAGGATGAGACCTTGGACCACCTATTTGTAGACTGCATCTACTCACAAGAGGTGTGGGAGGAACTTGCTAGGAGGACATAGTGCACTCTTGGCCGCTATTGAGAGGTACACCACCTTATTGAGAAATGGGGCAGAAGCTGGAGCCTAAGAGGGGATAGAATCGTCTGGTGGATGATTCTCCATGCTACCCTATGAGCCTTATGGGGGAAAAGGAATAACAGGACGTTCAGAGGGGAAGCTAGAGCTGTGGAGGGTCTGGTTATGTTCATTTGTAATAGAATGAGAGTGGACGGAGCTCTTTTGTAATGTGAACTCTGACAACTCCCCTTTTTTGTTTTGTTGGGGGGTTACTGTGGGTCACACTGGCTTAGTGTGAGCCTTCGCTATATTGGGAGCTTTTTTGATAGTTTTTTGACAATACTTGTATATCCATGTTTATTTTTAATACAATAGTAGTACCACCCACTTTAAAAAAGAAATGTACCTGCAGATGTGAAACCTTCTTGTGCCTTATATTGGCAAACCATATGTGCTCTTGCATCCAAGAATGGATAATTGTCCCTGGCAAACCATGTCTCTTGGTATGCATCCTGTAATATGCTAATCTTGTGATTCCTTTTTATGGTAATTTCTGATGGATATATGCAGACATACATACATGTGTCTGCTCAAGATTTTATTTTTTTCTTACTTATTCTAGGAAATCTTACTTACGGAATCATACATGCTGATTTTATGGCCATGTAGGTTCGTCTTATCAAGGAATTATATGGGAATCAGCTTAAGGAGCTGTTTCATAGTCTTTCATCTCCCGGCTCACCCATGAGTCATCCGAAGGAGGTCGGCCCTTCCACCTCACCAGGTATCACTCGTATGCCTTGCTCCTCAGTTTTAGCAATAGTTGCATTCTTCCATGCTAGAAGAAGACTTACATAGAGCAAAGAATTTTGGATCCAAATGGCACCAGGGCAGCAAAAATGAATTATTCAGAGTTGCATGGAGATACAGTTTTATCTCAGAGATGGTATTCCCTTTGTCATGGTTACAACAATGGGCCTGCCCGTGGCTATCCTCAAGTAGATTTGCCCTCCCATTCACGAACGGCTCTCTCCCACTTTCCTGTTGACTCACGATTGTCCGGTGTGTTTTGCCTCCCCCATTCAGAGGGTCTCCTTCCCAGTTTGCACTCGCAAGAGTTCCCCCTCCCCATTCCCTTCCCTTGTTTGTATTCTCCATCCCATATTCTTTCTCACATACATACACTCTTCGGAAGGTTTCACATGTGCTCATTTTTGTGTGCTCAGAACCTCTCTGTCAGTTTCACTTCTACCTCCTAGCATACCTGCGCACAAAAGGTCAATGGGGAAGCAATCGCTAAGGTAACCGCAATGCACAGCTTCACCCTGCCATTGCTACTGCAGGTATGTATGGCTCTTTCTCAGGCTTATGTTTCGCACCTCAGGGTCGTCCATGTCACACTCAGACACAATGTTTTAGAAACAACCACATGGAGGAAGTCAGTCACCCCCCTTCTGTCTAGGCAGACTGCCTATGTGGCAAGGCAGGTGCCTCCATGTTGAAGCAGTTATTTTTTAAACTTTTTAAAAATTTCTTACAGATGTCTTCTATCATTTGGTAATGCTAATAACCGTACACATCTCATACATAGCATCATAAAAAGTCTAATTAATAAATCATAAATCTTAATTTGTTCTCACTGTATAGGCATAAAGAAAATAAACATAATATGAACAGCCACAGAGCCACGCAAAGCATTGCAAGCATCATAACAGTCTAACAGGACCACGGGACTAAGGAAAGAGAAAAAAAAGATGTTGCTTCCTCATAGGTGAGGAAAAGGGGAAGAGAGCCATTGTGCCACCATCCAGGCAGCCGGGCACCCATCAAGAGCTTCCATGCAGTCCCGTAAGTTGTAAATGTCATGGAGCTTGGAACTCTAGCAAGGCTCTTTGCAGTCGCTGCCCCTTGCAGATCTAGGTGGACCTTTTCAGTTTCGGAATCAGTCACTATCCACCCATTCAATCATTGGCTTGACACACCCATTTGGTTCACAATCTAGCACCACTATGGATATCAGGTATGCCAATGATCAGTAGACTCTTTATCACAATTTGTTAGGACGGTGAGTTTTTCAAGATATCCTGCTTGTCTCTTTATAAACGTTAACATCCAAAACTCCAATCTAAAATAGGTCTATTTCTTCAGAATACCAGGCCCACCTAGAAGGGGTCTGGATTGGATCCAGTGTATATATTTCTCAGCGTAATCACAACTAAAAAGGACTTAGAGCTAACTTCAAACACATAACTACACCAAACCCATTGAAACTAGCAACCCAAACCCAAATCAGAAGCTCCAAGTTAAAATCATAATGATGTACTTCAGTTGCATGAATGTATTGAGCAACCTTGCATGAATGAATGAAATTTTCAATATGGTTGCTATATTTACAATTTCTTATGATATTTCCAAAGAGAATGTATGTTGCCATGTTGGACCAGTTTTTATTGCCGGTAATTAATCCAACAAAAAAGAACAGAAAAATGCATATTCTGAGGTATGCACATGCCTTGTTGGACTTGGAGCTGAGTTGGACTTCCAGGAAAAACAGAGCAGCCGCAGCCACCCTCTCCAAGCGCCAAAACCAGGAAAAGACCACGGGTCAGTGGTCTTAAATGTTACCGGAAGGTGGTACCCCCCCCCAAACACCCATGTAAATGGGGAGAGCTGACGGCTCTGAAATAGAAGAAAGAGGAGGGAGGAAGAGAAGACGGCTCTGAAACCAGTAGGAGCATTGAGAAGGATCAATACAAAACTACCCTCATGCAGGAGGGGGGAGCAAGGGGAAGGGGAAGTTGGGCCTGCTGCCCTATGTCTACCCGGTGGGGCAGAATCGACGTGACTCAAATGGTACGCCACACACAGGGATCAGAACATGCCTCCGCTAGCACTCAGACAAAGCTGGTGAAGTGTAGAAGAGCTCTTGGAAGTTTGGCATCGTTTTGAGGTCACGAGGGGGCAGGGCCGGTCATCGACGATGAGCTGCACGATTCTGTCCTACAGGTCAGGTTTGCATAGTCGGTGTGCAGAGGGCGGTATGCTCTCCACCGAACTCTGATTGAGGCGGGACCTACGTGGCTTAAAATAGGACAGGAAGACCTACGTGCCAGCCTCGTATGGTGGGCATCAGAGCTTGGGGATGCCCGTGGTCACTTCTGGATGGGCACACTGGTTTCTGGGTGAACAACTGGACACAGTCAGGCGCGCATAGTGGAAAGGGCAGCGCTGAATGCAGATCATGATGAAACCACCTGCAGTGGTTTCAGGATGTCAAGATCTTTGACTTTGGTGAAGATGACTTGGGCCGAAAATTAGTAGAGGAAGGCGTGCCGGGGCCGACGAGTCTGCTGCATGTTCTGGATGGACTGGGTCACACTAGTCTGGCACAGTCTTGGGAGAATGGCTGCCACGGACAGTGACGACGTCAAAAAGGGGCGGGACCACCTGTGGAACGACAGGACTTGGGGACGAACAACTCCTCTGAAGACAATTTTGGCTGATTCATACGTGAGAAACTGGTGTGGCCTTTGCAAGTTGGACTTTTGTTTCTTGTGTGAATCCAGTGCAGTCATATGAGTTTCGATGCCGCGATCGGTGCTGAGGTCGAATCAAGGTGGGACCACTTCTGACACGAAGAAAACTTGAAGAAGCACGATGTCTCTGAAGAATGTGGATGCTGGTTCAGGCCGCCTAGGGTCGTGGTGGAGCTTGGAATCAGGGGCTCAGGTTCTGTCCGAGTCTGCAAGTAGCAGGGTCAACGTAGCTCCAATGCAAGGCCGAGGGCAATATTAGTGATTAAAGGTTCTTTTGGAAAGGACCAATCACATTTCACCCTATATATATGCATCCTACGTAAATGTGTCTTTTTTTTATGCCAAGCACATAAGGAAGACCACCACCTCTTTCTTCTCCCCTTCCCCCTTGCTCTCTCTCTCCCTTGTTGATCTCTCTCTCTCTTCCTCTCAAGGGAGAAAGGTTGAAGGAGGGAAACATGAGCAGTTTAGAGGTTGTGCGATTTGTGCACATGTGGGGGAAAGAACGAGTGGACACCGTCATTGCACGGGAATCCATGTCGATCTACTCTAGAGGCCGAACTTCTATATGGCTCTACGTTTGTGGGAATCTGCATCAGACACTGCGGACAGTGTCGTTCCGCGCTAGGTAAAGATCTACAACCCTTTTTGGGGTTGGGTAGTTTTATTGCATCGATTAGAGCACGGTTCTAGGATTCCAAAAAGGCCTGCGTTCGATATTGAATTTTATTATCCGCTGAGCTACCAGAACCAAGCTGTTCGAATCCCTACAGTGGTATCAGAGCCAGGTTGCACTCTGATCGATGCAATTTTTCTACATAGAATCAAATTTAGGGGTTATTTTCATGATCTTCACTTATTAAAATCAGACAGTAGGATGCTGGGCATCCTTGTTCGCGGAAGAATAAAATTGTACTTTCAGATGCTGGGCAACGTTGTTCGAGAAAGAGGAAGGGAATGGGATGCTGGGCATCCTTAGTTCCCAGAAGATCAAAAAGAAAAAGGGGGGCATGCAGGCGGGCAACCGTCTCCTGGCGGCGCTGTGTGGCATGTCACGGGCCTGCCACGCAGGTGGGCGCAACAGTCAGCACCCGCCACATGGGCAAGTGTCGCAAGCGAGCACCCGCCCACGCGCCCCGTGTGGGCGGTCGCGCCCGCGAGTTTGACGCTATTTTTCCTTTAAATTTTTTTACCTTTTCCAGAGTCTCTTCACATAAATGCGCCGCCTTTATTCAAGCTATACCTTGTTTGTCTCATCCCCCTTCTCATATGAATGCAACTTCTGATGTTATAGTACCCTACTTTTGGTTGACCGCCGTGGTCACTCTAAGTGGGTAAACTGGCATCTCTAGAGCCCCTCCCTCACTATCTACCTTGATCATCCTCAAGGAACAACTCTAAGGGGGAAGAGGAAGGCAAATATGTCCTTAGAAGACTTGATCGCTACTTACCATTCCATCTTTCCTTAGAGATCTCGATCATGTGGTTTCTCTTCCTCCTCTAGCTGATCCGGCAGCCCCAATGGGGCTGATTCAGCAGGGAATAAGATATGCCTCTAAAAAGGATTTGGAGTTCACCCAATGCCATGGGTATGACACTAGACCCATATCCCTGAGATTCATCTCCCCCTGGATCTCTCTGAAATGCCTTACGGGCTTGCTCGTATCTTCCCTTTCCCTATGGCTGATCTGGAAACTCTAACTGGGTCGATCCAGTAGACCCTAGGCAGCTGATCTGGCAGCTCCAACTGGGCTGATTCGGCAGCCCCTAATGTACTAGTTTGGCAGCCCTCATATGGCTGATCCAGCAGCTCTAACAGGGTCAATCCGGTAGACCATATGTAGCTGATCCTGCATACCCTATTTAGTTGATCCGACAGCCCCAAGTGAACTGATCCGACAGCCTTCATATGGTCGATCTAGCAGTTAATAAGATTGATCTCGTGGCCCTTATGTGGTTGATCCGGTGGCTCCAATCAGATTGATCCGGTAGCCCCTTGCATGGCTGATCCGGCAGCTTCTACGTTACCAGTACGATAGTCTCAGTATGCGTCGCACATTTGTCCCGTAATTATGGATGTTGCCACTTTTATGCGCATCCGTGGAATTAAGGGGTCATCTCGGGTTCCTATGGATGAACACCCGCTTCACACCTCCCCAGCACTCTGGGTCCAGGAGAGATGCTGTCGGAATTCCGCCAGACGCCCAACCAATAAATAAATAAATGGTGGTGTAATCCTATTGCCAAAGGAAGGATGAAAGGAGACGATGAATGGGATACAACTAGAACCTCATACACACCAAAAAGGGCATAAAAGTCATTAATGATTCTACACATCATTAACGTCACCTGCATAGGTTGGATCTTGTGTAGCATTTCTCTTAAACATTCACACATATTTCGACTCACGCGTGCTTGCATGTTATGATTTTCTGGAATATCCAATAGTGACTCGTCGAAGGTTGGATTAGGTCTAGCCGGGGACCTTCACTATGCGTGAGACAATACTCTGCCCCGTACCAGATGTCACCCTACATAAATCTACAATTGAATCCTTGCATGCTTGTGTTGACATGATAAAAATAACGCTAAACTTTTTTTGTTGTTTCTTATTTTTAAGAAATGAAGAAGAAGGAAAGAAGAAGAAAGGAAGAAGAAAAGAGAAAAATGGGTCAAAGTTAACAAATGGGACAGAATAAGAGAATGGGCTTGATCCAATCCGGCCACACCACCCCGACCCGGTGGTCAACTGACCCGGCGGCCAAGCCTGCCTGGTGTCGCCGGGTGGCTCCTCCACATGCAGCCGTTGTATCAAGGCCACCCTACCCCTATATAAATGCCTATGTCTTTGAGTACAAAAAAGATAAAATCTGATAGGAATAGAGAAGGCACAAGAGAAGGAAAAGACAGAGAGCTAGAAAGAGGGGGAGAATAGAGAAGATACGAACCATGATATCAATAGGTGCGCCGAATTCAGAGGGGGGGTGAATGAATACCCTTTTAAAATTTCACCCGAAATAAAAATTACTGCTCGATTACTAATCAACTTATAAGAGCTTTACGGAATATGAAATGATAGATCACAAAACTTATTCTCACAAATCAAACTATGGATCACTTAACCTGTAAACTCAACACCACAGAATTCTTATGCAGAATTAGTCGTGCCTAAGCATTCATCTACCGATCTCAAAGAGGCAAGCAACCACAATGCACAAGAGATTTTTAGGTGGTTCGGCCACTCAGATCATACAAATGAAAAGGCATTCAAAATTGTATGCCAACTGATAGCGGTCCTAATCATACATCTAAGCAGAGCAATAAGTAGATAAGCAATCACACAAAGGATAAAGATTTTTTAGGTGGTTCGGTCTCAACTTGAGACCTACGTCCACCCCAAACTCAAACCTGAGTGTGGCTTCTGCTGACACACAGCTTAACCGCTGATCCACAGCTTTGGAGACGAATCCCTACAACTACTGAGCAACACAACTTGCTATCCGCTGACTAACAGCTTGAACCACTGAGCCTCACAGCTTGCTAACCGCTGAGCACCACACCTTGCTGTCTGAGGAATCGATCCTCGCCACTGATCATCATAACTTGCTCCGTTGACTAACAGCGAGAAAAATAGGGATAAAATAAAAATACAATGGACTGAAAACAATAATCAGATGTACCATGAAAATCAATATAGCTCAAAATGAGCAGACGATTCTAGATCTGATCTAGAAATCGTGACTTCAGCAGCGATTACTTCTTCTCCTCTTCTCCGATGCTCTGTTCTGGCACTTCTTCACCTTTCTGCAACACACTTTCTCACTCTCCAGCACTTTCCTCTTTGACGCTCTCACTGCTCTCAATTTTCTCTTCTTCTTCGATTACGTCCACTTCCTCTCAGTGTATCTTCTTCTTCTTTCTTTTCTTCTTCGCAAAATTTCTCAATGATGATCACTACTATCTTCTCAGAGATCCCCTTTTATATATATAAGCGAACTGGGCCATGTGGTCCCCGCACGATTTCACTCTGGTGCATGGAGGGAGGATTCCTGCTAGTGACTTTCTCAGAAAAGTGGCTTGAGTAGATCCACGTGTCAGATCTTGAAGATGAGGCGAGACCACATGGCTGATCGTTCTAGAAGAGCTGGCCGCCTTGGATCATGTGTCTGTTTAACTTGATTCTTGGATCACATGATCACTTAAGTCTCTACTACTCTATCCTTCAAGTGTTTGATTGAATCTCTGTCAATAAGAAATAAATCATTTCATCAAACACCATTTTCATCATTATTGCTTAGGAGAAGACATACTTAGCCAATTTCACAAAGATCAAATGCTCAGATCAAAAGAATATATGATAATGCAGATGCCTTAAAGTATAGACTCAATGCACAGACCTGATGACCTAGCTTCTACATGTGCACCGACCCTAGACTCTACATGTGCACAGACCTTAGACTCTTCATGTGCACCGACTCTACATGTGCACAAGCTCTACATGTACACAGACTCTACATGTGCAGAGACCTTAGACTCTACAAGTGCACAGACCTAGTAAATCATGTTAAAGAATGTGCATTAATGACCTTGTAGAGCATGCTACAATCCATGCATCGACCTGATATGCATAATACTTGCATGAGCGTCGGCCTTCTAGAATGAATGTAAGGATGTGCATCGACCTTGCTTTACACAATGTGAAATGTGCATCAACCTTGCTTTACACAATGTAGAATATGCACCGACCTTGCTTTACAAAAGGTACAATGTGTATCGACCTTACTTTACACAAAGTCACTCGTGCACCGACCTGATACAATGCTGATGTATATATGCACTGACCTGTGTGACTACATGCGAGTATATGCATCGACTTTATATTCAACTTTCTACAAGGATGCATCGACCTGACAAGATTGAGACATGTACATGCACTGACCTAACATACGTAAGATGAGAATGTGCACCGACCTGACAGACTTAAGACTAAAATGTGCATTGAGCTAACAAAATTAATGCAAACATGTGCACTGACCAGATGTGATGAAAACGTGAATGTGCATTGACCTTATCTAACTAAGACATGAACATGCATCGACCTTATATGACTAAGCGCCTATATGTGCATCGACCTGAATTCTTGACACTTAGACAAATAAATAGCTTGTTCAACATGAATGATTCTTATGTAGTTCTGTCTCAACATAATTCATAGTGTGTCATTATCAAAACCAGGGTTCCAACAATCTCCCTCGTGCAACCGAATCTATAAGGGGGGTTGAATAAATCCTTTCAAAACAACTTTGGCCCAATTAAAATCTAAACCAGTTGAAAACCAATCTAAAACTTGATGTGCAGATGTCATACACTACAGTATGGACTGTGGATACTACGGAGATATTTCAAGGGAATAGAGCACGACAGTCAAACACAAGGACCCGTCATGTGCTGTATGGGAGAGAACTGAGGTCGACGCAGTGGAGCAGAGAGGTCGACGTAACCTCTTAATGGGTTTGACTATTAGACAGATTTGAAGCTCAGCAAGCCCCAACTGTGTGTGTGAACAAGGTAACTTCCCCGGGCCTGAGTAGACTCCCTAGTGCCTATGTGCAAGGGTACAGCAGGCAACTAAGAAAATACAAGTGTAGTGTGAGGGGCAATCGGTGTGCAGGCAAGACAGATAGTGTGCAGACCTGAAGGCTAGAGTGTGCGAAGGAAAACAGTTAGAATAGAATACGTTGAAGCTAGCATACGTGCCTATGAATGGGGGTAGATAAAATGAAGCAGCCACAAAAATTACAACTCATTGCACAATATGTTTTTTAAGGTGGTTCAGTTGCAGACACGCAACCTACGTCCACCCCTCACTGAACCTGATGAGGCTTTACCACATGTGCAAATGCAGCATCACACGGGGACGACGCCCCACTCACATGCACTTCTGCGAATAGAGGAAAGGAAGAAAAGAAAGTAAGCTGCAAGTGCAACAGAAAAATAAAACAGAAAACAATTGGCTATAGAGAGAAATCTGGAAGCTGGTGGCTGGAGCAAAGATCAAACAGATTCTTTCTTTTTAGCTCAAACTTTTACAGGGCTGCTTTCTCTCACGGTTGGTCTCTCTTCTTTCTCTTCTCTTTACAACACTGGTCTGGGTCAGACCAGGGTTGGGCTGCACTCACTTCTTTCTCTTGTCTGTTACAACACTAGACTGGGTCGACCTTAGTGCTAGGCTACTTTCACTCCCTTCTTTTCTTTCTCATAGATTCCTTCTTGAATGCTCAAGGGCGTGGCTCTCTTCTAAGGTGACAGTTGCAACAGTAGCTTCTCCAATAGAAGCTTCATGTATATATAGAAGATCCAGGTAGAAATATTTCCCTCGAAGAAAATCTGTAGTGAGACCAATTCAAATTTGAAGTGTTTTCCTTGAGTTTTGACCTTCTTTTAGCAATGCTTGACTTGATCAACTAGGAATAAGGAGTCAGATGGGAGAGGAATTTTCCCTTCAAAATCTTCTATTCCTTGAGGCAAATATTCTGCAGGATGTTGACTTGAGCTGGCATTACTTCTCAACTAAGTCCAAGGATAGGACGGTGGCAGACAGAGAGTGGACAACATTTGAAGTCTTGTGGCAGAGGAAATGGCTTTGTCTAGTATGCACTAGAGGGAGGACCACCTGACCAATCCTTTCTCAGGACAGAAGAGACAGTTTTCTGGCAGAGAAGACCATTGCATAATTGGTCCCTGACATGGTCTTCTTCAAAAGGATGTTCTGAGATGTTATAATGAGATGGCAGAGGCTCTGACCTGGGATCCTCTTCCAGACCTCGAAAGAGGTATTTTTGGAGGTTTGCGCTTGCTATTAATGTTCTCAGTATGGTTTTTGAAGAACATACATCATATAGAATTTTTTAGAGAACCCTTGAGTGAGGTCGACCTCTTAATGATGATGTCAAGGCACCTTGTGATGCTAGCCTATCTGACTACTGTTAGAGTTGTTCAGGTCGATGCAGCATTGCTATGAGGTCGGAGTAGCTATGAAGGTTTAACAGATAAGGCTTGGAAAGCTTTTGGTGCATCGATGTAGCATTGCTGTGAGGTCGGAGCAGCCAATGACCTATGGTCAGAGCATTGAAGCTGAGGTCAGAGTAGTCAGGCTGTGAGGTCGATGCAACCTTTGAGAAAAATGCCTTACGGGCTATTTGTCATGGGTAACACTTATTTGTCACCCTTATCTATCTATTTGTCACCCTTAAGAGCTATTTGTCACCCATTAGAGCACGGTTCTAGGATTCCAAAAGGGCCTGGGTTCGGGATTAAAAAAATTTTGTTATCCGCTGCGTTTCCCGAATCAGGCTAACCGAATCCTTACAGGAGCCACTTGACTCGCCATCCTTGCTGGGTTTGACGGTGGGGGTGAACTTGACTGTATTCACCTATTTACCAGTCTGGCGTTCTCGTGCCTATTTTCCCTTGGCTAGAGTATAGTTTGGGTTGTCGGCAAAGAACATCTCTATCTCGGCGATTGTCGAGTTGAACTGGTCGAAGCCTTTGATGTTGGTGCCGAGGAATTTTTCACTGACCTCAGTTACCAGGCCTTTACGGCATATGGTGATGGCATCTTCCTGGGCTGGGCTGGAGAGTTAATGCACCTGATGCTAAGGTCTCGCCATCTTTTGATGAAGTCGAGGGCACTTTCACCCTTATTCTGTCGGAGAGAGCAAAGTTTTGTCAGGGAGATCTTGCGCTCGGCCATCTGGAAGCGGTCGAGGAGTTTCTTTTGGAGATCTGCCTAAGCAATCACTGAGTTGGGCTTCCAGCGGGAATACCATTGGAAGGCGGTTCCCGTCAGTGAAGTGGCGAAGTAACGGAGGAGGTAAGAATCATCCAACGCTAGGTCGCCCATGGCCGTGATATAATATGCCAGGTGCTCGTGTAGAGATCCTTGCCCGTTGAACTTCTACAACTTCGGGGGTTTGGCATACTTCGGGGGAACCTTTTTCAACTGGTGGTGTAGTAGGTATGACACGCTGTAAAGATCTACAGTGGCGAACCCTTCCTCGTACTGGGCGAGTTTCGTCTCGATGATCCGCTCGATCATCTGCCGTTGCGCTATGAGGCTTTTTGGCACCGGCGTGTTTGATGCTCGTGGATTGGCTTCTACTGGCAGTGTGCCGAACCCTACTACTATCAGGGTTTTGGCAACTGTTGTCGAAGCGTTGGCACCATTGGGCCCAACTGGTAACGTCTGCGTTTCGACCGAAGGTCTAGCAAGATGTTGAGGGTTAAGATCCCGTTCCTGAAGAAGGTATTGCAGGAGGGTCTTCAAGTGTTGATTCTCCCTCGTGAGAGTTTCAAGAGTCACATGTTGAACCTCGTCTGTTGGCGGTTGTTGTTAGCTGGGTCTGCATGTGCAGTAGCACCACGGTCCTCAACCGGCACTTCTTCAGGGTGTTCCGATGCCTGGGGCCCGATAGAAGTGCTGACATGGCCTGGTGGCATCGGAGGCTGAACTTGGGAGTGAGGCCTTCTGAATTGGGCCAATGGCTGGTTCATGTCATTGGACTGGGTTGCAGGTTGTTGACCGGTGGCGTAGCATGCGAACACCTGAACAACGTCGTTGATGAACCGCACCGTCCGTTTCTTCTTGGGACGTTTCTCGGAGTAGATCAATGCTCCCAGTCTATCGAAGACTGAGATCCTTTGGGGCCGATCCTTCGTCATGCGATTGGGTTAGTCCGAGAAGAACTCGAAACTGTCTACTAGCGGAGCTCAGTACGAGCCCCTCTTCGCTTTTGCTTGTTTAGGCGAGGAGGACTGGCTAGCTGGATGTTGCCGGACTGGGCCGATGAGGACTCAACAACGTCTCGAGTGGTGTGACGCTTGGATATGTGAAGGGGCTTCTTGGCACGTGCCCTCCGAATTGCTTGACCCTCCTCTGGAGTAACCCAGATTCTTCTTAGGCAAAGCTGTCGCTCTCCCTTATCATTATTCTTTCGATTGGACTTGAGAGTTTTGGTGCCGGATTGGTGTAGGTGCCCTCGGTGTGCTACCGAGGCACCAGTTTCTTTCAATTCCACTTTATCCTCTCGTATACGTCGCAGGCATGGATGGCAGTTTCGGTCGAAACCGAAACTTTTCGGCCGAAACGTTTCAGTTTCGGATCGGAATGATCCGAAGCCTACCGGCCGAAATCGAAATTCCTTCAGTTGGCAAAAACCTATACCTAAATCCTCCATATTTCTGAGTGATCTCCCTCTCCTCTTCAACCACTATATGCTGTGATTCTTCGTGTTTCAATGGCATGAACAAGTGGATTGAAGAAGGAGAGACTAGAAGGAAAAGAGAGCACAAAAGGAGTTGAGGGAGGCACATTTTCCTGCCTACAGACTGTTGGGGAGTCTCCATTGGGGAGGTCATCTCCAGTGTTGAGGGAAGATCGATGCCCGCTTTATCCTTCTTCTTGAGCATTACGATAGATGGTTGACGGGAATCTTTATCTTCAACAGTAGTGCTCCGCGCCGGTCGTTTGCCCTCTAGGATGGACAGGAATTCAATAAATGACAGAGCTTCATCACCTTCCTCTGCTTTTGCATAGAGGCTTGACGAGGGAGGATTTTTAACACCCCAGATTTCTAGCTCTGGTATTTGGTAGGGTTGTTCACCCCTGAAGATAATATTGTGGTTAGTTGGAGGCAAGCTCCCTCACTTTCTCCCAGAGTGGGTAGCATGCATTGAGGTTGAGACCTCGGCTTGATTTGCTTCTAGTAGTGGAGTGGAAGGCTCCCTTTCATCCTCTTCCCCTGGCAGGGTGAACAGTGCTGATGGAGTATTACATTGTACTGTAACTATTTTCCTCTTACTCTTTGATTTACTCTTTTGCCGATGTCTTGACTTAGCCGGCTTGTGCCCCCAGAAGAGGTCAGCTTCAGCTTCTTCTGGCTCCCTTTCTGCTTGCTCTTTGATGGTTAATTCCTCAGCTGTTTCCAGAGGATGTGATCTTGCACCAATATTGGCTTCAGCTGGGGCTATTCATATTCATCGAGCTGGTTAATAAATTGTTGCAGATGCCTCACCTCGGGGCTTATCTCCGTATGAACATGCAGTGGAGTTTGCTTCCTCCGATTGTGAGTAAATATTCGGATGACCAGTGGTGACTCCGTATTGTGCCATATAGGGTTCTTTGGATGCGGGGTCTATTTTGGAGTGACACCTCGAATAGAGACACCTGATGCTTTGGGGATTGATGGCCTTCTTTTAGTCTTGGCCAGTACTGTCTGCCATCCTGCCTGTTCCTTCATTGGAGTAAGAAAGCATGCTTCATATGTGTGTTGTGTGCAAGCTTCAACAGCTTCTTCATGCAATTGCTGGTATAGGGACATCATATTGATAGCTTGCCTCATCACTGGAGGCTCATGGGGGCGTGGAGGATCCACTTGGTGCTCCCCCATTTGTACCTCACCTTTCTTGATCATACTTTCCATGACATCCTTGAAGACATAATAGTCTTTGATGATATGCCCTAGTGCCCGGTGATACGGACAGAACATGGGGTCATCCTTCTTTGCTGCATCGGTGGCTCTTTTTGGCTCAGGCAGTGTTATCTTATTGTATTTATACGCCCATTCAAACAATGCCCGTGTCTTCTCTTTGGTAAACGAGTATGATTTCTTCATTTTGTTTCTCAGAGAGAAAGCTTCTTTCTTTTCTATCGCCTCTGTTGGCGGAGGGGTAGCTGCTACTTTGGTTTTTTCCTTTTGCTGATCAAAGGCTTTGAAATCAACAGTATTTGCTTCAGTTGGCGCTGGCCGCCACTCAACAGCTTTTCCCTTCTGAATAGCAGGAATGTTGGCTACAAGACGTTTGGATAGGAACGTCTCGACCTCTGCCACCACATTATCCAGGCGGTCGAATGTCCTGATGTCCACTCCAATCATCTTTTCAAGCACTTCCCTTCTCAGGTTTTGCTTACATATTTGAACAGCGTCCTCTTGGTGCAGGGGTCGCCTACATCGCATGGCAAGATTCCTTCATCTTTTAATATAGTCCAGGGTTGTCTCATCTTGTCTCTGCCTGGTGGAATATAATTCTGCCACCATAATTTCTCTTTCTGTGACATGGAATCTTTCTCAGAACTTCCGTTGCATATCGGGCCAATCAGCTACAGACCCAACCGGGAGACTAGAATACCATTCAAAGGCCAACCCTATGAGGGATGAGCCAAACAATTTCATAAGATAGGCTTCATCAATGGCCAAGTCTCCCATTACTGTCATATAATAAGCAATATGCTCCTTGGGGGGAAAGTCATGTAACAAGCAAGTCATGTAAATTAATGAGATTGTCTCGTGAATTTCACCCGTTTAGAAAAAAAGTACTCTTGACACAATGTGATGCCAGTGTTCATCATACCCCATAGTTTATAGTATGTTTCTAGCCATCTATCGAGGGGGCTAGCGTGGAGCCCTTGGACACTGTCTGTGCCCGCTCTTGCATCTTCAAATTATAAATCAAGCTACTTCTACGAGAAATAATAAACGTTTGGCCAATAATATCAATTCCAACAATGGTTTTATAATAACAATAGCAAGGTAAGAATGCACCAAAGAGAATCATGAGATCAAGGATAAATTACTTGGACATTATGCTTCGGAGGAATTTCAGCAGCATAATCATACATTTCCATAGTTTTATAGTTCATTAATGACTTAAGGAATAAGGTTTTTAGGATATCAGACAATCATAGGACCATCTAAACAAGATATGATCAACCCTAGGGTCAAACCATGGGTTGGGTAGCATTTAGACAGAACACGGTCTCAAGAGGACCATTTTCTTGAGGTAGCAGTCAAGTCAAGACTGCTATCTGACACAGTCTATGTTAGATAGAAAAGGGGTCGACGCAGGAAGTGTTGTAACTAGAATGCGGTCATGTCAGGACCGCTATCAGGAAGTAGCAGTCTAGCCAAGGCCGCTATCTGACAGGGCACTGAAGAAGAGTCGACACAGGAAGAAGAAGAGGTCGACGCCAAGTTCAATCTGATAGAAAGCGATCACCGCAGGACCACCATCATGAACTAGTTGTCATCTGAAGGTCACAATTAGGTCTGAGTGCAGGAAAATGTAGAAAACTCAAGTGACCATTGAGTTTTTAGGGTATAACCCGCTCGGCATCCTAGTGGGAATCCCAAGCTTATGGAGACTTACAGAGGCCTTGAAACAAGATCACCTAGTCTGGCAGAAGTAATATCCAACGGAGAGGATCTCAAGTCCAAGAGGTGTTCCTATCAAGTGCAAATGATCTAATAGCAACGTATCAGAATACGCGCTATAAGTGAACTAATAAAACAGAAATAAGGTGAGAAAGGGAATGTGCCAAAGCATAAAACAAAGTGTAGGAACTTGCCTTAATCCTTAAGTACAAAACTATATGTTTTGGCATGAAACTACATATGTAAAAATAACTTTAAACATGCCAACATGAAACATGACATAGCAGGAACCATGAACATAGCGAAGTCACATAACTCCTAACAGGATTAGGAGCCAGAAATGACGAAGATAAGGCATGAATACTATTAATTATAATAGGGATGAATCATGGTTTAAATCTGGTTACAGAAACCAGGTAGCGGTCGATCGAGGACCACCACTTAGAAGTAACGGTCTTCTGCAAGATCGCCTTCTGTCTGCAATAGATAGAAATTAAGTCTAGCGTGCAGAGCCTACTCTAGGGCAATAAATGCATGTAAACTATAGAGAACTGGAAGATAACACATGATAGCATGGTAAGGGAAAAGAAATGCATGGAGTAGGTATGAATTAAGTTAAAGTTCTTATCTTTTAGTCAAGGATGCAGGGATAACATGCAATAAGAAAATAGATTGGGTAGTCATAGAAAAACCTCAAATACGACACGTATAGAGCATGAAAACGAGCAAGGTTAGTGGGCTTTCACTCATAACAAGTTGTTTAAGTCATACATGAGATAACCTACCTCTAGGGATGCTCCTAATCAGAGAATTTGTCACTGAAAGTACGCTCCCATTTCTACGTGTCCTACGTGGAACTAGCAACTTCCAGACCTTCTAACTTCTCGACGGCTTGGTCTCCTAGCACAGGATTTATAAGAAAGTCAGAAGACATTAAAGGGAACAATAAACCCTAAAGGAAGACTTCAAAATAATGACAGCATGCCTCTATTTCATGCGATCCAAAAGCTAGGGTTCGCATAGAGCAGATCTGGGTCCTATCTATAGGAATTAACCTAGGGCTGAGGGTTTAGGTCAAATTAGGAGTCCTATGGGGCGTCAATTCGACGTATTTGTCACGGTAGGACAAACGACATATCCACAAGAATTGGATAGTCAGAATTGTCTGACTCTCGTGATTTGGGAGTCAAGGATGGGGATTTGAGCTGATTGACTTTTGTGGTTTGTAACCAGAGAGTTTGATCTTAGTCGGTTAACCTTTGTGATTTCATGGTCGAGAGTAGAGATTAGCCTCAGCTGACCTTCGTGATTTTATAGCCGAAAATTGGATTTGAATTTAGATTTTGGCTAACCTTAGTGGCTTGAAGCCAAGAATTTAGATTTGACCAACCTTTGTGGTTTATGGCCAAAGGTTTGGAGTTTTGTGTAGACCTACTCCTGCGAGGTTTGTTGGTCTAAAGTTGGTGTAGACCTATCTTTTTGGGATTTATCAGTCTAAAGTTCAATGTTGGCTCCCTTACTAGGTTTGTCGATCTGAAGTTTAATGTTGGCCGACCCTTGGTGGCATGTTGGCCTGGATTTGGTTGATGTAGTTGCTGGCTAACCCTGAGCTGTGTTAGCCGAACATTGATGATACTGGCTGATTGTTGAGGTGTGGTAGCCAGAGTTGTAGTACACCGACCCTTTGGGTGTGCATGTCCAAGTTGTTATAGACCGGCCTCTGAGGCGTACTGGTTTGTGGCTGATGTAGATCGACCCATGGGAGTATATTGGTCCAAGTTGTAGACCGGCCTTTGAGGCGTATTGGTCTGTGGCTGATGTAAACTGACCCATGAGGGTGTATTGGTCTGTAGTTGAGGTAGACCGACCCTTGGGGGTGTATTGGTCTGGATTGTTGTCACTGGTCGACTGTCGAGGTGTAGTAGCCCGAGTTTGTTGTCGACTGACCGTTAAGGAGTGTTAGTCGGAGTTGTTGTATCGGTTGATCGTTAAGATGTGTTAGCCGAAGGTTGTAGTTGGTTGACTGCTGAGGTGTGTTAGCCAGAGTTGTGCCGGTCGACTGTTGGGGTGTATTAGTCGGATTATTGGAGCTGGCTGACCGCTGTGGTGTAGTAGCTAGAGATTGTTGCTGGCTGACCGCTGTGGTGTAGTAGCTAGAGATTGTTGCTGGCTGGCTGTTGAGGTGTAGTAGCCAGGGGTGTTGATGTAGTTGTCGGCTGACCCTAAGATGTGTTAGCCAAGTGTTGATGTCACTTGCAGACCGTTGAGGTGTAGTAGCCAGAAGTGTCCCAGCTGACCGCTGGGATGCATTAGCCGGAGTTGTGTTATATTGGCTAACTGTTGAGGTGTGTTAGCCGAAGATGTTATCACTGGTCGACCGTGGAGTTGTATTAGCCAGCGACGTGCTGGCTGACCGTTGAAGTGTATTAGTCGGAATTGATGTTGGCCGACCCTTGGGGATGTGTTGGCCAGGGTTGATGTTGGCCGACCCTTGGGGGTGTGTTGGCCAGAGTTGATGTTGGCCGACCCTTAAGGGTGTATTGGCCTGAGTTGATGTTGGTCGACCCTTGGGGGTGTATTGGTCAGAGTTGATGTTGGCCGACCTTTGGGGGTGTGTTGGCCAGAGTTGATGTTGGCCGACCTTTAGAGGTGTGTTGGTCAGAGTTGGTGTTGGCCGACCCTTGGGGTGTATTGGCCGGAATTGATGTTGGTTGACCCTTAAGGGTGTATTGGCGTGAGTTGATGTTGGTCGACCCTTGGGGGTGTGTTGGTCAGAGTTGGTGTTGGTCGACTCTTGGGATGTATTGCTCTGTGTTGATGTTGGCCGACCCTTGTGGGTGTGTTGGACATAGTTGGTGTTGGTCGACCCTTGGGGTGTATTGGCCGGAATTGATGTTGGCTAACTCTTGGAGGTGTATTGGCCAGAGTTGGTGAGTCAGCAGCAACTCCAGAAGAATTCGAAAAAATTCTGAGGTGTTCCCACTCCAGTCACGAAGAATTTCCCCCTAGTCTCACCTCCGAAAAAATTCCAGAACCTGATTTACGGCTCCGACACCGGCGGTCCGCACCTATTCGCAGAGAAGGGGCAGCAACGACATCAACTTACCCCCCGTCAATTTCAAGAGTAGGGCTTGTCGTACTACATCGCATCAATGCGTACAAGTTGTGTCACAGTGCGTAGGCACTCCCTCGATCTAGTACTAGGTTATCGATGGTCATCTCTCCCGTACAACCTCTTCAAGACCACTAGAAAACTAATTGAGAGAGATGATAGCAGCGACGAGACAAGTGACTCTGAAGTTCATCATTGAACATGCTAGGGCTCAATTTGAGAACAGGGATGTCCTGTCTGGAAAGAAAGTTGATGTTCGTGGCCTCGCAGTGAAAGATATCAATCTGGAAGAGATGCTCGCCGTAGTCGGATACTTAATGGTATGTTCCATTGAAAGCTTGCGCCCTAATCTAGTCCGAGTCTTCTTTGGGAACATGAAGGTGGAGAAGGAGTGTGGAAGATGATGGTAAAGGGTACATAAGTGCTCATCATAGAGGCCCTTCTAAATAAAAGTTTGGGAGGAGATGGTAAAGGCTTCAGACCCAAGAAAATTATGGAGAGAGGAAAGAAGGGAAATCATCTACAGTCTTCTAAAGTCTAAGGCAGAGAAAATCTCAACAAGTAAAATGGACCCAGAGTTGAGAATCCTCCATCTCACATCCACTCACTACATCTATCCCAGAGGTGGTAGTTATACACACATGAGCGATATAGACCTATAGATTATGCAAGCTATGAAATAAAAATAGAGGATTAATGTTGGGGGATTGATCTATGAAGTGATAAAGATTACTGTGGAGAGAATAGATAGAGAGAAGGGTGTAAGTAATAAAGGTGCACTCTACCATATGGAGTGCCTCTCACTCGTTGTGGGATTGATTGGGTAGGAGAAGTAGTGGTTGTCAATACCATAAGTAAAACCAGTCTAGACAAGGGTGGCTATGCTTTCCAAAATGGTATATGGGTAAGGAAAGCAAGCAAGGGCAAAGAAGTTGTACCTACTATTCAAGAACTATGGACTGTTCAAGATAAATCAAACACACCCATGGTGAGAATTGAAGAAGTTTAGGCAGAGCCTGGTCAGATGTTAGAGAAGAGGAACTTGCAGGCCATCCACCTGAAATAGCATCAAAAGATATAGTGGTTGATGAAGTGGCCTTAGATGAGCTAGTCGCTAGGGTTGATAATATTATTGGTGAGGACCATCTACCAGAAGTGATTTCTACTCAAAGAGAAGAAGAACAAAGTAGGGGTGCTGAACTAGTATGCTCATAACCCTCTATAACTGCTTAAGATGAGATTGAAGCACAAGGAGCAGCAACCTATACGACAGTGGAAGCAGGAGTGTAGATAGATCTACCAGAACCATTACCTAAAACAAAGCAACCTGCCCATCATGGTAAGATTCCCTCTACAGTACGAAGAAAAAGTCGAGGAAAAAGATAATGATCTAGAGAGAGCATTTGATTGCCTATGATAGATATCACAAGAATTTAAGAGCTTCAGTGAAAAGATGACTCATGAAGCTGACTGGATGCACTCCAGACTTAGCGAAATAATGAGATAGGGTTACTCAATTAAGACCTCATCTACCCATTTATCAATTACCATGTCTCATATCTTGGAAGTTTTGGGCAGTGTATCTGCAAACTTGAGTCCCATGAGGAGACAGATGGGCCATGTAGATCAGATGGTTAATGAGCTCCAGCAAGCCATGATAAAAAAGATGGGCTCAATAGAAGGGAGAATGTTTAAGGTCCAGCAAAGCATGCTTGGCAGGATGGAAATTTTGGAGAACATAGTCAGTGAGGTGCAGCAAAGACAGTTTCCTGAATTTGATTATGAGAGACTTGTCTCTTTGGTAGCTGCCAAAATCATCAGGAACACTCAGTCCTAAATTGCCCCAGGGCCAGCAACAAGAGTCACTACAAGAAAATGCGAGATTTCAGACGGTCAATTTCTGTCTCAAATCCATCTGAAATTCCGTGGGAAGACACTTTTGTAATGGATTTCAGATGAATTTTGGACAGAAATCGACCGTCTCATACTCTTGGTTACAAATTTCAGACAAATTAAATATCAGCCCTGACCTTCCCCTAGAAGCAAAACCTGAAGTTGAAGAGCTCCACCGCGGAGAGTCCTGGTCCCACGGGGCAGCCATGTAGATGGCATGGCCGCCCACCATCTCTAAGCGGCCACACTTCTGGCCGCCTCCTATTGGTTGACGGGCAAACCTCGTTCTTCTTCCCTTGTACTCCATATTGCTATGTTCTTTCTATTTTACTGTATTCATTCATGATAGCCTTGCCTAGATCCTACTTTTAAAGAGATTTTCCAATCCAAAACATAGGGAAGGCTGATGGTCGAGAGTCTCAGCCATCCCCCTTCTCAACCCCCTTCCCAGTACGATCACCCCTGTTTGCATGTTTTCTCTTTTGGTTTGAGCATATACTACACTATCACAGTTTAATGGGTTTATTCTCTCTGTTTGCTGGTTAATTTGCAGGGACTTCATCATCGACTCGCAGAGCTCCGCGTTCTTGGCCAGTCGAGAGCGAGGATAGGAAGGACCCACATCTCCCGTCCCTAAGGCATTCATGATCATCATACCCCTATGAGGCTCAGGTATAAGCCTCTGATGATCACACCCATTTTGTTTTTTCTAACTTGTGCACTGTAGGTAGGAGCATAGTTCGGAGGTAGAGGCACGTCCACACCTGCATCCACTTTTCGGCACCTACATTGCAGAGTGCCGTATAACAAAGAAACAGGGGGGTTTACTGTACCTCACTCATCCGCAGAAGAACCAGAGGCCATGTCATGGATTGACAGGTCCCTGGCCTTTCCTCAAGGTAGTGGTCGATCATCAAATCCCCCAGGAAAGAATCAAAACCAAATCGATAGTAGTCTGAAATCATGCGGCAGATGAGTTCAGGACTAGCATATACCCACTCAGAGGGACACATAGAGGCCACATCTGGGAGACGATGAGCCCCTGGCAGCCATTGGGGCAATCCAAAAAAGAAAAATCATAGGGAGGAGAATGGTAATACAAAGTGAAGCCCGTTAGTATGCTCTGGCAAACGTAGTGCTCATCGCAATGAAAATCATCGAGACTATAGCCCCATGGGGCAGTTCATGTAGAGCCATAAACGCTCAAGCTATTATCTAATCACAAAGAAGGGAGAGAGAACAGAGATAGGATGATTGACTAGCAAAATGAATATCTCAATTTATTTCTTGATAAAACATCGTAGCTGATGTTACAATTCGAGAACAGGACTAACTGAGACAGAAAACACAGGGGGGAACTATAGCCCAGGATGGGCATTACAAGATGATCAAAACCCACCTATGTAGTAGATGGCAACCCTTTCTCTATTCGCTCCCTCACTGCATGCCCTTTTCTTCTGGGAGTGTTTCTGCTGAATGTTCTCTCTCAGCTCTGTATTCTTCTCTCTTTCTATGTGTGCCCTCTATGCATGCTCTCCCCTTCAAGTGTTCGAATCACTAGGGTTTTATAAGCAGGGAAATGGATGCTGAGATGGTGGGCTTGGACAGATGGGATGAGATGGCAGCCTGAGCGCGCCTCTTTTGGCCGCCGGATCAAGGTCTTCCACTGGATCACTTGGCCCATTTCACCTTCTTTTGAGCCCATTTAAGCCTCTTTAGCCTATTTAAGTATTCCTTTGGACCATTTCTTTTGTTCAACCTCTGCTCACGTATTTCAGTGATATTTGGCCTTTTAGATGGTTCGTCTGCACCATCTAGAGTGTAGCAATGCTTTCCTTGAGAAGCTGTCCCTTTGGAGATAATTCCGACTGTGTCTTAGCCACCTCTAACGATTGGGAGGTTGTTGGGGGAGCTTAATCAGGTGGATGGTCGCCTGGGAATTCCTTTGTCTTTGATAGACAATTTTATGGTCTGTTTGGCTTAATCACTTCCGTGACAGACGACGATTTGCCGAATGGCGACTTTGCCAGGAATGCATGGCCACGTAGGATATTGTGGTGCAGCGAGCTCCTCCCGTCGTAAAGCGAGACTAAGATCAACCGAAATTATTTCTTCAGAGCATAGCCATCAATAAGTCTTCAGGTCAAAACCCTAACCTTCTCCTACCACCCCCACCCCCAGCCATGGTGGCCCCCGCCGCTGTGAAAACCACCGCCGCCATCACTGCCCCTGCCTCCTCCACCCATGTTAATCACGAGGCCGTGGGGCATGCCGTGGACTCCCTCCTCAGGTGATAATGGTGGCCGTTGTACATCCCAAATCCGAAGTTGATGTCGGAGTCCCCCAACCTTTACTTGGTGAGAATGCCGCCCCATTTGAAATTGTATAGGAAGTCATTCTCCCGGAAGCTTCCATCTAGTCACGCGCGATGGCACCCTTCAGGAAGCTCCTCACCGCCAAGATCACATCAAGGAAGTTGACCTCCTCTGTAATCATCGCCAACCAAGCGGCTCAGGCGATGGCCTTCTCTTAGAAGTACAACGAGGTGGTGACTGGTGATTGACTTCGATCTCAACTCATCCACATCCCCGCTGAGGGCGCAGATGACCTCCTGGAGGCCACCCCCTACAACACCTTTCATGGAATATTAGGTCATGGGGATCGAATCAGTCTTCAAGACCTAGTTGTTCTCAACCACCCCAATGAGCTCCCCGTCCATGGATTTATACTTGGAAGTTCCCGAGCACATCTTTGACGTCACCCTCTTCCTTGGAGAGGAGGCAGAGTTGGAACGGGTTGGCAAGGAGTAGCAAGTTTCCTATCCCCTACTTCCCCCACCAGTACTCTAGGCAGAAGGGCAGAGCGAAGGCGGCGGTGCCAGAGATTGGGTAGCACCCTACAAAGTAGTTGAGCACTGCCCCGAAGCATAGATCCGGCACGCAGGCGATGTGGAGCACGTTGACGAATCCCTATGAGGCCAGCAAGGTGGAGACGGAGAGTTAGTAGAGCTAGACAGGGGTGGAGGAGTAGACTATAGACCACCAAGGTCTGACCACTGTTCAACCAGAGGATGTTCGCCATAAAGGTGGGGTCTACGGCGATGTAGAGGATGGCGTGGACAGTGGAGTTGGAGACGACGGCGGGGGCAGCGCCAGGGGCGATGGCCCAGGTGATGGGTCTATGGCGCGAAGGGCGGTGGCCCAGGAAGAAGCGAAGGCCCCTAGGGAGGTCGAGGGACATGCTAAGCTCATCGAAGGCAGAGATGACATGCCTACACTCCATGCCGATGTCGCCCATGAAGACTTGGAAGACGAAAAGGGGAGCAACAAAGTGAGAGGGGTAGCAAACAATGAGGGCAAAGGTAGAGGAGCGAACTAGGTAGGGGTGAATGAACTCAAGCTGGTGGAGGGGTTAATGTATAAAGGCAGAGGGGTGCAGGTGAACTCGGACCCCCCCTCCCCTATCCTCTGACGACCTAGGAGGCAACAGGAGACGAAGGGGTTGGTTGAAATCTCCAACCACTCTCTCTCTTTCCCCCACTCTCGCTCTCTCAATTCTCACTATCTCAATAACCAAGGATATTTTGGTCTTTTATTACACGAGTAAAAGTTAACTATAGATGAGTTAATATGGTGGGACATATAGTATGGCGAGAAGGGCAGAGACTTCATCACATAATGTTAAAGATCGCATGGACTTACAAATAAATAATTGCAACTCAAGAATTAATCAACAATTAAGTAAGATTGTAGAGATTAATACGTAAAAATCTCTAGTAAAAAAAATCCCTCGCTCTTAACTATGGATCTGTCTACAACTGCTGTTTAGGGAAGCTTTAATCTATCAACTATATTCGATAAAATATATAAGAAGAGTGTTTGTTTTTGGTTCTCGATTTTTTGTCACCCGTTGTTTCACTTTCATTTCCCGTTTGTTTTCTATCCCCATCTGGCCCGGTTCGACTCCGTTAATTCTTCGTTCTTGGTGAGAAAGGATCTACACGTCGCTTGCTGATCCCCATATGAGTGACGACGAGGACAACATAATGGCCACGCTTAACACAACTGGCTCGAGACTGATCCCTCAAGAACACCTTATACATCATTCTTGTTGTGGGCGTAATAATTACTTAAGATATCACAATTGTAATCATGTTATATACTCACTCTCTCCGAACCTTCATTCTCCATCTGCAAGGACCCTTAGTAAGACTAAACCTTTACTCATGCCCACAGAAGTCCCCGCACAGGACAATTGTCATATGTTCCATCAGGAAATCCGTGTAATACTTTGAACAAACTACCACCAATCTTTAACATCATCGTCAAAGTCGATGCTTAAACCCACTTGTATAGACCTTACGCCTATACTGCTAAAACAATTCCCTTTGCTTCGACATACACCCAAGGTCGATGAACAAACTACCGTCGATCTTTGACATCATTGTCAAGGTCGATGCTTAAACCCACCTGTATAGGCCTTACGCTTATGCTTTTAAAACAATTTCCTTTGCTTCGGCATACAACCAATGTCGATGAATAAACTACCGTCAATCCTTCAACATCATCGTCGAGATCCATGCTTAAACCCTCCGGTAAAGGCCTTACGCCTATACCGCTAAAACCATTCCTTTTGCTTCGGCATACACCCAATGCCGATGAACAAACTACCGTCGATCTTTGACATCATCGTCAAGGTCAATGCTTAAACCCACCTGTATAGGCCTTACGCCTACACTGCTAAAACAATTCACTTTGCTTCGGCATACACCTAATGCCGATAAACAAACTACCGTCGATCCTTTGACATCATCGTCGAGATCGATACTTAAACCCTCCATTAAAGGCCTTACGCCTATACTGCTAAAATCATTCCCTTTGCTTTGGCATCTACCCAATGCTGATGAACAAACTACCGTCGATCCTTCGACATCCTCGTCGAGATCGATGCTTAAAGCCTCCGGTATAGGCCTTACGCCTACGCTGCTAAAATAATTTCCTTTGCTTCGGCATACACCCAATGCCGATGAACAACTAATGTCGATCATTGACATCATCGTCAAGGTCGATGCTTAAACCCACTTGTATAGGCCTTACGCCTATACTGCTAAAACAATTCCCTTTGCTTCAACATACACCCAACGCCGATGAACAAACTACCGTCGATCCCTCAACATCATCGTCGAGATCGATGCTTAAACTCTCCGGTAATGGCCTTACGCCTATACTGCCAAAACCATTCTTTTTGCTTCGACATACACCCAATGCCGATGAACAAACTACCGTCGATCTTTGACATCATCGTCAAGGTCGATGCTTAAACCCACCTGTATAGGCCTTACGCCTATACTGCTAAAATAGTTCCCTTTGTTTCGGTATACACCCAATGCCAATGAACAAACTACCATCGATCCTTCGACATCATCGTCGAGATCAATGCTTAAACCCTCCGGTAAAGGCCTTACGCCTATACTACTAAAACCATTCCCTTTGCTTCGGCATCTACCCAATACCGATGAACAAACTACCGTCGATCCTTTGACATCATCGTCGAGATCGATGCCTAAACCCCCCGGTATAGGCCTTATGCCTATACTACTAAAACCACTCCCTTTGCTTCGGCATCTACCCAATGTCGGTGAACAAACTACCGTCGATCCTTTGACATCATCGTCGAGATTGATGCCTAAACCCTCCGGTATAGGCCTTACACCTATACTGCTAAAACCATTCCCTTTGCTTCGGCATCTACCCAATGTCGGTGAACAAACTACCATCGATCTTTTGACATCATTGTCAAGATCGATGCCTAAACCCTCCAGTATAGGCCTTACGCCTATACTACTAAAACCATTTCCATTGCTTCAGTATTCATCCAATGCCGACGAATAAACTCCGTCGATCTTTTGACATCATCATCAAGGTCGATACTTAAACTCTGGAGTGTAGGCCTTATGCCTATACTCTACTAAAATGGTTTCCCTTGCTTCGGCATCCGCCCAATGCCAATGAACAAGCACTATCAACCCCTGGCATTATTGACAGGGCCGATGCTCAACCCCATCAGCCCAGGCTTTACGCCTGAGCCGCTTAAACGGTTCCCTTGTCTCACACCCACATCCTGGGTTCGCAAGGCACCAGCAATGCAGTGGAGCGATTCCCTCATCCCTTCTCTGGGAGCTGTTTGATGAATTGCTTTAGTGAGCAGAGTCTGAATGCATCAACCTCAAAGTCAATTAGGCTATTACCAAGAGTAACTTAAGAACTCCAGAAGCCAAATTCTATGATCAGCAACAGCAGCAACACTCAGATGATAGCAGTGACACATAGCAGGCAATCACATGAGATTGATCTAAAAGCACTGGCATGTGATCCCAGGAAAGGAAGGTAAGTGGCACTTGGACCCAGGAAGCATATGATGGGCACTGATCCAAGGCAAACTATCCAGCAGAAAGGATCTACAACGTGCAAAGCCTCTCACCTTTACCTGACACGTGGACTCTCGAATCAAAGCACCATCTAGAATTCCTTTGGTGGGAGTGTTCCCTCCACATGCTCTTGATGGAATCTTGTGGGGACCACAAGAATCATGCCAATGGAAAGAGGATGGAATTAAATCATTTTATCCAAAAAGTATTTTTGGAGCCCCTATTTTGGGTATAAATAGAAACCATCTTCCTCCGAGATAGATCCCACTGCAGTAGTGATAAGAAGTGAGGCTGTCGAAGAAGAAAGAGAGACCACCAGAGAAGAAGAAGAAGAGCCAGTGAATGAGCAGAGAAAAAGGAAAGAGAAAGGAAAGAGAAAAAGAGAGAAGAGCTGAGAAAGAAGAACGAGAGAAAAGAAAGAGGAAGAGTGGGCTCAAGTTCTAGTAGTCAGTTCCGATTGATTATCAGTGTTCATCAATTTTCGGATCAGATCCAGAACTGTTGTTGCTCTTGCTCCTGAGAGAGGTACATTTGCTTTGATTTTCTGTTTCTTCTATTTTTCCTTCTTCATTTTTGTTCTCTACTTTGTTCTTCCGACTCCTTGTTTGGGGATTGGTTCCCTCTAAGTCTTCTTGGAGGAAGGGAGATAGTTCTCCAGGATCCCTCTTAGCGTCAAAGCAAAAGAGGATTGGTCCTCTGGTTGTGAGCAATTGGGTGTTGCTCATAGTTTCCTTCTGTGGTTGCAAACGAAGGGGGGATTGTTCCTCCGTTCACTGCGTGTAGCAGTGGGTGCTGATCTTGTGGGTAGCAAGATCAGGTCAAGGGGTTTGTCTCCCTCAGTCTCAAGATGTTTGGTAGTGATTATTGCGGACTGAGTCTGTGTCTTACTTTGGCAAGGGAATCCTCACTCGAGTTTGAGTGAGGGGTGGATGTAGGCAGACTGGTGTCTAGTCGAACCACCTAAAAATCTTGTGTGCCATGGTTTGCCTTGTGCGTTTGCTCCTTATTCTCTACCTCTCTTCACAGGGTTGGTTGTGTGCGCAGCATATTCATTGTGATGTTTTTGAACACTAAGAGTTATGGTCTGCTATGAGGTCTACACGTTTAGTGTTGCATACGGTTCTATATGCCACATGTTTGATCACGGTTTGGACTGATCTTTTTATTTGTTAGCTGCATCTACTTGTGATTGTCTCATTGTGTGCTAAGCATTCGCGTTAGGTTCCATGAGACTTGCTAGTCATCTGTGAGCGTCGATGTGGTGAGTCTTCTGCTCTTGATCACATCCAGTGACTTCAGCTACATTTCCTTTTAGGTTCTCATTGTTCGAAAAAAAATGGGCACAATTTCTTGTGGATCCATTCACCCCCCCTCTGGATCTCTCCGTGCACCTATCTCCTTCTAACAATTGGTATCAGAGCAATCTCTGATTTATCAGATCCAACGATCTGCAGAGGATCCTGCTATTTTTGGGTGCTATTTTTGGTCGAGGACTATTGCACTTAGTCTACTGCTTGAATTATTTTTGAATTGCTTCAATGGCTCACCCACCGATTTTTGATGGACCCAATTTTAATTCATGGTTTAGCAGCATGCGTAGCTATGTTAAACTGACTGATCCTGATCTATGGAAACTTATCACTCATGCTCCACACAGATTGCCGAAGAACAGGTTTAAGTGGACAGACATACATAGATCTAGGAATTCTGAAAATCTTAGAGCATTAGATTTAATGAAGGCAGCTACTAACAAGGCATTCCATATTCTAAAATTGAAGGCTTACAAAAGAGGATCTGCCACCTAGGCAGAAGCAGAGGAAAACATCAAAATGGGCAAGTCAGGGCACCCTTCTAAGGGTGTACCCCGGATACATCATCGCGTGCCCCAGCCTCATTGGGGTCACGTGCATCGGTGGCTACAGCAGGAGGCGAGTCCTCGACCAGATTCACTACTTGGCCTCCTGCCACCGAGACGCCCGCAGGTGCTCACTCCCCCGTGCCCGGCACCGGCGCTGGTTCCTCAGCCACCTCAGGCTCCCCCTCACCATCGTCGGCCTCCGGGCCGTAAGGTGACGAAGGGGGAGGGAGAGACGGGGCCCCTCGACCGAAGCTATCCGCTGTGGCCTTCACAGCGATGCTCCAACCCTCCCGGAAGCCACAATCACGGGCTGGCCCATAAAACTCCAAGGCCACCTCCGTCAGCTGGTCTCGGTAGGCCGAAGAAGAACGGAACTGCTCCACTGCTTCCTCGCCCATAGTAGACATTGAGGAGCGCAGCGCGGCTATCTCCGCATCGACCTCCAAGGCATGGGTCCTCATGGCCCGAACCTCCGCCGCCAACTTAGTTGCTCGCTCCTCGGCGACATCAACCTGTGCCCGGAAGAGATCGCAGTCATGCTCCATGCCAGCAAGGGCTAGTCCTTGCTGGATTGACTGCCTCTGGGCCTCAGCGCGAGCCGCCTCGAACTCCTCCAAGTGCCCCTCAAGCTCTGTCAAGGCGGCCTGGCTGGTTTCTAGCATTTGGGCAAGTCCCTGGAAGTGATGCCGCCATAACCCAAAAGTGCTGACGACCAGGCTCACGCTCCTCGCAGCCACCATTGTCAGCTCCCTCTCGGCCCCGGGGCCGAACGGACTGGTATGCTCGAACCAGTGCACGCTCCTCCCCATGAGATCGACGATCGTTGTGATCCCAGCCATCCCAGAGGTCAAGTCCCCTGGAGGAGAGGTTGGACTGTGTTTAGGAGACACCGACGGGGAGGGAGCATTGGCATCCTCCGCCGCTGGGACCTTGCCCTTGCCTTACCCCCGTATCGGGGGAACTGACGCAGAGGCAACGACCACTAACTCTCCGACCAACGGGGGCGCCGGAGCCTCAGAAGAAAGCGGCTCGACTGGCGAGGAAGGCGGGACGCTACTCCGAGCAGAGGTAGAAGTCCTCGCTCTCTTCCTCACCCGACGCTAGGTGTCCAATGTCCCCAGATCATCGTCGTTCAGGACGATGTGACTACCACCGGCCATGTCAGACTCTCCACCCGCTGAACTGACGACTCCTCCAAAAGATCCCCTCTGAGGACCAAGACCCCCACTCGCCACAAAAGTCACCGGCGAGCCCACCAAAGGAACGCCGATCGGAACCGGGTACTGCAACCTCCCTAGGGCAAAAGCAACTTCAGCTTGGGGGGTGACAACAAACACTTGACCGGTTCCCGGAGCTACGTGATCCACCGGGCGGGGGACGTTCCGCAGCTGCTTGATGATCTCGCAGGTCCAGCCTTGTACTTCAGCCACTCCTAAAAGGAGAATTGAATCAGTCAAGCACCCTCACAACTAGGGCAGTCCAATGAAGAACAAAGTCGGTACCCTGCAACAATGGGGGACACAATCCCAGCTCCCGGAGCAGTGCCGGAGTCAGGATGAAATCCACATCGATGAGAGGATACCGCTCAATCTCCTTCAACTTCTGGGGGTCCTCCACCCTGAGAGGAGGCTTGCCATCATGCTAGGTGTGGCTAGAGCCTCTTCGCATCCACCTGTCGGAGGCCACCTCCCAGTCTTTTGACTTGATAAGGTACACGTACCGCTCCACCCAGCCCTTGCGGTTGGACGTGGTACAGGAAACCTTGATGAAGTGCCGGTGGATATGAGCCTTGAAGTAGGCAAAATAGGTGTCAACCGGACAACTCTGAAGGAGGAAGAAATGCCGAAACAGATAGACACTTGGTTCCATCGATAATCTATGGCAAGAATAGAAAAACCCATAGAGGATGCTATAAGAATTTGTCTAATTCTCTTGAAACACTTTTTTTTGGAAGGTGGTAAGAACCACATTTCATTGAAGGTAAAAAAAAGGTTACGTGTCCATAAGAAACCAAAAACAGAACACAGGTTCTACCAAGAGGGTAGAACAGTCCTCAAAATCCCATCTCACTAGAACCAGAATTGCAAGGTATAATGTTCTCGTGAAACATATCCTTTTTTAATTGTATGGTATACTGTATGAAGCAGTGGCCTCTGCAATTCATCAGATTGACCAGCACTGGGATCTTCTGTCAACAAGGGACCATCCATTTGTATCCTGTGGGCTTCTGTCCATACTGCATACTGATTTGCATGAAATAAAAACTGGCTGTGGTACTGCTACATGTATAACTTTATCTTTTTGTTAATCTTCTTCACCAAAATATTACCACAATGTGACAGATGGTTATTAGTCGACTTGGTTGCTTGTGAAGCACCAGACTATGAGACCTCTGTGTTCTTAACATCCAACTAAGGCCTTACTGCAAAAAATGCATCTAGTACATTGTTGCACCCTAATTTTTTTTTATATAGAAAAGGAGAAGAAACCCTGAGGGACCCCTCTCTGGGTATTCCCAAACCCGGAGAGACCCCCTCCAGGTTTCCTCCTATTTCCTCTCTATCTCTCTCAATCTTCAAACCAGGAGGGACCTAAATAGGCATTAATCCTTAGGCATTAAGTGGCCAAAACCAGGAGGAACCAAGGGGGAAGGCGGCAGCCTGCTTCTCTTCCACTCCAATACTCAGAGGGACCTCTTCCTTCTTGCAAACCCGGAGGAATGTAAGAGGTTGGACTAATTAATGCTCCCAACCCGGAGGGTCTCCGACTCTCCATCCGGGTATCAAGCCTCAAACTCCTATAAAAGGAGGAGGCGCCCATGGGACGGGAGAGGAATTTGGACCTTACAACCTCGCATCCCACGGAGAACTTGGAGCTTGGAGCCTTGGAATCTTGGAGCGTTAGAGAAACCTGCACAAGGGAGGCTGAAGATTGCTTTTTTTTTTTTTTTTTGAGGAGGGGGCAAGCACTTGGCATCCAACAGATCCTCAAGCATCCACCAAGGAGCAAGGGGAGGAAGGCACAAGGAGGCTTGTGCAGGGAGGTTCAAAGAGAGCCTGAAGATTCTTTTAAGGAGGATGCATCAATAAGGCATCAAGCAATAGGAGTGGCCAAGGAGATCCAAGTAGATCCAAGTGTGCAGAGCGCAAGGTGTTCTTGTGTATTCTTGTGCATTCTCTCTAGGAAGGCTGACGGAACTCTTGTGCATTATGTAATCAGAAAAGTCAAATATTCATGTCTATGAGCATTATGGAATTCTGCGAAAGGAAAACTGTGCATTTGTTTTCAAGGAATCAGAAATCGGATATCAGTCCAAGTGTGATCAGCAAAAACCTGAGCAAAAATCAGAGACGTGTAGATATACCCCTGTCTGGGTATTATGTGGGCAAAAATCTGAGAATTATAAACATGTTCTTGCCATGTGCAGCGTGTAATCAAAAAGGTTAGAAACTCGAAATATGTCCCGTCCATGTGTAAGGTGTAAATTAGAAAATTTAGAAAGTGAGGGGGATGGCTTGTCTTCCTCTCTCCTCTCTTCTAAGCATCCCAGCCGGTGGAGTTTCTTGGGGGAAAACCCAGCTGCTGCCACCTTGACCTGTTTTAAGAAGAGATTAAATGCTCTTAACCATGGAATTAAAAGAGAAGGAAATGAATGCTCACTTGCTCAGAGGGATCTCTCTTCCCTTCTTTCTTTCTAAAAGGCTTAGCCGATGGGCATTTGGGAGGAGGCAATAAATGCTCTTAACCAATAGGTTTAAAGGGGATTCAATGCCTGGCACCCTTGACTGATGGGGCTTGAAGAGAAAGATAGTAGATGCTACCTCATCCCTTGCTCGATGGGATTCTGGAAGGGAAAAACCCTGCGCACCTCACCTCCTTGGCCGATGGAATTGGAGGGGTAATTAAATGCTAACGTATGTAGGTTTAAAGAGGAGCAAACCTTTGGAACAAAAATAGGAATGGAATATATCTCTGTGTCAGACTCTTGTCTACCCTTCGCCCAAAATATGTCTAACATAAAACTGGGCAAAGAAAATAATATTATTTAGACCACCAACATATAATAAACATATACAAAAGAGAGAGGGAGCATATGTCGTCGAATATCAGGTTCCATTCTCTTAGGATTAGCATTTAACAAAGAATCCAAAAGTATCATGCACAGGCCTACTGGGTCTCCAAATTTCTTGTCAAAGTTGCATAAAATCAATAGATTCCAATGGTCCATATATGAATCATATTAGGATAATATACTCCCAAATTTAGTACTAGCTATATAACAAAAGATGAAGATATCACTTACCAATGTACAATTGGAATGAATATGTATGCCATTGAAAATAATTTTTTTGGCTTCAGCCAAAGCATCACCTTCTCAGATGAACCATCTAGGAAGATACAATCTACATATAGACAATTTGACTTCCTCTCATTCGGTGTCTCCTCCCACAATCGCCTGAAAAAGATTATAACAACTAAATAGTTTAACAAAAATCACCTATCATTTAGACAAGGAGTGTGAAGGCTCACTCTGCATAGGCCTAAAACACGTCAGTATTTAAACTTATCTTGAGATGTTGACTTGGTGTGTATACTTCACCAAGTTTTTTCAACCTTCATGTTTACAGCCCCGACCCCAGACTAGTGCCCCACATTCCTTCATTGGGAATTTCATTAACAAGTTCCTTGAACCTCAACATCTTTTTGTTTTTTGTAGCCCTTCATGCACATTTAAGTTATAAAGGTAAACCAATTCACATTGGTATGCAAGAACGGTTCAAATGAAAGAACTTATGGTCTTACATGACTGTGTGCACAGGTAGTCACTACCGCTCAGTAGCTATGCTAGCTGTCAATGAAAGATGGCCATATAGAATCAGAAAGATAAAAGAATAACATTAATATCTAGCTTAATAAGTAGTTCATGAAAGTTGGGAACTACCTTGTTACTAATGCCTAATCTCCAGTGTAGCTCGGAGGACATAAGATCCTATTGTAATCACATAATAGATATTAACAAAGGCGTCCAAAATAAATGCTCAATGTAAAGAAGACTAATAGATATTAGCATGTTTCAGCAAACATTACAAGACCATATTAGTCCAAAATAAATATGAAACATCACAAGTATCAAACCTTTCCTCGGAACAGAATACATATGCGTAAAGCCATGGAGAAATGTTTATAGATGAAGCCAACAGTGAGATAATGAATGCCACTACTACAACAAATCAAACAACTAGATTACATGGGTAAATAATATATGATAAATCACCTACAATGTCATGAATTACCTTCGAAGCCCATGTCATTATTTTCACCATTTAATATCCCATTCCTAAATTACTCCCAAAAATCAACAAAATATCACATTGAATTCACAGAAACAATTTCTGAGAAACTAGGTTAAGGTAAAAAACACTAAATTCTCGGCCTAGGTGATAAGAAAATGCCACTTTTGCATTGCATGGGTAAATAATATATGTATGTCAACTAAAATAAGAAAAGTAAAGAAATCAAAAATAATATTTTTAGTGAACAATACAAATACATTCTAAGTTGGAACTTCTATCCCTTCAATGTCATCTCTTTCCCACTGATGTTGTACATCGTAGCCATCACTATCACTATCACCACCAACATTGTGCATTGCCTCAATGTCTAAGAGGTCTCCTTCATCTTCTTTGTTGTCATCTTGCACGTCAAAGAAGTCTCTTGGCTTTGTCTTTCGGACAACATACCAACTGCTCTCTTTTGGATCTTCAACATACCATACTTGCTCTACTTGAGAGGCTAAGACAAAAGGCTTTGTAGTTTTCAATCTACAAGTGGGATTGACAAGGGTAAAGTTTCTTTAACATTTAATGCCTCGATTAACATCAATCCAATCACACTTGAAGAGCAAAATTCTTATCTCTCTATAATAATTCAATTCTACAATTTCATTGATGGCAATCATTGATGAACTCGTTGAAATCAACTTTGGTGAAGATGAAGCCTACTAGCCAACCTTCGTTAGTGCTCTCCTCACTGAAGCAGAAAGGCGGGACTATAAGCAACTCCTACCCGAATACAAAGATTGTTTTGCCTAGACATACAAGGAGATGTCAGGGATAGACCCCTCCACAGTAGAGCATGAAGTAGCCATTTCTCCCTCAGCCACTCTGGCCAAACAGCCATAGCGGTGCATGCGCCATGAGCTGGAACTTCAAGTTTCAGTCGAAGTCAATAAAATGGTAGAAGTTGACTTCATTGAGTCGTGTATTTACCCGATCTAGCTCACCAACATCATCCTAATAAAGAAAAAAAGTGGTCAAGTCTACATTTATGTCGACTTTCGGGACATCAACAAAGCATGTCCAAAGGATGACTTCCCAGTTCTAATCACAGAAACTATGGTCGACATGACCACCGGACATGAAGCGTTGTCTTTAATGGATGGGTCATCCAGTTATAACGAGATCCGGATGCCCCTCAAAGACAAGAATCACACAGCTTTTCAGTCCCCTAAAGGGATCTTCAACTACAAGTGTATGCCCTTTGGCTTAAAGAATGCCGGCACTACTTACCTAAGGGCCATGACCAAAATATTCGACAAAATGATGCATAACATCGTCGAATGCTATGTCGATGACCTTGTCATCAAGACCAAAAGGTGGGGAGACCATCTACATGATCTGCGCCAGGTCTTCAACCAACTCCGACAATATGGGCTTAAAATGAACCCCATGAAATGTGCTTTCAGTGTACCCAGCAACAGATTTCTCAGTTTCATCATCAGATATCGAGGAATGAAGGTGGACCCCAGTAAGATCAAAGCAATCTGGGAGCTCCCACTGCCTAAGAATCTCATTGAGCTCTGGTCCTTCCAAGGAAGATTGACCTACATTCGAAGGTTCATCTCCAACCTCTTCGGTCGATGCACGCCTTTCAGTAAGCTTATGAAGAAAGATGTCCCATTTGTATGGGACCCAGAATGCCAGACTACTTACAAGCAAATCAATGAGTATCTCCTCACCCCCCAATACTGGGGACGCCAGTTAAGGGCAAACCCCTTATACTCTATATTGTCGCCATGGACGCTTCACTAGGAGCCTTGCTGGCGTAAATTAATGAGGAGGGCAAGGAGCAACCACTCAACTGCCTCAGCTGGAAACTAATTGGTGCTGAATACCACTACTCCCCCATGGAGAAAGTCTACTTGGCACTGGTGTTTGCCATCAAGAAGCCGCAGCACTACCTCCTGTCTCCCTGGGTGGAGCTTATATCTAAGCATGACCCACTCAAATATCTCCTCAGGCAACCCATCCTCTCAGGCCGATTGGGAAAATGGGCTCTCCTGTTAATAGAGTATGATACCACCTATGTCCTCATGAAAGTAATTAAGGGACAAGGCATGGCTGAATTTTTGGCAACCCATCTGGTACCGGATGACTCACCGCTCAACACGGAACTCCATGACAAGGAGCCCCTTACTTCCCAATAACCCGTGCCAGTTGAGCAGACCAAAGATGTCTTGCATTACTAATAGAAAGATGCCCTCACAGCCAATGTACCTTGTTGGAAGCTCTACTTCGATGGCGCTTCCCGGGGGATTACCCTAGATAATCATAATCCAACCGTCATGGCAGGTGCCAACATCATTTTCCTGACCCCTCAAGGCAGGGTATTGTACAACTCATGTGCCCTCATGAAACCCCTGACCAACAACGAAGCTGAGCATGAATCTTTAATCATCGTGCTCTAGATGGCTCTCGACAAGGGCATCAAGCGCCTCAAAGCTTACAGGGACTCCCACCTAATAGTTTGGCAAGTCTTCAGCATTTACGACATGCGGAAGAAGGAATTGGTTCGATACCACGCTGTTGTTACCAGGTTAATCCAAAAGTTCTATTTCTTCAAAATAAACCATGTTCTTAGGAGCAGTAACGCCCAAGTAGATGCCCTAGCAAAATTGGCTACTGCCATCAAGCTCCCGCCCGAGGGTGAGGTCGACATGACTATAAAGCACAGAAGATTGATGATGAGTACACTCGAAGGTGAATCCGATCTCACTGTCTATGAGGTCCATAGCCTCAACTAGAACACTCCTCTAGAAGAGGAAGATTGACATGAACCTATCATCAAATTCAAGAAAGGTTGGCTTCCTCCTGACCGAGCTCAAAGGGTCCAGCTACTCCATCGGGCACTGTCATATGAGTTGATCGGTGACCCCTTATATAGACTTGTTCACAAAAAGGACAAGTCGGTGCTTCTAAGATGCATCTCCCCAGCCAAGGCCCGAACCATCATGCACGAGGTCCATTCAGGATTATGTGGTGCTCATCAGGCCGGAGAAAGAATGAAGAACAACATCAAGCTCAAAGGCTTCTATTGGCCAGCTATGTACGCGGACTGCACCTAGTATGTCCGTACGTGTCATCAGTGCCAAGCCTTTGGCTCGATACCTAGAAGACCTCCCAATCCACTACGTCCAATAGCCCCCACATGGCCATTCGCAGAGTGGGGTATGGACATCACGGGACCCTTCCCACCATCTTCCAAGGGCCATAAGTACATCTTTGCTGCCACGGACTACTTCTCTCGATGGGTTGTGGCCATCCCCCTACGGGAGGTCATCGATGAAGTGGTAGCTAGATTTGTCCAGCACAACATTATCTACCGATTTGATACTCCTAGCTGCATAGTGTCCAACAATGGCACACCATTCAAGAATAGGGCCGTATACCAGCTAGCGGCCCAATTCTACATCGACTGAAGAACCTCTTTGGTCTACAACCCACAAGCTAATGGTTTGGCTGAAGTCTTCAACAAAATCCTCGGTAAGCTTCTAGCTAAGATTGTCAGCCACCGAAAGTGCGACTGGGGTGAGAAAGTATTCGAGGCACTATGGGCCTACCGGATGATTTATAAGACCCCCATGGGATGCTCACCATTCTCCCTCGTTTATGGGACAAAATCTGTCATCCCCATCGAGATCTAGCTGGCATCGTACCATGTAGCGGTCCATACTAGCCTCACCAGTCCAGAAGAAGATGAATACCAGAGAATGCTAGAAGAGCTTGCCAACCTAGAAGAAAAGTGACTCAAAGCTTACAAACATCTACAAGTATACCAGGCTCGCATGGCCCGAGCCTACGACAAGCTCGTCAAACAACGAGCCTTCAAGCAAGGTAATCTTGTCATGATTAAGAAAAAGGAAGTCATGGCAGGGCGCTCCAGTGGAAAACTACAACCTAACTGGCGAGGCCCATATATCATCCACGATGTGTACGAGGGCGGGGCCTCCACGGTCGTAGACCACAAGGGCAATAAGCCGCTCCTACCTCTCAATGTCAAACACATGAAGTTGTACCATGCTCCAGAGCATGAGTTCACATGCCACCCTAGCAAAAGTGCATGCCTTAGCCATCACCAGCAACCTGGTAGCCACCCCCTCTACGAGGTGGGACCGGTTACTTCTTCCAGCCTTTCTCGCTGATGAGGCAACATGGCCAGTCAGCCCCATGTTGACAGCCATTTTAAACCCACAAGTTGAGTTATTTCTCTTATGCATCTTTGACGATGTCCTGAATTATCCATTATTTTGGAGCCTCCCTTGAGTGAATTTCAAGCCTATTTTTGATCATTCATCTAGCCCATTGAGCCTTGAAACCCCTCGGGGTTATTTGTGTGGCAACTCAAAATTTTATATATGTATTTATACGGGAAGAAAAAAATAATGAAAGATGAAGATAAAATAAATGATGAGTATTTTTCTTTAAGTCTTTAAATGCTGAATATATAAATGTGAACCTTATCCCACGTGTTAACACGAATGACAAGATTAGTGGCACGATTCTGAGAAGGCAAAGATGTAGGTATTGTAGCAGTATTATAGCATCCGATTTAAGAGAATATTATTAGCTCTAATCTAATCCTCATTAATAGATGCGGTCATTTCTTACATCATTGAATAGATGAGGTCATTAGTTATGTCATGGAGGGAGATTTATTTCAACATTCACATGATAGAATTTATTTTCAACATTGGTTGGTGTAATAGTAACATGAGTTGGTGAAATAGAAAATTTAGGTAAAAAATTAACTTAGAATTAAATTAGCAATAAACTAATTATGAGATTTGACCTATAAATAGGGCTGTGATCTTCTCTACTCAAAGTATAAATCTCTAGGAAAATTACTGGATGTAGAGAGGAGAAAATCTTGAAGTTTGGAGGAGTGTTCAAAGTGTTCTTCGTTCTTGTTCTTCTTCCTCTTCGATCTTCCACTAGGTAGGTATTCTCTCAGGCTAAACTCAAATTGATACATGAATTAGATATAGATACATGTCTACTTTGATTCTATATCATTTTTTCTAATTTTTATTGAGTATTAAGCGTGTTAGAAGCATTTTATTGAAGGACATCATCGTGCTCACGAAAAAGGGGTCAATTTTTGAACTCGGTCATCATAGAGACTGCGTTCTCAGGAAAGAGCGTAGTTTCTTTCCGGCTAAAAAAAAAAGAAAGACAGAGGAAAAAATTTATCGTGTGTTGTTTCCTAATGTTTTTGACAATAACACACATCAGGAGGACGCTGTATAAATTTGTAAACAGAACCTCAGGAGGGAGATACTGGAAAAGATGATTGGTATGAAAATTCAGTCATTCGACCGCTTAAACAATGTGGTGGCCGAAGTGGAAGCCTTCCTGGCAAGACCTACCCTTATATCAACCACTGTCACTACACAGAAAGCCAAGGCAGTAGAGCGGCGTCAAGCGCCTAAAGAAGCAAACACTCTTGACATTAAGATGTTTGAACAGCAAAAGGATAAAGGCAAGAAGGCAGTTGTCCCTCAGCCTGCTAAAGTCGGAGACAACAAAGAGGGCCCTCACTCCGAGACAAAATGAAGAAGGCCTACTCTTTTTCAAAGGAGAAGACCAAGATTTTGTTTGACTAGGTGACCCAATATAATAAGGTCACTTTGCCTGAACCTAAAAGGCCGGAGGACCTGAAGAGAAGAGACAGCCTGAGGTTCTACCCTTATCATCAGATGCTGGGGCACCCGATCAAAGACTGCTATGTTTTCAAGGTCATCATTGAAGACATGGTACAGAAAGAAGAAATAGAGCTGGGAGAGTACAAGGTTGACCCTCCACAATCTCATGAAGCGCCTCTGAGAAGGGATGCGGTCACTATGGTTTCTTTATATCAGGCATTGCTCGAGGAAATCACGGAAGCCAGCACTCAGCATACTTATGAGGCCTGCTTTCTGACACCAATAAAAGAGCAAAAGGGATGGCAGCAAGTCCCTGCAAAGACTAAGAAGAAGGTCATACCTCCCCCGAAGGTGGGGGCCCATGTCCGCGACATCACTCCGTGACCCGTTCTTCCGATGACAGCACCCGTATGGGTCAACCAGCCTGTAGTCGTCAGAATACATACATGCAACCGGAAGAGACAGTCTCCATTGTCAGTGGCCAAGGGGATCAGTCCAAAAGCCCGACGGCTACAGAACTATATAGAGGGGCTCGATGAATATGTACAACTCGAATTGAAGCCTTTACTGATACAGGACCATGTCCCATGGCAAGAATTGGAACAACTCTCGTTGGAGCAGCAAGGGGAGGTTGACAAAGCATCAGAAAAAGAAGGCAGCTTGTTCTGGGGGCAAGCACCAGCTGAAGAAAAGAAGAAAAAGCAAAAGAAGAAAAGAAAGGCCAACAAGGCCAAGAAGGAGTTAGTTCTCTCCTGCAATAAGCTCTCGGCTCTCTTCAATTTGCCCAATGAAGAAGATGATGAGGAGATGTGCTTCACACCCACTGCCAGGGGAAGCTTTGCCAAAGCTACAACCGCTGCATATACAACCTAGTCAGGTCGGAGGTGGGGGCGCTAGCCACCCGCCAATCACAACATCATTTTCAGGGGAGAGCAGCCCTATAAAATACCTCCTCTGGAGGTCAAGCGAGTTCAAATCCCTCCTCCTTCAGGGTTATACACTCAGAGTGGGGGCAACACTACCGCCCCTTCCTTCCTTGAATTCTTGAAAATGACAAAGGGCAAGTAGCCACGTCAGGATGCCGGCCCTACAGCCGGGGGCACTCACTTGCAGCATCAGCAGTCTTTTGTTGCTCCAGATGAAGACAAGGCCCACTCGGCAACGGGCGATGAGGGACAGCAAGAGGATGACACCAAGTAGAGAGGTGCAGACTCGGAGTCTGATGAAGCAGGTCCACCAGAGGCTGCAGTTCAAGGCTCTTCCAAGTCTAAGTGGGCAGAAGAAATAAAGCTATCTAATGTTCACAATAGAAGCATGATAATGAAGCTACTCAAAAAGCTCCTGGTGAGGTTCACCATCTGGGAGATCCTTTCTTTGAGTGAAGAGACCCGACATGCGATCATCTCTACGTTGAAGACGCCTGCTCGATATGAAACATGTTTTGCTAAAGCACTGCCGGAGGCCAATGTGGCCTTCACTCGGGAGGACATGTTACTCCCCACTATCAGCCACAACAGACCGCTGTACATGACGGGTCAGTTGAATGGTCGGGAGCTGAACAGAATTCTGGTAGATCCCGAAGCAGTCGTCAACATCCTGCAACTTGAATCTGAACTCCTTTAACTACAGTAGATAGTAGCTCATTTCTCATAGTGAGATTCCCATAGAACTGTTTGACAAGGTTGGGATAGTATTTTGTGTACCTTGTCATAAAATCTATCCAACCATTCTGAACTTCAAAAATAGCACTCAAATCTTGAAAGAACTCATGCATCTCGTCGAAATCGACTAGACGAGGGTCAAGAATGGGCCATGGGTGCATCGACGACGCACGTGGAGGTGGAGCGAACCGCTGTGGCGGAGGAGCTTGGCCCTCATGTCTCTTGGCATTAGACTCCCCTTGGGTGAGACGCCGAGTACTTCTTCTAGATGCCATCCAGACAAGAAATCCGTTGTGAAGACCTTGAAAATGACTGATCTCTTCCCTTGGGAGGTGAAGGACATAGAAGGACACACAACCGGTGGTGAACAGAGCTTTCCCACAACCTGGAGAAGGTGCTTTGGAGCCGCACAAGCCACTTCGGAGATCTCTTCCCAAAATGTTGACGAACTGCAAAAGTCGAAGGAAGACTTTTCCAGGCCAACTACGGGCCCCGAGGGCCCTTGTAACGCCTATACGGCCCATGCTCACCTATTGGGAATTTTCCTGCGCACCTGCAGGTGGATGCGCATGTTCCAACCACTCTATAGCAATTTGGGGGCCAACCCACATCCTGAACACCCTAGCCATATCCTACGGCAAACCTCTAACAAGTTGGGGCCACCCCTGGCCCTCAAACACATGGCGTTGAGACGTTTATCCTCAGCACCCGGGCCAACCTGAGACTCCCAACAACCCATCACGTCACGTGATGCATGATGAAAAGGGAGGGAACAACTCCCGACACACCTTATGCAAGTAGCTTCACACCGGTAACTCCAACAGTCGAATCACACCTGGGTCCACTAGGTTCAAGATGAAGCCTGGATGAACATCGAGTTCAGCGGTTTCAGGTCCAGATTCAAAGCCAACTCCAATGCCTCTACCACATAACTTCTGGGTGAACCCAACCCGCAGGGGATTCCTCTTCGAGTCCTCTTCGTAACGAGTCTAGGCTCGTCGTCATTCACCCACAGATCAGGCCCGAGGGGCCGTTTTCATTTGACTGCGCAAACCTACATCGCCAGACGTCGGATAGGACACAATTTCCATTGTGAATTCTTTCACGGTGATCCTGCTAGAAAAAACTACCAACCGCTACACCTTAGACACTCTACATCAAGTCCTCTTCACAATGAGGGCTCACCCGCCCCGATCCAACATCGGAGCTGATCGTGACTCCCATTCTCGTCGGGCTGTGTAACTCACCCAGATAGGCCCAATCTGAGGAAGATCTACCTGTTGTGGGAGTTCTCCTCATTGTCCTACTTCGAATTAGGGTCTGGACTTCAGTGTTGTCATACTACTTCGAGTCCTCTTTGAAACGAGGGCTCACTCGCTCTGATCCAATGTCGGAGCTGATTGTGGCGCCCATTCTCGCAAACACACCTAGGCTACGACCTGCCTGCCTACAGACCGATGTCAAAGCGACCGCACCCCAAAAAAAAAGACAAATATGTTTCTCTCTCCATAAAAATCTCTATTTTTCTCTCAAGGGAAAAACCTCATTCCAGTCCGTGTTAACCCCCCCCTAGGGGGATGGTTTACGCTGACCAGACTAGCCCCTAGTCCGTGTAAACTCTCAAGGGGGGGGGGGTTACGCGGACCAGACCAGCCCCCCTGTCTGGTCTGTGTAAACTCCCCCAGGGGGGAGGGTTTATGTGGACTAGATCGGCCCCCCAGTCAAGCCGGCGTTAACCCCCCTAGGGGGAAGGTTTACACAGACCAGACTGGACCCTCAGTCTGGTCCGCGCAAACCCACAAGGGAGGGGGGTTTACGCGGACCAGATCGGCCCCCCAGTTTGGTCCACCTAAACCCCTACTACAACAAAAAAAAGAGAAAGAAACAAAGTTTTTTTTTACACAAAAACCTAACCCCCCAAGCCCGATCCGTGCTAAACCCTAGGGGTTTAGGGCGACCCTTAAGCGACTGCCACTTTCATGTAGCGATCAGGCCGACACCGCGTTCTTCCAGATTATTCTATTACATCGACCCCTTTTTCTTCTGGCATTGACCTGTCAGGTAACGGTCTGGACTCGATCGCCATCCTCATAAAATGGTCTTTTAATGACCGCCTCTTCAAGAAATAGTCCAGTCATGACCGCGTCTTTCTCAATTGTTGTTTAACCTAAGGGTTGATTTTTCTATGTTTCTAGATGGTCCATTGATTGTCTAAAACGTAACATCTTGTTCAATAAGTTATTAATGAATTATGGAAGCTAAAGAATGTATCGTTATACTGTCAGATTCCTCCCGTGGCATGACCTTGTCATTAATTCACTCTTGAACTCATGAATTCATATTTGGTACGTTCTTACCTTGATGTTGTTATCATGAGCTTATTGTTTGAACTTGTTACATTACTGGCCGAACTATATTGTTATTCTCATGAAGTAGCTTGATTTATAACGTGAAGATGTAAGAGCGGGCACGGACAGTGTCCAAGGGCTCGACGCTAGCCCCCTCGATAGAGAGCCGAAAACATACTATAAACCATGGGGTATGATGAACACTGGTGTCGCATTGCGTCGGGAGTATTTTTTTTATAAAAGGGTGAAAACCACTAGGCTCATCATGAAAGTATACTTTCTTGTTACATGACTTTCTAGTGTATATCCTTTATGGTTATGAAAAGTACATTCTCGTTACATGTTAGTACATTCTCGTTACATGAAAGGTCATATTATATTCTTACTTGGTCATGCTCACATTCTACATGAAAATTCGTATCTCTATAATCGAAATCTTGTTACTATGCTGTTACTTTGGTTTATCGCATGTTTCACCATATCTCCTTTTATCTTACCTTCTAGAGCTAAAATGTTAATCATTTAAATATTATCTTCATGTTGATATAAAGATACCTACTAGACAAGTGCACTCATTCCCTACTTTTTTCAATCTTTTTGGGAAACTCTAGTGGATCAGATTCAGATTATTCAGATGACGGATCTGAGTGTGAGAGCGTATGAAGATCGAGAGAAGCCCTAGATTGTTATAGTGTCAAGAGTCAAAGATTTAATTTTATTTTATTTGAGTCTAGTGGTCAAGTAGAGTCAATATGTGATAAAGAAAGTCGAGTCAAGAGTTGATGGAAACTTTAGTTATCATTATTCAATAAAAGTTGACTTTTGAGTAATATTGCCTTGTGTTCGCTCTTTATGTGTGGATGTATTATTGCGTTCTGATTATATTACTAACTTGAGGTGTATTGTTGGCTGCTCACATCCCCGATTTTCTTTCACTGCATATCTCAGGGGGTGACATGGTTATAGAGGGGAGACAAAGTGAGGGAGAGGGAGACAGAGGGGATCGGGCACCCTCCCCCTCTATTAGTGGGTGAATGTGTTAGAGAGAGAGGGAGAGTGAGAGGGAGGGAGAAGGGAGACGGCGGGAGAGAGGAGACATCGAGAGAGGTTGAGGAGAGGGAGATTGAGAGAGCGAGAAGGAGAGGGAGAGGGAGAGAGATCGTGAGAGAGGGAGACGGTGAGAGAGGGAGAAGGCTCTGACGACAGAGGGTGAGGGAGATGTAGACTTACCAGAGGGAGCCACTTCCATTGCTCGTCAGAGAGAGATAGAGAGGGGGGAGATGCCGTTGCACACCACTCATAGGAGAGAGAGAGGGGGGGACACCACTACCGCTTGTAGGAGAGAGAGAGAGGAGGAGATGCCACTATCACTCCCCAGAGAGAGAGAGAGAGAGAGAGGAGGAGATGCCACTGTCACTCGCTAGAGAGAGAGAGGGGGGGAGACGTCACCACGCTCATTAGGGAGAGAGGGAGAGGGAGACGGCCTCGCTTGTCACACAGAGAAAACGTCAAATCGAGGGTAGGGCACGAGGGTGGGGCGTGAGTGGACGGAAAAGGAAATTGTTTTCGATGACTTTCCAACGGACAAAAATCCCATCGAAAAATTCTGATGGACTTTTCATTGAGCCAGCCCAGTATGTTCAGCTTCCACCAGGTATTCATCAAAAGTTACCCCCGATGAGCTGTCTTCTAATGGGTAGAAAGTGGAGATGGTGTCCACTTCATAGTGCCCACTGTAATAATATTCTCCGAGGGTGAAGCCCAACCCTAGATGTTGGGAAACACGTCTCAGCTCTTTGTCTATCTTGGCAGGATACCAAAGCCTTTGGAATGCTTCTTTCTCTTTGTGAGGTTGGCCGGAGGGGCTATGCTGCTTCCGGAACATCTTCGCCATTTGGCTTGTCGTGAACGTCAGCCCTTGAACAGGGACTGACGGGTTCTCTATATCTTAAGGGAGATGACAGTCGATGTCTTCCTGTGCAGGGTGTTCTTCAGTCGTATAGAATAAGCTGCTAGGGCCTTCAGACTGTGCCACCTCCCATGCTTTGAAAGGCTCAACAATGATATGATCGAGGCTGAATATTGGCCTGGGGAGACCCTCTGGGATTTCAATATGGCTGTGGTGCTGATCGACCTTGGCTTCATTAGCTTCAGGGTAGGTGGCGGGAGGTGCTGCTCTACCCACGTCTCCTGTGCTTGAAATATGTGAGACCATCTTGGGATTGACATATCCTTGTGACGGTGGTGGGAACCAATCATCGCTGGAGGTGCTTTTTAATGCCCTGGCAGAGGTCTTGGCTTTGGAGGTCTTTTGTGACGGCTCCGCATACAGAGAAGCATCAAGTAGATGACACTCGAACACTTCGAATGGGTGGAGGTCAACAAATATCCTCTCCTCCTTCCCCTCTTGGCTGTATTTGATACATTGGTATAGTGTGGAGGGTACTACCATATTTTCATGCAGCCAGGGGCGGCCGAGCAGTGCTTTGTATGAGGTGCTTGAGTTGATGACATGAAACTGCACCCTTGTAGTAAAATCCACCATGGTGAGCGTAAATTCTGCCACTCCCAGTGACACTTCAAACTTTTAATTGAAGCTGGAGATACGTATATCTCTGACTTTGTCGAGGTGCACATTAAAGTAGCACCTCTGGTATATTCTGTACGACAGGATGTTGACGACTGCTCCGGGATCCACCAGAATTCTGTTCAACTCCTGGCCATTCAACTACCCCTTCATGTATAATGGTCTATTGTGGCTGGCAGTAGGGAGTAACATGTCCTCCTGAGTGAAGGTCACATTGGCCTCCGGCAGTGTTTCAGCCAAACATGTCTCATATTGGGCAAGTGTCTGTAGAGCAGTGATGATCGCCTGTTGGGTTTCTTCACTCAGGGAGAGGATTTTGTTGTGTCCCTATCCCTGTGGTTTTGATAATGTCAATCTTTATGAGTCATTCTTTACACAACCTTGATGCAACCTTGATGGGTTTTGATGATGACAATTTAAATGACTCATTTTAGATATAATTTTGATGCATTCATGAGGCTTTTGATGCATTCATGAGACTTTGATGATTGTTTTGATATGCATAAATGTAAGTCAATGCAAGAAAGTCAACAGTCAACATCAACTGACAGCAAGTCAACATCACTAGTCAAATGTGAGTAAGCCTATGACAGGTAAAGTCAACATCATTGGTCAAATGTGAGCAAGTGAACATCACTAGTCTGATACATGTTCTGGTCAGTACAATTTACTGTTCAAGGTCGATGCTAGTTAGTCTTGCATGCATGAAGGTCGGTACAATTCACTATTCAAGGTCGATGCTAGTTAGACTTCCATGCATGAAGGTCGGTACAATTCACTGTTCAAGGTCGATGCTAGTTAGACTTCCATGCATGAAGGTTGGTACAATTCACTGTTCAAGGTCGATGCTAGTTAGTCTTGCATGCATGAAGGTTGGTACAAATTACTGCTTGAGGTCAATGCTCATTCTGGGTCAATGTACAAGGTCTGTACAAATCACTGTTCAAGTCAATGCACGTTTCTTTTGTTAGAGCATACAAGGTATGTACAAATCACTGTTCAGGTCGATGCACGTTTCTTTTGTTAAAGCATACAAGGTATGTACAAAAATAATAGTAATGAGTGACTAGTCAGGGTCACGCCTGTCGATGCTCGTCCAAACGCCCCTGACCACGTGTGCACACAAAGGCCCAATGTCTTGAGCAGGTCTCTAGCTAGTTTTTCCCCCCAGTAGGATGCTACTGCAAAGCAAGGGGGCGCACAAAAACTAGCCTTAAAATCATCTCTCGGGAACTACCGTGCCACCACTCCCAGGTGGGCCGACACGTTGAAGTGTCGTCAGACTACGACTAGTGGAGGCTCACTAGATACAGAGACTCAAAATAGTAAAGTACGGACAAGGTTAGCACTCACTTGTCGCACGTCATACGAAACACAAGGCAGTAAATAGAACTATCGTCAGACTCAGGATAGTCAACTAGACCTACACACAACTATCCTTGAGTCATGCGACTCGGGTCAAGATCATCACACATCAAAGCCCTCAGACCACATAGGCCCATAAATCGAGATAAGATGATATCGCCATGCCTCCAAAACTAGAGTCTTGATCCATACAGGATAACTGAGACACTCACAAGGTCACGTGTCAACCACTGGGTCACAACCGGGTTGACCAGAAACCCTAATGACCCTCTAAATGCATAAAACACTACTCGGTGCAATGGCACTTTTGAACACCCTATAACACAGTCACAACCCTCAGAGGACGTCCATGACATCCATGTACAATGGGCTAACCATGGGGTCGAGGCCAAGCCAACTAACACGAAAGAAACACTGCACACTGTTCGGGATGAAACCACTCTTTCGGGATCCCTTGACACACATATAAGACTCTCATGGAACACCCAAGGCATCCGCCGAGTCAAAGGCCAACAAGGCATTGAATATTGGGTTCACCGGAGCCCGAGACAACTCGAATAATACTCAGAAAATAAAAACATTAACGCACCTATAGCCTACGTCATGATGAATAACGCACCCTTATAGAGGGTCACGATGTCATCAGAACGCATCTAACAGCTGGAGCACGTCAATGCATTGGCACGGCGCTCACCTAGGTAGCAATAATAGTAGTGGCCAGGACCTCAAGCGCGATAACACGATAGTCATGGCCATCACTTGGGTCGCGATCACACTAATGTGGCGCTTACTTGGGTCACGTTAACATAGGATCACACCCATCACAAGGGCCATGTTCCCAACTACCCAACTGTTCATCTTCTTAGATGAACGAGACCATACGACATAGCATGTCCTAACTGAGAACGCGCCTCCTGAGAGTACCACGTTAAAACACCGAACTCGAAAAACACTAAAATCTGTGGAAATCACCATTCCATGCCCCAATCGTCTCCAAAATGACGGGGAAACATCCCCAACATTGGCCACATCCTTCCACAAGCAGAAGGGATCAAACAAACCACAAAACGACATTGAAACGGGTGATTTCTACTAATCAACCCAAAATGACTCACATGGGTAACTGGCCTCCTACCGGCCCCAAATCACGGCCAAACATAATAAAACTGGCGGGAATGGCATCCTAACATGCTAGGGGTTCAAATGAAACTATTTAAACTACAAACCGTCGCCTAGAATGGCGAATACAGCTCACACCCCCCCTGAACATGCATTTCGCCCGAACAAGGCAAAACCCGCTAAAACTCACACCTTTGGCTCCAAATCGAGAGGAACGTAGGAAAAGAATAGGACATCTATCCCCCTACCTCCATCGAAGATCTCACGAGCCGAAACGACCAATCCATGTCGAAAACCATCACACGAACCCACGCCATGACGCTTTGAATCCACCGATGGATCGTCCCAACGCTACGCTCCATTCCTCACACCTTATCGCTCCACGACACCTCCACGCCCTCTCCACGTCATCCCCAGAGCCTTCTCTGTCTGCAGTTAGAGCAGAGGGGGAAAGAGGAGAGAAGAATAGAGAGGGAGAGAGTGGGCATGGTGGAGAGAGGAGAGAGAGGGTTAAGGGATTTAAAAGAAAAAGAAAAATAGGAAATTAGTAAAATTTTCTCAAATCTGATTTTTAGCCTAGATAGTTATGTATTATTCTGTATTCATAAACTTGGTTATGTTAATAGTTGTTTTAGTAGATTTAATGTTCCTTACGCTCTAAGGAATTATTTTAAACTTATGATATTTTCATGCCAAAACAATATATAATTTGTATTAAGTTATATTTTTGACATGGATTATGAGACTGATGTAAGTGTGATTTGACTGTTGTTTTATCACAATCCTTTCTTATCTAGAGTCTTTTCTTAAGTATATGACACGTATTCCGGTACGGAGTCATTAGATACACTTTACACTGATAAGCACACAATCTTAGACTTGTGATCTTCTCCGTTGGATATTCCTTCTATCAGACTAGGTGATCTTGTTTCAAGGCCTCCGTAAGTCTCCACGAGTCTTGGATTCCCACTAAGACGTCGAGTTGGTTGTACACCAAAAACTCAATGGTCTAGAAAGTACTTGAGTTTTCTACATTTTTCGGTGACCCATCTTGATCGCGGCCATCAGGAGACCGCTAACTGAAGATGGCGGCCCGCTCAAGACCACTTTCTTGTAACAACACTTCATGTGTCGACCCCTTTTTCTTTCTGGCATCGACCCTATCAGATAGCGGCCTTGATCTGACCGCTACTTCTTGATAGCAGTCCTTGCTCGACCACGTTCTGTCGAAATACTATCAAACCCGAGGTCTGACCTAACGATTGATTCTACTCTATTCCTAAATAGTCTTCTGATTATCTGAAACCTAACACCTTATTCACTAAATCATTAATGAACTATGGAATTATGAGAATGCATCGTTATGCTTCCAGATTCCTCCTGTAGCATGACCTTGTTATTAAAGTATTCTTGAACTCTCATGATTCTTTTCGATGCATTGTTACCTTGGTTACTGTTATCATAAAGACTATTATTTGAACTTGATATTATTGGCCTACATTTATATTTCTTGTGCAAGTAGCTTGATTTATAACTTGAAGATGCAAGGGCGGGCACGGACGGTGGCCAAGGGCTCCACGCTAGCCCCCTTGATGGATGGCCAAAAATATACTATTAAACATAAGGTATGATGAACGCTGACGTCGCATTGTGCTGGGAGTATTTTTTTTATAAATGGGTGAAATCCACGAGGCAGTCTCATGATACTATACTTGCTTGTTACATGACTTTCTATTGCATAGACTTTTCAAGGTTATGAAAAGTATTTTCTCGTTACATGCTAGTACATTCTCATTGATAAAAGGTCATATTATAATCTTGCTTGATCATGTTCTCATATCGTGTCATATCTATACACTTATGTTGATATCTTGTTGTTACTTTGGTGTTATCGCATGTTTCATCACATCTTACATTATTGCCCTTTTTATAGAGCTAAAATATTGATTACTTTAACATTGCCATCATGTTAATATGAAGATACCTACTGGGCAAGTGTGCTCATTTCAGGAGATTCTAGCGAGTCAGATTCAGACTATTCAAGTGACGGGTTCGAGAGTGATTAAAGTTTGAGAGGAGCCTTAGATGGTTAGGGGTCATGAGTTCACTTGTATTAGATGAAAGTCATGTCTATGTAATTTTCTCTTTTCTTGAGTCTAGTAGAGTTAAAATGAGTCAAGTGTCTTTTGTAAACTTTGATTATCATTGTTCAATAAAGTGAAGATTTTTGAGTTATATGATTGCATTCACTTCTTCTATGCGAATGTGTTATAGTGCTTTGATTATCTGGATAGATTGAGGCTTATCTTGCTGGTTGTTCACGCTCCCAACTTAATTCCACTTCATATCTCGGGGCGTGACAGTCCTCCTCTGACAACTCTCACAAATGTTGCACCCGAGTCTAGATTCCATTAATGCCTCATAACATGCCACCTCTGCCGACAGCCCAACCATAACACCAATCACATGTTCAACGCAAGTTCATGTCTTGGGTCAACTTCTTCTTCTACCACTAGCTACAAAACCTCCAAGACTCACTCACCGTCAAATCACTTGCCATTTTCACTACCAATCTGATCCTAGAGCTTGTGGGTACAGAAGAAGCGAAAAATCAATAGGAGAAGTGAGGACTGAAGCCTTGAAAGCAGTGGGAGAATGGGCAGATGCCTAGAACAGTAGATGTAGAAGAAGACGGGTCGGACCCAGGATCAGAAGGAATCAAAAGAAGGAATTGGTAGATGGAGAGAGGAGGATCTGGAGGGTCTGGAAGAAGAGGTGGAGAATTATGATGGGCAGAAGAATCTGGAGGCATAAGATGCCTAGGGACACGATGCCCCGGAAAGAAGTATGAGAAAAGATGATGAAAGAGGAAGAAGAGAATGAAGGACGCGATGTCTTGGAGGAGTAGGAGGATAAATCAGAAGAAAGATGGGAAAGAATGGACGTGATGTCTGGAAAGGATGGTCTAGTAGAAAGAAGAGTCTAGGGGATCCGGAGGAGGAAGGTAGAAAAGGGTGCAATGCCCTGAGAAAGGAAATAGAAACTCCAGAGGAATAAAATCAGAAAGGGCGCGACGCCCTGGAAGGAATTTTGGAGGTTCCGGAGGAATAAGATGAGAAGGGACGCGATGCCCTGGGAGATCCGGAGGTTCTAGAGGGAGAAGATGAAAAAGGGCGCGATGCCTTGGAAGAAGAGAATACTTCGGAGGATCCGGAAGTGGAGGTGTGGAGGGGCGCAATGCCCAAAAAGAGAGGTCTGGAGGTTCCGGAGGAATAGCAGGAAAGGGGACATGATGCCCCGAGAAAATTAGGGGAGAAAAATCTGGAGGGACGCGATGCCCTGGGGAGAGTGGATTAGAAAAGGAAGAAGGGTCCGGAGGTTCCGGAGGAGTAACAAGGGAAGGGATGCGATGCCCAAAACGAATCAGCGAGAAGCTAGGAGGACCCGGGCGTGAGGGTCTAGAGGGGCGCAATGCCCAAAGAGGGAGGTCCGGAGGTTCAGGGGGGTAGGGGAAATACGAGTCCAAAAACCTGGGAAAGAAGAAGTGCAAATGCATACGGATGCAATGCAACAGATGTGATGAATGTATGAAATGCATGAGATGCAAAGAACATGAAGGGCGAGAGGATGAGATCCTCCTCCTTACCCCTGGAGTGGCCTACGAAGAATTGGTGATAGATGGGAATATGGGTGAAGTTGAATGGAAGTTGGACAGGGTAGCGGAAGGCCCCCTAGTATAAAAGTGCCTGCCCCTCCACGGTGACGAAAATGTACAGCCGATCGGCCCAACGGATAAAATCAAAGTCCATGACGAAGCTTCAATAATAAATGCCAACTCCTTTGGAGGGTAAAGAGAGACAATGTGAGGGAATTGAAAAGTTGGAACGTAAAGCATCGTGTTGCCCAGGGATTGTGGCATCTGGAGAGTGTTAAACCAAATGGGCATTCTCCCCTTGTACAATATAATGAATACAAGATTGGAAACTTGGAACAAGGGGTGCCTTGCCCGGCCCTTGGGCACAAACTTACATGGCATCAAAGCTTGACATTCTCTTTTAATGAGTAGCGGCGGGGACTGGGCCTCTTCAACCATGCTCGGCACAAAAATCTGGATTGGCATCCGACAAATAAAGCCTTGTATCTTGAATAGCATAGTCGAGGCCAAATCCTTCTTGCCCGGCTCTCGATCATCTTTGACACATGTGTTTACAGAAATACACCCATTCCGAGTGGTAAAGGGAGGTGAAGCGGAGGCAGAAGGCTCCATGGGTGGTGGTGTAATGGAAGGTGTTGGAGAAAGGGTGAGTGGAAATGGAGGTTCAAACACGTCGAGCTTCTCCCTTTGCTTGGAACCAGACGAGATTGGCTCGAGTGCGAGAAGGGATGGACCCTGCTCAGGATTTGTCATGGGTAAAGATGAAGGGTTAAGTGGTTGAATAGGGGTAGTTGGGTTAGGGGTTAAAGGTGTAATGGAGGGCCAAGGTGGCGGCGATGGGAGGTTAATTGGAGAAGGTTTAGTGGTGAGTTTGGCGGAGGGCAGTGTTGTGGAGGCTAATGGTGAAGTTGATGGAGGTTTAGTGGAAGGCTCAGCGGAGGCTGGTGTTGTGCAGAATTGTGCTTAATTTAAAATATTAAAGGGTCCACCAAAACTTAGGAGAATAAAAAATTTCTCATCATATTAACTTGCTTGACTTAGGTGAAATCCTTCATATTGTTTGTGCTAGTTGGACTTGTCCAAGCCTATTTGTGGTGTTTTGTGCTACATCCCTCATCATACATATAGATTTGGTTGATAGGTCCATTTAGGTTATCCCATTTTGTGTGTCCATTGTCTGGTTCTATTGTCCTAGGTTGGTCTTGCATTGGTCCTAGTGAGTCAGCCCTCTTCTCTTTAGTCCTCCACACCCTTTCTTCCCTGACTGTACCCCAGTGATCTCCTTGTATTAAGTCTCCATTTGTCCTCATGGAGCAGCATTCCAACCCCTTGTACCCTTCTTTTTCCCAATTTTTTTCCTATCCCCACGTGGAATCCTCTTCCCACCCGGGCCCATCTCCTCGTGGTCCCCCTGACCCATCTGAAGAACAGGCTAACCTTATGGCCCACTTATCATGCCTTGTTCACCATATGGACCCGGCCCAGGTTGAAAAATTGATTGTGAACCACCTTAATGGGCCTACTTTTCATCATAATGGGCCCTCTTCTCATTATAATGGGCCTTCTTCTCATCATAATGGGCCTTCTTCACTTAATGGGCCCTCTCCTCTCAATGGGCCTTCTTCTCATCTTAATGGGCCTCCTTCTCTTAACGAGCCTTATTCTCCTAATGGGTCTTCCCTGTCCCGTGCTGCCGGCCCAGTTCCTAATAGCCAATTTTATCTTAATGGGCCTCATTTTTCTTCCCCTTATGCTACCAGTCCAATGGGTCCTCATTCTAATATCTCTTCCAGGCCCGCGTAACTTTCTACTCATGGAATGGGCCCTCCATATTCTTCTCAGTCTGGATCCCCTTATCTGGCCCATTATCATCATCCTGGTCCATATTCACAACCTCTTGCTCAAGTTGATCCGCATCATTCTCGATCTCTCCCTACCCAGGAGATGATTGCTCAAACCCAATGCCAACTTGATGGACTTCAACTCCGAGTTGATCCCAAGCCCTCCTTGGGTGTCCCGTTCGCATTTCAGAATCTTTGGCTCCTGTCATCTTCACAAATTTCCACATATCGCCATTATGGTGGAATTGGTGACCCCTTTGTGCACTTGAAGGAGTTCATTTATAAGTCAGCCCAATTTCGAAATGACCAACACTTGATGGCTTATCTATTTGGTTTGTCATTAGAAGGCTCGGCTTGAGATTGATTTTTCTCTTTTCCACAAGAGCAGATTGTGAACTTTTAAATTATGCAAGATAGATTCATTCAGCAGTATCAAGACTAGGTTGGGCCCAAGTATTCTATGGTGGATCTGACTCATGAGAAGATAAAGCCTGATGAGGATTTCTTAACCTTTGCTGATTATTGGCGTCACCTTACCGCGCAAGTCCCGAGGCACATTCCAAAGGGAGTGCAAATCAAGATGTTAATATCTAATGCAATGCCCGAGTATCGCTTCATCTTGGCCCATAATGATATTACCTCCTGGCGACAACTTCATAGCTGAGCCCGCTTCATCCACCAACAACTCCACAATTCCCTTGACCCTGAGTCCCTTCCACCTTCTACATCCCCGCACACCTTACCTTCCATTTCTACCCCTTTTGCACCTTCTACAAGTCAGCCTTCCACCACCTGTCAACCTCCCATGAGTCAGCCTTCCACATCTACCACCTACTCGCCCTCCGCCGAACACCAACCTTCCGCCACATATCCTCCCATGAGTCAACCCTCAACAAAACTACATACTTCCATGAGTCAACCTTCCACATATCAGCCTCCCACAAGTTAGCCTTCCACCTCCACATACCCACATGCATCTCCACCTTGAGTCAAGGGAATGCCACACCCTGAGCAAGTAGATGTCGACCATTACTTTCCCACTCTTCACATACCCCTAGTTGATTTTGATAGATTAGTTTCAATGATGACAAATCAAGTATGTGTGTCTTTCAAGACCTTTGAGAAATGCCCCCCCCCCCCCCCCCCCCCCCAGCACTCGCGAGGACCATGATCTGACAAGGATACTGGTGGCCCACTTTACAGTAAGAGTGCCTCGACTATGTTCAGAGGTGCCCTCGGTGTCAAAAGTTCTCTCATCTACACCGCCAGTCGGCCACACGACTACACGCCCTGATGGAGCCTCGCCCATTTGCTCGGTGGGGGGTAGACATACTGGGCCCCTTCCCTGAGGCACAAGGGAGGAAGAATTTTCTCATAGTTGCTATCGACTACTTCACCAAATAGATCGAGGCCGAACCAGTGGGGAAAATCACAAGTGAGACAACTTGGAAGTTCGTGCTATGAAGCATCATCTGTCGCTTTGGGATCCCAAGGGTTCTCACGACCGACAATGGCAGATAGTTCGCGAGCACCTCTTTCCAAGGGAAGTGCTCGGAGCTTGGGATATGGAACCACTATACCTCAGTGGGACATCCCCAGGCAAACAGGCTGGTGGAGAACGTCAATCGAACACTGCTTCAAGGCATCAAGACCCGGCTGGACCAAGCAGGTGACTCGTGGGTAGACTCAGTTCCGAGCATCCTAATGGGCCCACCGGACCACCACTAGAGCCACCACCGGGGAGACACCCTTCCACCTCGCCTACGGCGCTGAAGCAGTGGTACCGGTAGATATATCTAACCCCTCGCTACGAGTGGGACACTTCGATGAGGCCAGGAACAACCAAGCAATGTGAGAGAACTTGGACCTACTCGAGGAGGATAGAGCCAATGCCCAAGTGAAGCTCACGGCATACCAACAGAAGCTGGCCCAATACTACAATGCCCAAGTTACGGAGATTTGGTTCTACGGTGTGCAAGCATTGCTGACCCAAGAGGAGCCGCAGGGAAGCTCGCACCAAATTGGGAAGGCCCGTACAAGGTGGTGGAAACACTCGGCAAAGAAGCGTACAGGCTAGTGACGCTGGGGGGGAAGAGATACCCAGGACGTGGAACTCCTTCAACCTCAGGAAATTCTTTCAATAAATCGTCACCAGCCGTACTCCACTAAGGTAAGTTACCTACGTATCACCGAAAGGTAACTATGGGTTCCCTAGAGGCGAGCATTGCTCCCCTTGGAAACGAGAAGGTAACCCACGGGTTTTCTAAAGGCGAGCACTGCTCCCCTTGGAAACGAGAAGGTAACCCACGGGTTCCATAAAGATGAGCACCGTTCCTCTCGAGAATGAGAAGGTAACCCAAGGGTTCCCTAGAGGCGAGCACTGCTCCCCTTGAAAATGAGAAGGTAACTTACGTGTTCCCCAAAGGCGAGCACCGCTCCCTTGAAAATGAGAAGGTAACCTACGGGTTCCCAAGAAGTGAGCACCGCTCCCCTTGAAAATGGAGAGATAACCCAAGGGTTTCCTCGAGACGAGCACCGCTCCCCTTAAAAATGAAGAGGTAACCCAAGGGTTCTCCAGAGGCGAGCACTACTCCCCTTGAAAATCAGAAGGAGACCCAAGGGTCCCTTAGAGGCAGACATACGTCCCCTCACAAACAAACAACCATCGACTGGTCCACCAAAGAGAAGATACAAGTACCGGGAGGACACGCGTACAGAGGGGCAACCAGAAGCATATTATGCGAACGTCTTTTCATCAAAAGGTACATGTTCAAAATAAATCCAGAGGAGTTTTATTCCTTAAGTCAAGATACAAAGAATACAAGAGATCTCGTCCCTCGGTCAAGATACAAAGATTGCCCGAGTGTAAAAAAGGCTTTCTTGAAGCCATCTTACACATATGAAAGAAAGACAAGGGGGGAGGAACGTGATCCCGCCTCCAGCCTCCCATAGCGGTAGTAGTCAACCTTCCCCCAGCAAGCTTATTCTGTGGCAGTGGACCAACAGCGGAAAGTACCTATGCCAGAAAAGAGGTAGACCTCGCATCCCTTTTGTTCTGCGGAAGTGGGCCAACTAGGGACACCGCAGATCCCTTTTGATCCACAAGAGCGGACCGACGGGGCGCCGTGGAGCAACGAGATTTTACCCATAACAGGAGCTGACCCAGCACGCTGGCCATGACTACAAACTGGAAGATGAGGTCGATCTGCTACCCCGTCTAACGCCCTCTCTCAGCGGTAAAACACATCCCTCAACTCGGGAAAGTACCTCATCACGTACCTACAAGTACAAGAGGGACGGTCACTACTACACAACAATAAGATAGCAGGAGGAAACAAGCGAAGGAAAAGGAAGTACAAGGCCATCTGTCATCCTCTCAAGGATGAAACCTGTCCGGCTCGAGGAGTAACACCCCCCGGCCGGCGTATAGGCAGTTGACCTTCTTCAAGGCCTCATGCCAACCGTCCAAGTATCCGTTCCGATACTGTTCGAAGACAGGACCACGTGCACCCGGTTCCGGCCACGATCGCCAAGGGGCCGGTGGAGGGTCCCTCCTAAGGATCAAGGGTTGGCGGCGAGCCTACAGGGATTCGTCGTCTGATGAAGTGCCAGACTCGTCCGATGACATCCCGCTAGAGTACTTTCCTCAAAGCTCACTACTTCGAAGATGGGCTTAAGGATACCTCGAAGGCCTCTATTTATAGGGAAGTGGAGTTCCCAGAGGCATGAGGACTTCTACCCCCTTAAGCAAATCTTCAGAAACCGAAGTGACGTGTCTCCGAAAGTCACATCCTTTCAAAGTTCCCTCAGAAGCCCCGTTTCGTATCTCCAGAGAATCTCACAGTTGTTCGAAAGGAAGGGAGGTACACGGAAGAGATTTCGAGATATGTGAAACAAATGTAAGATTTTCATTCCAGAGTAAAAAGTTTACATAAAGGAAACTGCCACCTAGGCAAAAATGGGGGAAAACATTAAAAAGAGTAAGTAGGGGCACCCTTCTAAGGGTTCACCCAGAGTACATCATCACGTGCCCCAGTCTCATAGGGCTCACGCACGTTGGCAGCCCCAGGGGGGGCGAGTCCTCATCCAGGTTCACCACCTGGCCCCCTGCCTCTGAGGCGTCCATGGGTGCTCGCCCTTCAGTGCTCGGCACCGGCGCCGGCCCCACAGCTCCAGCATCCGCAGGTTCCCCCTCACCATCGTCAGCCTCCTGGCCATAAGGAGATGAAGGGGGAGGGAGCGAGGGGGCGTGCGACCAAGGCTATCCGTAGTGGCCTTCACGGCGGCAGTCCATCCCTCTCGGAAGCCACGATCACGAGCTAGCCTATAGAACTCCAAGGTCACATCCGTTAGCTCGTCTCGGTAGGCCAAAGAGGAGCGGAACCGTTCCATTGCCTCCTCACCCGCCACCGACATCGAGGAATTTAGAGTGGCAATCTTCGCTTCAACCTCCTGAGCACGGATCTTCATGGCCCGGAGTTCCTCTGCTAACTTGGCAGCCCGCTCTTCGGCGGCATCAACCTGTGCCCGGAAGTGGTCCCAGTCGCGCTCCATACCGGCAAGAACCAGTCCCTGCTGGACCGACTGCCGCTAGTCCTCAGCGCGAGCCGCCTCAGACTCCCCCAGGCACCCCTCAAGCTCCACCCGAGTGGCCTGGCTAGACTCCAACGTCTGGACGAGCTTCTGGAAGTAATGCCTCCACGTGCCCAAGGCACTAATGACGAGGTGCGCACTCCTCATGACTGTCGCAGTCAGCTCCTTCTCGACACCTGAGCCGACCGGACTGGAGAGTTCGAGCCAGTGTCCAGTCCTACCCATGAGATCGACGATTGATGCGATCCCGATCAACCTAGAGCCTAAGCCCCTAGCAGGAGAAGCTGAGTTGCGCTGAGGAGACGCCAGCGGAGAAGGGGGATTGGTGCCCTCCACCACCGGGGCCTTGCCCTTGTCTTGCCCCTGTGCCGGGGGAACCGACGCAGTAGCCGCGACCACCGACCCCGGGGCCAACGGTGGTGGTGAGATGCTGGAAGACAGCGGCTCAGATGAAGGAGGTGGCAGGGTGCGACTCCGAGCCGAAGGGGAAGTCCTTGCCGTCTTCCGCGATCGACGCCGGGTGTCCAGTGCCGCCAAGTCATCGTCGGTTAAGATGACACGGCTACCATTGGCCATATCGGACCCTTCACCAGATGAAGCGGGGACTCCTTCAGGGAAGCTCCTCTGAGGGCTAGGGCCTTCACTCGCCACAGATGCTGTCGGCGAGCCCACCAGAGGAACTTTGACCGAGATCAGGTACTGCAACCTCCCCGGGGCAAACGCAACTTCGGTCTGGGGGGCGATGACGGACACCTGATCGGCCCCTGCTACCACGTGATCCACTAGGCGAGGAACGTTCCGCGATTGTTGGACAATCTCGTAGGTCCAACCCTGCACCTTAGCCGCCTCTGAAAGGAGAACCAAATCAATCAAGCACCTCTCGTGATGACAACGGAATAGGAAACAAAAAAAGGGGGCTAGTACCCAGTGGTAATGGGAGGCACAACCCCAGCTCCTGGAGCAGCGCCAGAGTCAAAGCAAAATCTGCATCCCCGAGAGGATACCACTCGATCTCCTTCAACTTCCGATGGTCCTCGGCCCTGAGCGAGGGCCTCCTATCAGGCCAGGTGCGTCGGGAGCCTCTGTGCATCCATCTATCGGAAGCCTCCTCCCAGTCTTTCGACTTAATGAGGTATACGTACCGCTCCACATATGAGTGGAGTCCCGACGGAGAGTTATATAGAAATGTGGGCATGTATGGAGAAGAATCTGAAAATGAGGAAGAGGAACAAGAGCCATAGTAGTAGCAGGATCAAGCACATGCCCCACCTCCAGTTCAGGACGAGGAGCAGTCTCCTCCACCACAGTTTTATCATGGGGAGTCCCCCAGTCAAGGTGCTGGATGGCCCTCTTAGGGAGACTTTGAAGCTTTTGATAGGCACATTTCTAGATTAGAAACTCGTATGGATGCTTGAGAGGGGTAAATCTACAGCCCAAATATACGTGCAGATCAGGACAACCAAATCAGGTCCAGACTAGCCCAACTAGGCCCAATTCGACCCAACTAGGCTAAGCTCCGCAAGTGACAGCCCCACGAATGGGCCCACTTATCTCGAAGCCCAAACACACTCTGATCAGATCTTCCGAGGCAGCCTCTTGGCCCGAAAGACCCAGTAACAGTCGCTTAGGAAATCCCAATCGGCACCCGAGCATAACCGTCACAACGCTGTCCTCTAGGCTCAGGAGAAGCCCAGGTGCCTCACCAGGGGATATCCTACACTCTGACCACCGTCGGACAGGGCATATCTCCCGGTAGGAATCTCGCTACCGCTCAGAGAAGGGAAACTCAAAGGGACAAGGGAGAAGAAGGGTCCTCATCTGGGAACATAACACCCCCTAGTCCCTCCAGATACCTTGCCAAGAGAGTGAGCAGCTATATAAACTCCCAGAAAGCCCTCCGAGAAGGTATGGTGATCCTGAGCCCTCAACACCACACTCATTGGTGGAGAG